>JAIFZK010000007.1:23480000-23517500 GCA_027481765.1 Tenualosa thibaudeaui
GAGAGTGAGTGAGTGAGAGAGAGAGAGAGTGAGCAAGAGAGACCTGGTGGCGAGGATAGGGTGCGTGATCAGGGGGCTGGTCCAGGCCTCTCGACTCCAGGGCACTGAATCAAACAACAGGATGTCTTTCTCGGTCAGCGCCATGACGACTGGCCGGTACTGCATCCGCCCACCATCCAAGGGGACCTACAACCAAACAGTGCAGGAAGTCAGGCTGTGTGTGAGTAGTGTGCTTCTACTAGTGTGGGTATGTTTCTGTGTAGGAGGGAGCTGATTCAGTGTGTGGGCCGCAGATTTGCAGGGTCCATGCCGTCTATTCATGTGTCATGGTTGCTAGAGTGTGTATTGTTTTAGTGGGGCCCGGAGGAAGTAGTTAACACAAACGCAGCTTCCTGTGGTTTTCAATCTCGACTTCACTGCCTGTAACCCTTCCATGCCACTGGCATCCACACTCCCTACATAGATAGTTCCTTCACAGACTGTTCCGGAACAGCAAAAAGACCACAACTGGGAACTATGAGTGGTGGGACTGAACACACTCACAGTGTAATGTTCATGTTCCATGAACTAAGTTGTTTCTAAAATTCTCTGTGACAGAGGATATCATAAAAACACAAGTTGTGTAACTAACAACAGAAAAATAGGCTCAAGGGAAGAACTCACGGTTGAGACACTTGCCTGACATGAGCTGAGTATTCTTGTGATACTCTAGTGATGTGATGCCATTGGTATTTGGGTCAGGTTTTTACACAAGCAAAACAGAGGAGAATTTACCAAAGAAGGTACAATACCAGTAGCCCAGACAGGCTTTCTCTGGTGGTTTCAACGCATAGAATCAAATATCCTATCAAATCAAGGCGGTATTGATAGTACTAGCATGTGTGAAAAGCTAGGCAAAAACACTGTAGCTTGACTCTGTTAGTGTGTGGTCAGTGGAAACTAGGTCAATATTTGTGCAGGTGGCAGAGGGGAATTCATCAAACAACATTAAGGCAACCCAAAGAGGTATTCTCACAAAGTGGGTCGAAAGTGTCAGTAGGTGTGTGTGCAGACATACAGCATGTATGTAATGTGTGTATAGGATAAGTTAGTTTCAACATGTGCATTAACATACACCAGCATGTGACTAACTATGTAGTAATGCATCCTCATCATGTGACATTCAAAGCCATCTCATGATTCCCACCACACATCTATTGCATATCATCATAGGGTTTCTGTAGCTTTCAACTTAAGTTCAACTCAAGTTCAATTTAAGACTTTTTTTTAAGGCCTTTTTATGTCCATTAAGACTGAAATTCAAGACCAATGCAAAGCTCTTTCTGGGATTTGAAGTGAAATGTGTATGTATTCTATGTTCAAAGGGTATACTTATTGTGATATGGACTACAACTACCAGCTTGCCATGAAAAAAATCTTGAATTCTCCCCAAAGAGAAGACACACTTTAAACAAGTAGCCTAACGCAAAAACACAACACACATGAGCAACTATGGTACACAGTTCATTACACAGACCAGTTTAAGACCTACTCTAAATGTATTTTAGACCAAGTCCATAATATGTTAATATATTTATTATTTTTTAAGACTCAGCTCAAGCCCTGCTATATGTCCAGTACAGCCATGGTTTATTGGTTTGGGCCTCGGACATGTGACTAAACGGTTGCTGGTTCAATCCCTGACCAATAGGAGAAATGTGGGCGGAACTGGGAAGTGACTGAACGTCACTCTCCCATACCCATATCCATGGCTGAGGTGCCCTTGAGCAAGGTACCTAATCTCTCACTGCTCCCCAGACGCTAATTCATGGATGCAGAGACTGAATTTCCCTCCTGGGACTCAAAAGAGCATGTATACTTATGTTAGTATGTGTGAACAAATGATGTGCCGGTCAGCTTCTTGCGGCTCCTACCTGCTCGGCTAGCCAGCCGATGTGTTTAAGCTGGGGATGCGTGGCGGTAGCGGTGGGTGCGCTCAGGTAGGCGTTGACGTGGGCCAGCGTCTGGGGCAGCAGGGCAACGATGTTGGTGTGGATGGTAGTGAACCAGGCCTGCGCCGAAGCAGCGTCCTTGCAGCGCAACACCACAGTGTGCTGGCCATCTGGGGAGTGCAGCTCCAGCAGTCTGGTGACAGGGAGAGGGAGAAAGAAAGAGAGAAACAGAGGAGTGAGTGTCTGGCAGCCTGGGAGGGACACACAGCGACAGGGGTTAGTGTCTATGGCAGCCTGGGAGGGACACACAGCGACAGGGGTGAGTGTCTATGGCAGCCTGGGAGGGACACACAGAGACAGGGGTGAGTGTCTATGGCAGCCTGGGAGGGACACACAGCGACAGGGGTGAGTGTCTATGGCAGCCTGGGAGGGACACACAGCGACAGGGGTGAGTGTCTATGGCAGCCTGGGAGGGACACACAGAGACAGGGGTTAGTGTCTATGGCAGCCTGAGAGGGACACACAGCGACAGGGGTGAGTGTCTATGGCAGCCTGGGAGGGACACGCAGAGACAGGGGTGAGTGTCTATGGCAGCCTGGGAGGGACACACAGCGACAGTGGAGTGACTGTCTATGGCAGCCTGGGAGGGACACACAGAGACAGTGGAGTGACTGTCTATGGCAGCCTGGGAGGGACACACAGAGAAAGGAGTAAGTGTCTATGACAGCCAGGCTGAGACACTGAGTAAGAGGTGTTTTATGACAGTTGGGACACAGGGAGAGAAAGAGTTGCGTGTGTCTCTATGTCAGCCTGGGAGAGACACACAGAGAGAGGACTGGCTATGTTGGTCTGATCAGGACTATAGATGTACAGCAAAATTCAGAACTCTAGAGACAACCCTAGAATAACTAGCACATTTCCAAAGGCAAGAATCTGTCAAGTCTTATCAGCTTTGCTGTGGCAAATTAGCCATGTGTGCCAAGTACAGCTACAGTTTACTTGTCCCCTGTACCGACAGGCATGGTGGACCAGCAATTAGGGCCCTCGACTGATAGACAGGCCACCGGGGTTCGATTCCTGAACCCCAAGTTGAGAGTCCATGTTGCTTTGGATAAAAATGTCTGCTAAATACCAGTCAAGTTTACTTTATTTGTCTTCACTAAACTGATTCTGACAAAACCTGATCAACTAATACTATACAAAGGAGCAGGCCATATGCAAACACATGCAAATCCCTTTCAGTCTTCTCCATTGTTTCTGATTAAAGCCCAATCTGACTTTGCTTCACTGGGCTATTAGGCAACTTGGGCAGACCCACAAACGTGTGGTTTCATCCACGTCACGCCATGTGGGATGCCTGGGTAATTATCCTGCCTTATGGATCCACCACAGACATTTGGCATTCAGTTTAATGTCAAACAGTGTGCTTCTGTAGGCTTTACTCACTCTAGGAGTGACAGGCAATATTATCTCTTACATCTTTTATACATCTTTTATGTGATTGTTATGAAAGTGACAGAGGTATTAAGCCTCTCACACGACACCATTAACGATAATGGACGGTAATACATAGTGTTGTTTTTGGGGAAAAACACTGTCCTACAGTTAACACATGATGCAACTGATACTCAGGAAATTACAGTACCTTTTAATTCCCTCTCCATACACATATACACACACACACTAAAAACACATGCACTTATCTCACTGACTGCGTATGATCTAAATGTAGACCTTATACAGTGCCTTCTTGATTAAGGGGCAAACAATCTCTCTCTGCATACAGTACACACACATGCACACACACACACACACACACACACACACACACACACACACACACACACCTGTTCTCTAGGTCAGGCATGGTGAGGTTGCGGCTGATGAAACTCATTTTCAGTGGGATGATCTTCCTATCCTTGGTTCCAGAGATGTGTTTGGGGAGCTCATCTCCACTTAAGCTGGGTGAATGGGAGCGTGTTCCTTCCCACGGCAGGTCTGCCACCATAGAGGGCTTCTTGAACAAGGGGGATACCTCTCTGATGTACTTGACTAGGGGAGAAAAACACACACACATAAATATTAAGAATCTTTTTTTTTGTAGCTTGCTGTGTGTGCTCAGTAGCGTTTGCTCTACACAAAACAAACTTACTGACCTAGTTGTAATTAATTAGAGAGTAGACGTGTGAGACAATGCACTGCACATCCTGCATTCTGTACTTTGGCTACAGCTAACAATGTTTATATTCATTCTTATTTTATGCTCCTCCAGACCAAGAATAGTTGTTTAGCCTTTTTGCTCAGGTACTTAAGACACACAGACACACTTACAGCATAGAAGCAAAAAAAGGGGGCAAGTCCCTTCCTGTGACAGCCTACACTTGAAAAGTTGTATGTCCTCCACAGCATGTTTCAAGTCTTCCATATATTGTTTGGTTGTAATAAGTCTGTCAAAAAGACTGTTAAGAAAAGGATGGCTTTCACATTCCTCAACATAGTCTGCAACATTGGCAGTGCCAAGAACCACAAGGAGAAGAATGTGGAGAACAGGCGTGAGGCTATTGTAGCCACACACTCAGCTAACCTCTCGCAGACCAGAGCTCACCAGCAATGATAACGTTTTTGCTCAGCGTTTTTGAAGTGAAGTGGAATTTCCATAGGAAATGATACCCTGCAAGCGTACAGGGATTCAGGGTGCTCAGCACAAAGCTGTCTTTGGGAGGAGCGTCTGGGCAGCCCTGCGTGCCTTTCTGTTAGGGGGGGGATTGACATGGAGCTTCTGCTAACTCAGCAAGAAGGCAAAAATTATCGTTCAAAGAGGAGGAATGGCTTCAATTTTCCCCATTTTTGGTCGGATGCCTTCTGCCACATCGAAACCACCATAATGCAAACTCTCACTTGCTGTCCATACTTTCTTGCACACACACACACACACACACACACACACACACACAAACAGACACAAAGGTCTACACGTTTGCATGGAATGTCTGCGTGTGTGTGTCCTGAGGGTGGGCCACTAAAGAGGGAGAAACTCGATCTAAGTTCGAAGAGATGAGGTCACTCATGGAAGGGGATTAGACTTGCGAAAGCAATTGGCCAGCAGGCATGTGCATATGCTTGTGTTTGTGTGTGTGTGTGTGTGTTATTCATCTGGATGAAACCAGGGGCTGGGGTATAGTGGTTCTGGTGAGGCCCTCCGCCAGAGACCTCCACAAGCCAGTGTTCAGACTCATACTAGGCTAGGAGAGATGGGGGAGGCAGATCTGCTGCTTACTGTGGTTTGTCCTCGGTTTCAGTACAGAAGAACTGCTCTCTGAATGGGTCTATCTATCCAAATCTAGATCTGGCCTGAGACAGCCACTGCGAAAAGCTGACACTTAGCTGACATGTGGAGAAAATCAGGCACTGTGTTTCCACGAAGAAGATGGGGTGGAACGTGCAAGCCTTCGTTGTAAAACTCAACCCCATCCAACTCCCAAAGGTAAATAATAAGTATTATGTTAAGCGCTTATGAGATGTGTACAACATTCCTCAAGATATGGCAAGATATCTTTGACTTCAAATTCTGTTTCCTACTGGTGCTTAAAAATATGACGCTGATGTTAGACAAAGTAATTCTGTAAATCACAGAGACAATCTACTTGCACTCAGTCCCAGATAGCACAATCCATTAATAGATCCCTTGCCATGTCTATATTTGCTTTTCTATGTGTACAGACACAATTAGCAATTCAGCAAATGAATAAAGCAAACATAGCATAGATAAGGCACGGAACCCAAGGGCAGGAATGATCTCACACCCGGCCCGTGCCAGTGTTCTCTGCATGCCACAGGTCAACCACCATAACCTGGCTTCATCAGCTTGAGTCTTGCTAGATAGCATTACGGTGCCACACAGTATTAAACACATTAACATACTGCACATGTCTATAGACAATCACAATAGGAAGTTTCAAATGTTGATGTCATAGGAATGGTTAGATGGTTAGATGACTTGTCTCAGGCTGAAGGGTTCAAAAGGCCAGACTTCAAAGTAGCAAAAAAGCAGAGTCAAAAAGAGAGAGGGAGAGGGAAAGGGAGAGAGAGAGAGAGGGCAAAGAGGTGTGCTGTGTGCTTCAGCCGAGGCGTGGGTAGGTTTCGAATGTGAAGCCAAGCCCGAGCATTGCTCTCACTGTTCCTCGGACTGTATTCTCCACACAAGGTGCCTCACAAGCTAGCAACCAGCTGATTGGCCTGCCAGCATCATCAGAAAGGCTGCGCTGGGATGGACAGACAGAATAGCTCACGGGCCAACGCTCTGGGATGAAAGGACACTAGAAATACCCTGTATCCGGAGCCACAGTGAACCCAAACGCACAAGATCTGACTGTCCCAGACTAGACTAATTAGAAGGGATTTTAATTGGTTGGAATGAAGACGGCCTGTTTTTTTTTTATTTATTCTCTCCCTCTGTCTCCCTCCCTCTCTCTTGTCAGTCGATGTCATCTTTTCAAAATAGCTGTATTCACAAACACAAGGACAGCTGTCTGCTTCCCTTCTCCTCAAGATTCCAATTATGACTTAGTTGACATCTAATTCACAGCGCCACATAGCAGAATTTAAATGGATGTCGTTACTAAATCACCTCTGCTGGATGCTGCTCACAGACCTATAGGGGTCTATTACTTAGGCTATGACTTTGTTTAAATAAGGAAACTATGAGGGGCTCCAAACCTGGCACTCACTCATTAACAGTGCAATCTCCAGCTTGAATCTCTCTGACTCAGTAATTCAATCTCAAATATTTTCCCTCTCTCCCTCTCCCCCTCAAGGGTCAGAGGTGACTCGACAGGAAGCACAGGTTTCCTATGTCTGTTTTTTCACTGAGTTGGTTGTTTTTTTGTACATGAGGGCATCTAAGAGGAGGAATTTTCCACTCAGAAAAGCATTCTTCTCTCCCACAACAAAAATGTTATGGAAGAAAATGAAGAAATGAGGTGCAGGCATGAGCCACAGAGAAAGAGAGAGAAAGAGAAAGATGCGATGCTGAGTTACAGCAACCCAGCCAGTGAGAGAGAGCTAGGCTGTTCTCCAGCTTCTTCGGTCCCACTCCTGCTCTGTTTAAAGATCTCATTAGGACCGTCGGCTGCATCTCTCGGCTCCAGTTCTGATTTTAATTAGGGCACAGCGTACAAAAGAAGACACCAAATCCATGTGTGTGTGTGTGTGTGTAAGTGTGTGCATGCATGTGTGTGTGCATAAGGGATACTGTCCCAAGAGGTACTGTTCCATATAACTTTGCCTCCCTAAATACCCAAAGAACGATGCAAGAGAAATCTACAATAAGATACAAGAACTTAACATGCACACTGACCAAACGCATAACACACAACATCATCACTACGGCTTATTTACAGCAAGTCTTCATATTCCCTACAAACAATCACAGATAAATCACACAAATACAAGAGCACACCACTGGAATGTGGTGCACCATAAACACACACCTAGTGCTTCTACTGTTTTCCCCCCTTCCTTATCAGACTGAGGCCCCCTAGAACATTACTGCTCCGCTGAAACCCACACAGGCACAGCTACTTCCCCACCGGCCAAATTCCCCTGCAGTCTGTCCCCACTCTTTCCCTCTTTCTCTTTCACTCTCTCTCTCTCTCTCTCTATCCCTCCCCTCCTCCCTCCTGCAGCACAGCCTGCCAGGACCTTAATGAGAACAGTGTGTCAGACTCCTCTGAAATACTGTGCAGAGAGGAGGAGGAGGAGGAGGGGGGTGCTTGGGGTAGAGAGAGGCCATGTCACACTTTTCCACCGAGGAGCTCCCACTGTTTCAAACCTGACCCCGTCCATCTATGCTTACACCTACACAGAGCACATACATACTGTCCTTCACACACACACACACACACACACTACTATCAGGACTGAGTTTAATGGGAGAAAGAGAGCAATCACCACTTGGAGAACTCCAGTTCCAGCCAAGAGGGCTGTCGTCCGTTGCACGCTCAAAACAATGTGGTTCTGCTCTGCCTCACCGGCCTGTCACAGACACATGCCCATGCTCTGACATCAGTCCCCCCTCTCTGCTCTTTCTTCTCTCTCTCTCTTTCTCTCTGTGTGTGCCTGCCATCCACTCCCCCCGGCTTGGCCTCAAAAGACAGGGGGTTCAGCAGTGGCACAGACTTCTGCCATTCACAGGAATAAAGCTGAGGTTAACAGAGGAAAAAGGATAGAAAAAACAGAGGTAGGGGAAAGTGCAATAAAACATGAACATCTGCACATGAAAGCAAACTGTACTGATAGATAGATAGATAGACAGACAGACAGACAGACAGACAACAGACAGACAGACAGACAGATAGATAGATAGATAGATAGATAGACAGATAGATAGATAGACAGATATATATATATATATATATATATATATATATATATATATATATATATATATATATAGATATAGATAGATAGATAGATAGATAGATAGATAGATAGATAGATTATCAAGCCAGGCCAAACAACTTCATCAGTGTTCATACTTCCCTCTTCCCTGCCAATCAGTAAATGAATGGTTGTGGTGGTGAGGAGAAGCCAATTACATAATAATGTGTCTGGTTCGTTTCATATTTAAGGCTGCGGTTTTACAGTACTCTGAGCTGATGTTTGCATGGGTTCTCTGCCTAATGCTACATTCCCCGCGGTCAGCCTCTGTTTGGCTTTGGGGAAACAAAAGGACATAACTGTCTCTCATCTGTACTCCTGAGATGCCCTCATGAATGGGGGGCTTTGTCTTGGTGCTGTTTTCAGCTCAGTCTTCCCACAGTGCCCTCTTTCCCCCCAGCCAAACAATGGCCGCATCTTCACATCCACCACTGAGCACAGACACTAAGTGGCACGGGTGGCTCAAAACTCAGGCCCCCAAGGTCAATGTCACCTCAGGAACAACACTCACAACTGCTGTCTGCTCTTCAGCCATTTCTGCTTAGGATCACTTCTTGTTTCTGAGAACCGAAAACAAACACACACATGACTAAATGTTCTGTTTAAGTGTACAGCAGGACATGACCTTGGAGAGATCCATGCACAGAGGCTAAGTTTAATTTAGTGTGATGGCAATGCAATGTTTTTAGCAACCAATTCCACTGAGTACTTGTCACAAAATCAGGCCAGGCACAAAGATTGTGAAAGTTTCAGCCTTAGATCAGTGCAATATGAGGAGATGCTATCCAAATAAAATTAAATGAATAACGTGGATTTTAAGTGTGGCTGAAGTAGTCCCGTTTCTTTAAGTTTGGCGTCAGCACATTTTTCAAGGAGTCTAGATGACTGACAGAAACATCCCTCTACATTGCTGCAAGGCACATGCATCAATTTAGGAGCAATTGAGACTTACACTCTAAGATACACTAGCAAACAGTGACATGGAAGTGGCGCATTCTTTGCACACATTCACAGGAACGTCTGAATGGATGGAGGTAAAGGGATAAACAAGAATAACTTCTGTTTGTCTTAGTCATGACATGACAGGTACGTGTAAACACTGCCTGCTAATTGTGAGAAGGGAAGTTGAGTGGAAAATCTAGGACAGTAACTATTAATTTAGAGACTTTCACTTGCTGAATGGCTGTGCACGTGGCGTAGCATGGCGTGGGCAATGGGCATGGCGTTAAATCCCGGGACAGCACGATAACCAGCTCAATTCATTCCAAAACATTAACCACAATGGCACCCGGACCATTACCTTCAATGCCTCTAGCTATTTAAACAATACAATTTCCGACGTGTTTCCAAATCTCCCCGGGATAGTAGCACTGTTCATGCGATTGCATCAATTAGCAAAGACTGTAGGCGTAAGTTGTTTTGCAACAGTAGTGTAGTCCACAAGTGGTAACGAATACGATGTTACATTGTATCAGCGGCGAAAACTCTAATCATCAGTCTAATAACAATGTTACAAAAGTATAACTGCAGAATTGCATACTTTCGAGTGACATCCACTTAAACATAACGCATGAAGCTGTGGTATTAAAGCCGAGCAGTCGGGAAAACAAACACTTCTATAATATGATGACATACACCCCGCCCCTCTGAATCTACACAAACACTTTTGATAACCCACGCATGCACCGCCTGGGTGGTAGGCTAAGCATCATGGACTCACTTCTCCTGTTGATTAAAATGTAACCTACCACTACTTCCAGAAATAGTCGATAAAGTAACACTGTTTCTGCACTGCTGTGATTTTGGCACATTTTCGATGCAGTCAAAGCTACATTTGTGGAGTAGGACCGTTTTGGGACGGTGATGTAATTTGTGTACAAGAGCCCTGACCTGTGTTAAGTACGGGCACATAGTAATAAACAGAAGAAGTCCATCACTCTGGGATGTCTGTAGCTCTGTAGTAGGCTATAGGCTGTGTACAGTACAGTGAATGAGCACAAGTGAAGTAAGCTAAAGTATCGACTACTTCTCATGTCAACTCGGGCCTTCATGAATCCCCGTTGTTGCGTTACAGAACTTACCCTCGAGCGTAACCTCCTTTCCGGCCTTTTTAAGCGCCTGCACTGCCACGTCGTGTGTGGCTTCACGTAAGTCATTGCCATTGACGGACAGAATTGCATCGCCGACCCGCAGAGCTCGACTCTGGTCCGCAGCAAGCCCGGGAAATATCTTGGATATGAGGATAGGCATTCGGTTTTCTCGACCACCCTTGATACTGATGCCTAAACCACCCGACTCCTGTTTGACAACTCTTACTTTCCGTATTGCTTCCGATCCACCAGCTTCGAAATTTGGTGTCTCACCATGCCGTGAGCTAAAACTAGACCCGGGGCTACCATAACTGGACCCAGGACTCCCAAAGTCTGAGTTGGCTCCATTATCTCGACTGAACTTGCCAGAACCAGGACTGTTGTAGCTGTAGTTGCTGCTGTTGTCGTAATGACCACGGGATAGTGCCCCCCGCGCTGGGCTATCACTTCGTCTTAAAGCACCGTGATTGGGGTGGATGTCTGAGTTCTGGCTTCGGTTCGGATTTCCTGATGCTAATCCAGGTTCCCCGCCGTTCGACAACCCATTTCTTAGGCCAGATGATGAATTGTTGTAATCCAAGTTACCACCCGGACCACTTAAATCTGCTTCTGCCGTCAAAGTTAAAGTTTCACGGGTCAGCTCAGCCGCTACCCGAATCCAACGGTCCCGTAGCAAAAGATCCAATTGACCATTTTTGTCCGCTCGAGTCCAGATAGCCATCCTGGTCCTCAGGGCAGGTTTCAAACTAAACTCATAATGAACTTTTTCCTCTTTTTCGGAGTGCGCACCAAGCTACTCATCGACACACCCACTTACGCACAGGGTTCGGGAGCCAAGGGAGACAGAGGACTGTTTCTCCAAAAAAAAAAGAAAAAGAAAGAGGGAGAGTGAAACAACAGCATCTATTGGGCTCTCGTGCATTGAGCGCCAGGTCCAGAGAGCGGTCTGTAAAGTACCTAAAAAAAACTCAAGGCCGGATGAAGCAAGCAACCAATGAACTTGCGCTCTGATTACTTATTCATGAGCAAAGGCGGGGCGTTTCAAACAGCGTTTGACGCTGAAGTTTACTTTAGTGAGTTACTGTTACCTACGTTCAGATTTCCTCTGCATGTAATTAGGAAATTGCGTGACTGACTCATCACGATACAGGTTGCCGGTTTCTTTTAGTTTCAGTTCATTCAGTGAGTGCTCTAACTAATGCAAGTGTCTAACTAATGCAAGTGCCAAGGCACAAAGATGTGGTTCTTGACAGAAACATTTGAGGCTTCGCCTAAAACAAAAATGGTAAGGAATCGACAGATGCTGAATTTTCTCCAGAGCTGTTCCATAGCACAATTTTTGCTTGGAGCTGCACAGAACAGCAAGTCCCTCTGTCAGCATAAACACAAAGTGTTTTTGTCAGCACCGCCCCCCCAACACACACACACACACAAATACACACACATACAAATACATCTCCTGTCTCGAAAAAGCCAGCTGGAGTGCCTTGTGCTCCACTTCAAATTATTTACACCAAACCCCAAGAGATCACCGTCACCCCACCCCACCCCACAGTCACCCCACAAAAGGGTACACATTTTCAGTTTGATTTATTGCAGTTGAGGTGTTTACAAAATACAAGCAGATCACACAAGACCATGTGGAGAGTTGGTGGGGGCAGCGACAGGCAGGGTAAGAAGGACAACCAGCCTCTTTCTGCAGAGGAACTTGTGAGCCTAGGGTTGAGTAAGGTGCTGAGGCAACAAACTTTTTGCTCAGATACTCTCCGCACAAAATATACAGTAGTCACAGTTCCTATCTACATTCAGACAGTAGCACAGTGGTGGCAAAGCACGCTAGCGCCCACCATCATACGTGAAGTTTTTTTCCCATCAGTTTTAAAAATAGTTCAGAAGTGCTCAGAGTAGCTCACTGATCCGGCAATCGTGTCCAAAGTTCATTCTTTGTCCTTATGTGGATCGCCTCATCCGTCACACAACAATCTAGGCTTACATGCCTTTTTTTAGTGTGAAGGGGCTGTGTATTGGAGAGGTGCCAGGTTTGTTTATTAGTAGCGAAATGAATACATTCGAACATAAAAAAATGCAAGGCAACTAGGAGTCTTCATTTGGGATAACCCTGCTTCTCTCCAACTTTATCCTTCATCCTATTCTTCGGTTGCTCATCATCCAAACGTGTGCAGAGAGGCAAAGGGCCAGTGAGGAGTGAGGGTAAGGTGAGCTAAGGCAGAGATGGCATTTGCTGGTCTGCCCCATGCATCAAGCTCTGGGGCTCAGCCTGAATGGGGTGCAGCGACATCAGACAAGCGTAAATGCCAGGGGGCACTGGGGGGCGTAATTCCCAGGGGGCATCGGGAAAGGGGGAGCACAGATTCGCAGGCCGAGGCAAAAAGGGCAGCATGTGTGGGAGGGTTGGTGCAGGGTACTGAGCAGTGCACTAGAGGAGCATCCCAGCCATGGCTGAGATTGCGTATGAGTCTTTCAGTCAATCAGCAGGTCGGCGTGCCAAACTCTTTGATTGGTTTCGCTGAGTCAATCAATCATTCAAACCAAAAAGACTGCTATTCAAAGCCGAAGCATTAGGAGTCACTGCAAAAGTTAATTCGATTGTCAGGACAGCTCTCAAACAAACAATCAATCAATCAACCAGAGTTAGTCAGTCAAATCTGAGGTCTGTCATTAAAAGTGTTAATGTTATTTATTTATTTTTAAAGCTTTCATCAGTCAGTCAAGGGGTCATTGTTTGTCTATGTGGGATGGGGGATGTCAGGGCAGGGCCTTTTCACTTGTTCTTCCTCCTGGGTGTGGATGGCGTTTGTGGGTGTGGTGCAGGCTGGGACAGGTGCTGAGTCTGGGTGTGCTGGCTAGCCATGAAGGAGGAGGTGGAGGCGATAGAGAAGGGGCCAGATGAGGAGGGGGTCGCCCTATCCTTCTTGGGGGTGTTGTTGAGGATGTCCAAGCTACGGCGGCTGGACGAGATGACGTCGGCCACAAACTTGGTGCACTCGGCGCAAACATCCCGCAAGCTGCAGCCATGAGCATACAGGTGTGGAAACTCTTCCTCCACTGAGCGGCGAGACAGAGAACGCAGGGACCTGTCACAGAGCAAGACAGACAAAAAAAACTTTGTTTGTGTGTGTGTAAAAATGAGAGCGATGGTGCATTTGATGGAGAGATGTGAGATATGCTTCTTATCTGTTATTTAGATTGTTATTACCAGTCAGAGGTGTAGAAGTAAAATAACACTTATACAAAATCTATGACTGCAGTACAGATTCTGTGATCACAGCAAAGTGGGCTGCAACACAGTTTCAGTTGTTTGAAAAGATATGCAGAACATGTTTGATGATGGAAGGTTATTGCCCAACAACAGTGGTATTAAATGGTAAATGTAGATATTGCAGTAGGAGTTTGGGATGTTGCATGTGGTGTATGAACTGCGTTTAGAGGTGGATTAACTCTATTTGAGAGGTTGGTAAATTGTAAACGTGTGGTAACGTTGGGTAAATGTTTACAAGCATTTGGCCACCACTACAGCCCTGCTCCCTGTGTTGTTTACCGTGTCTACCTTGTGTAATGAGCGAGTCACTGTTTAGCATTTGCATATGGGGATTCCATTCATTGCAATCCCCTGGGCTTTCAATTCAGTGTCGAAGGAGACCAGGCATATTAGAGTGAGCATGTGCAGAGACCCAGAAAACCTGCAGGGGATTATGTAATGGCTACTTAGTGCCGTCACCAGATAAGAGGAGGGGTCATTACGCAAGAGTGTTTAAGGATCTAGGTGATGGACTCTTATTAGGCTGGTGCTACTGAGCACTGCTGAGACGGGATGTTGTTAAAGCCAGCCAGTGGTGGCGGGCAGAATGCAGTGGCCAGACAAAACAAGTGACTGTGCGCAGTAGCGCTGATAATACCAGGGTGAAAACAAGAGACAACTGTGTAGACTTCAATTAGACTTTCTATTGAATTGGGTTTGTTTATAAGATCAATTGCCGGGAGACGCTTAAATCTGCAGTGCTTTGTGGATCTCATTAATCAGGACCTTCTGGGGAAGGTTGAGAATCAGCGAGGTTGGGGGGGTGGGGGGCAGACTCACTTGTACACCTCGCTTTTGCGATGCTGACTCTTTGGGCTGCTGTGGAAGCCGACAGTGTAAACAGGAATGTGTGCCATCTTCTTTGAAGGGATCTTCATCTGCAGGTCGAGACAAAGAAAGGAAATGAACATGGGGGGAGGGGAGGGGGGGGTTAAGTCATGTGATCAACTAGTAGTAGACCAGTGACACGAAAGACAGACCAGCAAATGCATCACAATGTTATAAAAACACCAAATGGCCCAATGAGAAATACAAATAGGCAGAGGGACACACACACACACCCCACACACACACCAAAGCTCCAAATAACACAGTACAGTACACTGAAAAGATATTGTTGTGAGCCCACGAGAGAGAGGACAGGCAATCTATGCAAGTCAATGCAAAACAGGTGATACTGACCAATTGAATACGTTACGTTATTCTGTCCATTTCAATCGTCTGCGGCCATTACAAGAAATACAGTGAAATCTATCAATCATGAATGCTTGCCTAAGTCTTTTAGACACACCAACACATCCATGGTGCCTAATTAGCATAACTAGGAGTGCAGTGCTTTGAGAGAAGGGAGTACAGATACCTTTGCACTGCATGAGCTGCAGACAGACCTATGAGAGAAGGTGAAAGAGCAAGGCATTAGTTTGAAATGTACCCAAATGTCACATACACAAACAGCCACGTTGGCTCTCACCTCTTACACAGAAGACAAGTGGAAGGCCAGGAGAAGAGTGGAAACTTGACCCGACAGCAACAGCATACCTGAGCAGGTAGAAACACACACACACACACACACACACACACACACACACACACACGAGTGTGAAAATGAGGTCAAACACAGATTGGTGCCATATTTTTATTGAAAAATATTTTTATTGCACCTTGCCCTTCCTCAAATTGTTGTAGAGTTCTTTGTTCTGCAAAAACTTCTCCATCTCGGCCTTTACCAGCACTCTGCGCACATTAATGACCTCATCCACTGTTAACGCAAGGCTCTCCACAGGGTGACTGAACTCCTCCTTTTGTGAAGAGAGAGAGAGACAGAGAGAGAAAGAGCGTGAGAAAGACAGAAAGACAGGCAGAGAGAGAGAGAAAGAGAGTGAGGAAGACAGAAAGACAGACAGAGAGAGTGAGAGAAAGAGAGAGTATGAAAATCAACAGTATGGTGGCTCTGAATCCTGCTGTGAGGCAGCGGAGTGCAGGGAGGAGTGCACGGCTGAGTGGCCGAGAGGCTGCATCAAGAGCAGTTAACAAGCCTTTCCCACTCACCATCCACTGCCGTTTGCTGGCCCCTCGAGAGGGAGAGACGCTCCCCACCCCTTCTGACGCCTCCTCCACTGAACTCAGGGAGCAGCGAGCTGGAGAGGACGGCATCCAGCCAGCAACAGGGAAAGAGGCTACAGGGAAAGAAAGACACAGAAAAATAGAAATAAGGGAGGAAAGAGTAAGAAAGAAAGGACAGAAAGAAAGAAAAGACTAATTCAGCTTGTAGTCTCAGGGCTGGTTCCTGGCATAGGTGACCTAGGGGCTCTTCACACTAACTTTTTTCAGCTTTTCACTAGAATAGCGTTTTTCTAGAATAGAGGGAGCAAAACTCAAATCTGCCGTAGAGCAGCAAAAACCCTTGAGCCATATAGAGTGGTATTTATCCACCACCAATAACACACAGGCCTTGAGAACATTTAATGTCCCTTTCATCAAATCATAATCAAACACAAAGAGAATCATTGTTGGCCCAACAGAACATCAGGATCATGGGTTAGATGACATCTTTTCATCTCCAAGTTCTTGCCAACCTTGAGAGAGAACGAGGCACGGACTCCATCTAGTGGTCAGTTTGGGAAGACTAATGCAACATGCTGTCAACAATATTTGTTTTCAAGTCCCAAGGACAACACAGATTTTACATGGGCACTTAATATCTTATACGTAAGGATTTATGCAGGGAAATGTAATAATAAAACACTACCTAGTTCAGAGTTGAGAGAGGCCAACTGACTCAGCCTCTTTTATATCCAGGAGAAATGTGAACGTGTGTTATGTGAAATGTCTTAGCAAAAGTAGAATCTAAGTCATTATATGCAATATAGCTTTATGCTTCCATAAAATGTCTTCCAACTTCCATAGGACATGATTTTTATGCTGTTTATTTGACATTGTCTGACTGACCTCTGTACGTGGGGAGCGGCCAGGCCCCTCCTAGTGTGTTGGCACGTGGCCTCTCCCCCCTCAGCACTACAGGGGTGCGCAGGTGTCCCGACTCAGATAGTGAGGGCAGGATATCCCCCCTCAGCTCCGCCAGGTCATGCTCTGAGAAAGAGCGGTCCCGCTTCAGGGGCGTTGGGGAGCTCTCCACCCGCTGGATCTCCCCACTGCCTGGAGAGTCTTCCTCCTGAAAGAGCCAGTGGCACAATAATAAGTCAATGGACAACTGTGGTATAGGTATGGCACTGTGGCTATGTAGAGCATTACAAACTACCATTGAGAAAGATTACAAACCATATTTTAGCCAGGTACACACAGCAGTAAAGGGCAAAGGGCAAAGGGTAGAAGGTAAAGAGTAAAGGGTTGAGCTACTGAGCAAATTGTTTAAAATCATTGCAAAATCATTGCATAGTCCTAGAGGAAATATGACTGGGAATCTAATATACTTTTATTTGAAGGGATAGTCCGGAGTCATTGTCCTGTTGTTTGAGGTTCCTGAGTGCTGTCAGTAGGAATTAGTATGAGACAGTTTAGGATCATGTAGACTGAATAAGCAAACCGGCAGCTAACGCTAACTAAAGTTTACTTGGTCTCATCAATTTCACTATTTGGTCTACATTGAACCAAATTGTCTCGTTATGATTTTTACCAGCAGCACTTGGTAATCCTGAACAAAAGGGCTATGGGTTGAACTAATGCTTTAATTTTCACCGTGTGTTTCCTGTTACCTCAAAGATGTTCATCTCCTCCATCTCCTGCAGAGTCGGTGCTTTTAGCAGAACTCTGGGGCGGGAGGTGGGGCGTGGCCCAAGCTCTGTGACAGACAGGTCTATGCAGGAAGTAGACTTCATATCGCATGAGCAAGTGTGCGCCAGGCATGGCAGGGAGCCGAAGGCTACAAGATAAGAGGGGTCGCATCATCATCCTCAACATCATCACCATCACCATAATCACCATTAAAGGGTCATAAATACCATTAACATTATCGTATCATTCATTGCAATATCATCACAACAATATGCCTCATCGTCAGCAATATCTTTGAGATTATTTCTCAAAGGAACAATGAACAACACTGGCTAAAGTTATAAATAATTTAAATTAGATCATTTTATCAAGTGTAGTACACGGTTTGCTCAACAAAGTCGTATGCGAGCGACATTAGACACTCCAGTCAGGTCATCTATGGAGGAGAACTTCAAAAATTAGGCCTATCTCTTCCCTTTAATTCAAGAGCAACTTTAGACTATGGTGATATTTTGTACAAGCATGCCTCTCCTTCTACCTTGAAATCACTAGATAAGGTTTACCACAGTGCTTTATGGTTTATTACTGGTTTAAAAACTTATCATTGAAATCTTTACCAGAATGTAGGCTTGTCCTCTCTCTAGGAGGGAAAGATACGGCTTCCTGTTAATTTATGAGTCATTACAAGGTATGACTTATCTTATCTCGCACTTAAAAGTTGCTGATGAATGTAATTTTTATAACACACACTCACGTGCAAGTTGTACATCCTTAGAAACCCCTCAAATAAGGTTGGTAGACTAGCTTTTCATATATATATATATATATATATATATATATATATATATATATATACACATTATTTATTAATTAAAAAACAAATCCTGCACTGTGTTACTTAAAAAAAGTTTCCCTTCATGAATCACTGTTTACCTACACTGTCATAGACATTATCTTATCTTACTGCACTGTTCAAAAACCTTTATCAGTTTCACAATGAACCACAACCCAGTTCAGAGCACTGAGCAAGAGTAATGGCTAACTGAAGGTGTTAAGGTTAGACTGACTCACGTCTCTTAGTGTTGGGAGGATCCACGGGTCTGAGCTTGCGCTCCTGACGGATCTCCTCCAGCACGCGGTCATGGAGGGACTGTTGCCGTTGTGGCGGTGGGGGCAAACTTCGCTCTGACACCTAGGAAAGGTGAACAGACAACCACACAGCTCTTCAGACCCACTCATCAGTGGTTATAGTGCTAAGTACAGATTTAAGACTTTAAAAGAGAAATCCAGTGTCAATCAATCCATAGCCCTGTTGTTCAAGGTCACTGCTAACACTACCCAAATGGGGCACAGAAACTCACTTTCAGTTTCATTTTCATATGCCCCATTCAGTTAACATTAGCTGCTGGTTTTACAACTTTAAATGTCACAAAGCCTTATATAGCTTCTTTGGACTTCTGATACTAGGGAAACATACCACTTTACTTATTGTCTGTGATGGTGCTTTAATTATGTGTTCATCTCACTTTACTTAGAGTACGTATTGAGCACTTGTAACTCTTCATTATTTGGCATGAGGAACTGGATAAATAAAAGGACAATTAACAAATTGAAGCTTTATAATGCTTTGTGGAACTTTAAGTTGCAAAAGATGATAGGACATTATGATAACATAATACAGTGGTGTGTTAACATACTGTACACCTTTAGCAACACCACCATATCTATAGACTATAGTAAAACAATAAAAGCAAAATCAATGCTTGAACGTTCTATTCCCAAATTCCTCTACGTTAAGATAACATTTGGGGACAGCTATGGCTCTAATAACAGAACTTTCTTGAAACGGTTGATATGTTCAATAGGAGGAGAGCCTATGACCTGGGCACGGCTATGTAATAGTCAAATATTAAGGCTCCTCTACAATATATGTGTAAACCAGTGTTCGGGGTGTTTTGTTTGAGTGGTTCATCAGTAGATAATTGTAGATTAACACTTCTACCCTGCGACAACATATCTAAATCATGGAAAAATATGGTAACACTCTACTTAAAGCCTGTATTTATAAAGCATTATAAACATATTCATAAAGGGTTAAGTGTATTCATAATGTCTTGTAATGATTGACATAAGTGAATATAGCCATTCAGAAATAGTTATGATGACACTCTAAAGTGCTGTAAGGTGCTTAAGCTTATGTTTATATTACAACATCATAACACTTAATGATTGCAGTAATGACTCCTTTTGAATGGCTACATCAACTTGTATAAATCATATCAATCATTACAAGGCGCTATGAATAATTGAATACTTCATAACCTTTTACAAATGTGTTTATGATGCGTTATGGATACAGATTTTAAGTAATGCGTTACCAAACATCCTTATGGATCTTACAGGTTTAAGAGGTGGTCTAGAGCGAATGAATTCCAGGATGAGTTCATGTGCATTTCTCTTCACCCTCGTGGGAATATCGCCATCCACCTGGGAAACAGGAAGAAAATAGCCATCGAAGGAAAGAGAGAGAAGGATGGAGAGAGAGAAAGAAAGAAAAGGGAGGGAGAGTAATGGACAGGGAAGACACAAGAGAATAGCATCCAGCAATTACGTCTAGCAGAACAGAAAGACCATGCTCACACACTCACCGCCACTGTGGACTCTGAGACTGTTAAAGAGAGACGGCTCTGCTTGTGTGGGCTCACCATGACTTTGCGCAGCTTGTACTTGCGTGAACGGATGTCCTGCATTAGCATCTCGAAGGGTGTGAGGCTGAACTCGGTGGGAAGCGGGTTGAAGGGCTGCTCCTCCACCTTCTTCAGCTTCACCCCCTGCCTCAACTCTTTCATCAGCTGCACCCACAGACGAGCCTGTCAGAGAAAACACACACACACACACACACACAGAAAGTTATTTGCCTATCATCTTAATCATAACCATCATCACAAACACCATCTCCACCATCATCATCGTCATCACTGGACCTCATCAGCATCCTGTACATCAGTCATCTGATGTTTCTGATTGGGCTCCAACCAATCACCAACCAATCACCAACCAATCTCCAACCAATCACCAACCAATCTAAGAACTGAGGTGAAATCACTTAATCTGAACTTAGTCTGAACAGATGGCATTTAGAAATAGAGTTTATAAATTCGTATCCTGTTGTTATGGGAGTGCGGGGCATAATTATGAACAACAGAAATGGCTGAGTATTTCCTGCAGTAAAATAAATGAGGCTGCTGGCATTTGTATGTGTGCTAAGAGCAATCCAAAGGGATTTGAACTGAGATAAAATCCGGTCTATGCCACGCCTGTCCACATAGTTCTCTGAGAAAAGATTGGACACAGTGCATTCTACACACCAAGACTGTTTCAGTGATCTCTTAGCCATGTAGCTCTGAGTAATCAAACACATCCAACATGGTGTGCTAAGACAGGGTTAATGACAAGAGAAAAGATCAGGACGTGTGGACTGAGCCGTACTCCCTGAGGAGTTCAGCGACCTGGCAGCAGCAGAGTCTCTCACCCAGTCTGTGTGTTTGAGGGCATCCAGCTCCACTGCGTTTCGGTCCTCCTGACTCTCCTCTGTCCGGATCTTCTTCAGCATCTACGGGACCAGGAGACACCCAACCACCCCCCCAGGATCAATGGCAGTAAAAAGGAGGAACACTTTCAGGCAGGCACTGACTCACAGCCATTATGACTGCAGTGAAGTGCACCATGAATAATTCAGTGTGACGATCGGCAACACTCAAAGCAAGGGCTCCCTGAAATCGAGGCATCAAGGGAAGAGAGGGCCTCTGAGGACCCTTGTGTTGTGTAAGTGTGGTCACCTAAAACTGCTGCTGAAAAACTATGTAAAGTGTGTATTCCAAACACAGCCTGACTGCAAAAAACATTCTTTACTTGGATCTTCTCTGTGATGCAAGTCTTGGAGTTTTTGGAACTTAAGCTAATGTCCTAGATTCTCACCAAATCATGTGGAATTGTTTGGCCCAGGGGTTCTCAAACTGTATCAGGCTGGGGACCCCTCATGGAACAGAATGTTTTACAAGGACCCCTCATAATCACAACAAAAATGTAACCATATAAGAGTTTGAGAACCAATGGTTTAGCCTACAAATAAAAGGATAGGAACCAGTGCTGACAAGGTGGTAAATTCAATTTCATTTGGCTCACTCAAAGGTTACTTTCGGTTGGATCCTTCAGTGGGGCAATGTTGCCATCTTGTAAACACAGTAAACTGGGTAAATTTGCCAAGAGGCTGAAGAGTGAGCCTTAATTTGAGTCAACTACCCAATAAAAGTGACGCGAAGCTAGTAAACTAACCTACAAATACTAAAAACCTAAAATTCTTGCATAGGGTACCTCTAACTCTAAGCCAGGCTAGGACGGCCTGTTGCTTCCGCTAAATTTCATTTAGCTCTGCAACTGCGTCAGGGAGCCAGCCACAGGCTTTGGTTCGCTCCGTCTCTGAGCTGTGACGCGCCAATCAGTGAACAGAGGGAGGGCTGAAAGCAATAACTTTTGAATTCAAACTGTGCTTTCCAGTGTGTAACATATGTCACGACCAAACAGCAGTGTTTGGTTGAAACAGAAAATATCTGACTACCGTGAAGCGAACATACGGCAACTGGTTTCAGACTCTTTGCACAAAGTAAAACAATGTGACAGTGGCTGATGCATCGGGCTACCTCTTACATGTCTGTTACAATGGTTTCTGCTTATCTTAATCTTTTCTTTGTAACATTGTATATTTTTGTTGTTGGTTGTAATGTCATAGTATGTTGTTATTTAGCACAACATTCTACGTTTACATTTTTGTGTGAACAGAATGCCACATTCCCTTCAGCCTTCCTCAACCACAACTTCCTCTCCCTCTCCCACCGTACCTCTTTGGCATCTCTGATCT
This sequence comes from Tenualosa thibaudeaui, assembly GCA_027481765.1. Lineage (NCBI taxonomy): Eukaryota > Metazoa > Chordata > Actinopteri > Clupeiformes > Clupeidae > Tenualosa > Tenualosa thibaudeaui. The sequence goes on from JAIFZK010000007.1 coordinate 23,502,429, forward strand.
TGTGCAGAAAAGTCTGCAGCTCTAGGGTCTCCACAAACAGGGCCCTGCACACAGCCTGGTAATGCTCTGGGGCAAGTGTTGGGTTCGCCAGCCGGGTTGCGCACAGCGCCATCACCTGGCGAAAGGTGCGCACTGCGCGAGTTACTCCCTCGCCTTCATTGTCGCCGTCTTCCTCCTCCTCCTCTTCCTCCTGACCACTGTAACCTTCATCAGTTGCACCATTGCCCCCAGGTTCACTCCCAACTTCGGTGGTTTCACCACCCCCAACCATGCGCTCAATGAGCTGCTCTAGCTGGGGGCTTAGCTCCCGCTCCTCGCTGTCATCCAGTCCCCAGTCCAGGGCCTTGTAGATGGCCACTCCCAGGGACTGAACCAACTGACAAAGAGGGGTCATCAGGAAGGGGAAAGTGTAAGTAAAGACATGAGGAAAAAGTCTACAGTTTATACTAGTCTCCAACAGAACCATCAATACGTTAAATATACAGATTTGGTGGATTTAAGGAATGTTTTGTTTTTGTCTGAATGAGCTTCGCTTATTTTTTGTCGCATCACATGTAAGACACTTCAAATAATAATATCTGCCAAATAAAATAATGATAACTGTAACCATGAATCACATCAGAACAAAGCTCCAAAGCAGGTTTTTTATTTACATGAGGTCTGTCTAGGGGTTGGATTTGCATGCCAAAAGAGAGGTAGGCTCTCACCTGGCTTTCAGCGACAGGAGGCTTGGATAGTGCTTCTGTGTCATCTGAGGAGAGAGAGGAAAGAAAGAGATGACAGATCTGAGAGCAGTCACACCACTCAGCCCCTTTCCCACAGTTCTCCTGTTCAAAAGCTGCTGCTGTTGAAACATAATGGGGCTCGGTCCCCTAACACCAACAATGACCTGAGCTATCAGACACTTGCATGGCATGTGAAGTCCCCTCTTACAACACTGCATACTAGTAACAGATGATGAAACATGAGTGCGTTGAATATGAAAATTCTATAAGAATGGGGAAATTCTGATTCCAGAGCTCTGTGTGGATTTTCCCTGCCTTTCCCTTTTTGTTCTTCTTGGTGAAGCTGCCCCATGTTTATGTTAATAACCACTTCTTACTGCTCTCTAGCAGTTTGGTTTTCCATGCGTAGAGCACAGAACGCCTGACTCAGATATCACTTAGGACACCCATGGGGGCCGAAACATCACTATCAGCAGTGCAGCCAAAACCTGAGATGAACAAGCTGGAGGTCAGCACTGTCCACAGAGGAGCCCAGAAAACAGGGCAAGGCTCTGGCTAAAAGGGAGCTGGGCTGGGATAGGCTGGAGTGTGGGGTTGGATGGGATTGCTTCTAGGCAGATAAACACAGATTGCTCTGCAGCAGAGAGCATTTCTGTGAAATGTGAAGACATCTCCAAACACAGTCACACTCCCATACACAGATTTACACATGCACGCGCACACACACACACACACACACACACATACAGGCACACACACAGGCACACACACACAATTGAAACTGGAGCTCTATTAGCCTAAACCGGTCAGGGCAGGTGCTATTTTTGAGAACCTAATAACATAATAGAAAGTGGTCAGTAGAAACTCACAAACACTGGTGAAAGACTATAGGGGGGGAGGGAAACTAAACAGAGAGTGATATGGAAAGCTAACAGATGGCAGAGATAGACAGATAGATAGAGAGCGAGAGAGAGAGAGACAGAAAGAGAGACATGAGGGAGGGAGAGGGAGAGAGAGGTGCTCTCCCCAAACAATGCATTGTTTGTTTGTTTGTTTGCTTGTTTGTTTGTTATGCCTACCCCTGAGACTACTGGCAATTTTATTCATGCAACCTCCATTTCTCTGCTTTCCCAAGATGGAGTTTTCTATCTGTTGCCATGGAAATTTTAAACAGGATTTCGAGAAGAATATAGTAACACACACAGACATGTTGAGAAAATAGAGAGAAAGAGAAGTGGGGGAGAGAAGGAAATAAAGAGATGAACAGGTGAATATGATAAGAAACAGAGACAATAGATGATTTCCTTCCCAACAGTAGGCCACTCACCTTGAAAAAGTCCCTGATGGGCAGCAGTATTACATGTGACCTCCCTGAATCTAGCTAAATATAGATCTGTCTGTCAAGATCCTGAGCAGGGTCAATAGTCTCCAGGCATTAAAAACAATCTTGACCTGAACTGTCAAAACACTATTTCCTAGAAATGCCCCAAAATGCAAATAGAACTGAACATGGAAATATGCAGTGTTTCTGGTATTTGATATGCCACAGCTTTACAACTACAAAATAGATCTGTGTCAGTCTAAATGTAATTAGAAAGTTAATTATGGTGGCAAGCAAATACATTGTGTAGGTAAACAAAAAGAACAGAGACCAGAATCATGCTTTGGCTTAAAATCATAGTTTGATTATGTCCAGGAGCTAACACAGGAAATAAACATAAACTGCTTTCCAAATACAGTTTGGAATAATACTGAATAATTCAATAGCCTAATACCTCACATAGCCTGCCACAAACCAGTAGGCTGTACTCAACTATGTTACTTTGCAGTACACCTATCAATTGAAGAGCAAATGCTGGAGATGTTCAAAGGCTTAACCAGAAAGATGTAGTAGTCTATTACCAAAATAGGTCAAAAACCCTGGAGTTATTTAGATGCCACGCCAAAAGTAAACATAGGCTGCGCGTTAATCAATAGACATTAGAAGTCTTCACATAGCTGCCTTCAGGCCTGGTAGGCCCGCAGTCTCGGAGTCGAGAAACCGTAAAAAAAAAGAACCGGATGCGTCTAACCAATGAAGGCAAAAAGACCCATGCTATTGGTGGAATGTTTGTCTGGGTTACTACTCCTTCCTTACAATTATGTTTGTTAGCTATGGAAAGATTGCACAGCATCCTGTTAATTATGTGTATTAAACTGCCACATTTCAAGATTATCTTCAACGGATGATTAAATTATCGCTTATTTTGACACAGAGCCACAGAAAAACTAGCCCACGCTGAAGATCTGATGAAAAATACCCAAAAACACGAGACAAGTTGGTGGGCAAACTGTAACGTTGCACGAGGGAGCCAATGATGCGGACAGCCCTTTAAGGGATGAGTTATAGCTAACCGCAATAAGGAAGTTTGTGTTATTACCATTACTGTTCCAGATCTCCGGGTGCAGAGAAACGGTCCCGTCTCTGTGAAAGAATATTGAAGATGGGTCTTTCACCTGGTAAACTGTTCTGTCTTCGGACCGGTTCAGGCGCGGCACTCTGAGCCAGTTGCAGCACTGATAGCACACCGCCCAAGCTTGCTCCTCGTTTATGGGCTGCTCGTAGGATTTCAGCACTTCTTCAAGAGACAGTTCCCGGGGTTCGGCGAAGTCCCGGGCCTCTGCCCGCTCTGAAGGAACTGACACTCTGGAATCGCCTTCCTGAGTGCATCTGTTGGCGGATCTGGCCATGACTGCGGCACAAGCAAGTCCATTCTTTATTCCTTGGCCATGTTCAGCTCCCAATTCCCCTCACCTTCGCTTCCTAGTGGAATAGACGTTCACTGCCGCAGCAGCGAGTTTCCATACCAGCAAATGAAAGCGATCTTTGATCCACAGGAATGTCAGTCAGCAACGAGTAAAACAGACGCGGCTATTGGGGAAAATCTATCCCCCTCCCCTTCACAGTGGCGCATCCGCGACTAACTGGTGACCACACACAAGGGGGAAGGACAAACTTGTTTAAAAATCTGGTACTTCCATAAAATGCGGGTTGTGATGTAATGGGGAAAAGGTCCGTTGCCGGAAGGGGGATTCTCCTTGACTACATGCTTGTTATGTGCTGACACCTTGCGTTCTCCGCAGAGCGCCCTCCTGCTCCTCCCATGATCTCACGCAAGAGCCCGGCCCACTAAACATTAAACCCCGCCGATCAATCAAAACGTCTCACTCAAAACTCCCAACGAACATTTCAAGTGTAGTAGGTCTATATCCCGGTGTTTTGAAACACAAATTGAATGCCCCATGATCATTCTCTAAATTCCTTCTAAAATTATTCCTGCTCATTGTTGGCTAGGACATACGGCCTATCACATCTGGTGCATCCCACAAATGGTCAAAGACAATTAGCCTAGTTTCCTTTTGTGACTGACTCAGTAGGCTATAGGTGTGCATATCTAAAACAAACCATGAAAGTGGCCTAACCCTGCAGCTTTCATGTGATTTGCTAAATGAAAGATTTATTAAAGCATGGGAAAACAATGCTTGCATTAAACCTATACCCAACACATCCAAAGTGATTAACAAGCAAGTTGTATTGGAAATAAGTTGTATTGTATGGGAGACTGATCCACTCACAGGGCAGCACAGCGGCAGGAGTTGTGTCAGTGGCATTGTGTGACTGATCTGAAGGACCAGCAAACAATTAGCTGTGAACACGCTGATTGCATGTGTTATGTAGGAATCAGCCACTGGGGGCACTATAACTCACATTATCATACAACATGATAGGCCTAATCAAAATTTGATTAGCTCACTCAGTCTGTCAGGCTCAACCAACAAAGACAGGTTCTACATACCGTCATTTTAAGCTGTGGATATCAGCTTCATTTATAATAACAGGGCCTGTATTTACAAAGAGTTTATCTGAAAGTCATCCTTTGGGCATGTTTATAATTCAATACTTCTTCAGTAGTGTTAATGGTAATTAGATGTGAAGTACCTATAGCATATATACAATGCATTGAGAGCAATAGTGTGAGAGATTTTTGAATTTTTTGAAAAGTCAAAACAATTAGAAGTTAGATGGAGAAGACAAGGCATAATAGACCTCACATCACGGTAACACATTACTTGAGGGTTTTGGCATAAGAGTGACGTGAGCTTGTCATAGTAATGATATTACATAACACTTCATTAATGTTTATGACTGCTGTCGTTAAGTATAATGCAGTTTTTGTAATGCCTGCTTCAGCTTTACATTACAAAAAAGTATTACTGATGTGACATACCATTGTTGATGCAGTCTAATCAGTACTGACTGGAGTAATGGCCCATCCAGTCTGGATATTGATGAAGTGGTGACATAAATGGTTCAGTGGCCTGAAAGTGTGCTCAAATCTGCACAGGAACAGATGGCCACCCAAAGCCCTAGAGAATCAAAACATGCCCATGAGGCCTGAGGTCCCTGACCTATTAAGTGTGAGGTGTAGAAACCCCACATTGTTTATTCATGATATCAACCAAGGCCACTGGCATCGGAGAGAGAGAAAGTGTAGAAATAAAGACTGTTGCTGTTTCTGAAATTGTATACTGCTGTTGTAAAAACTTCATATGATCTGGGGATGTACAATTGCTAGATATTATTTTTTGTTCAACATTGAGAAAATGTGTTCACATTTTGGTAGTTAGTGTGCTAATTTTATAAAACAGAGCCTTCAACACTATTTGTCAAACGAGCACACATGCTCTTGATACAAAATGACATCTCACAGGCTCTGTGTATGTTGTATGGAGTATGTAGTCCCGCAGTACGCTATTTTAAAAATAGTCTCTGTAATAAACAACGCTGTGGAAGACAGCGTTGTTGTCCTGATGGCACAAACTGCAGTCAGTGCACACCCTTAGGCAGAGCAATAACAGGGATGCAGCCCCGATACCAGCACAGTCTGCAGTGGTGTCATCTTTCACATCTGTGAGACACAGGATCTGCCCGATGTTCTTTGGAGAGAGGACAAGTTATTAATGCGTATCATTTTTGCGGATGACATCCACTGAATTAGTCAGTATAATGCTGGATGCATCTCGGTGATGTTCGGGTGGGTAAATTATGGTCTCCGACTGGACTGGGGGTTACCTGCTGTCAGGGGTAACAGTAGGTTTGTGTTAGGTTGTTGCTGGTAATCTTTATTATTAGGTGGAAGTGTGTCATCACACTTCAGGTTACACTGATTTATATTATTAGTTATGGAGCATTTATCAGGGCTTGTTGTCTGAGCCATTCTCTCTACATGTTTTCTTTGAACCCCCATTGCCTTTCCTTTTTTATAATCCGTCTTTTATGACTGATTTCATGTTTCCATGACTATGGAGAAATTTGGTGTGATTTCTAAATTGGATTACTCAGAAACGGTTAATTGTATAGCAGTGGGCTTTACACTGATGAATCTGATAGGTTTGCCATGTATTGTTTGAGAGCTACTGCACTGAGAAAAATGGGTGTCCATGGATGCAGTCCCTCTGAATCTTGTAGGGGCTGCAGAGTTACTTTCACCCCTGCCTGCTGCCCAGCCTGTTTACTGTCCAAGATGATGCACATGATGTACAGTATTAACTTGAATATATATTTTTTATTTATCTGAGTAAATAATAAATAACAAATATCTAAAAAAATAACTATAGTATTTGTTGCGCTATTTGTATGTAGTATGTTACACCACAACCACAACTGCCTACAGTAGTTTAATGAAGTTATAATTACCATATAAAAATGACATATCAAATCTATTAAGGAAAATCAGCATATATTCTGTCTGAAAACTTAGTCCAACATATAGATGAAAAGACGACAGGCATGTTGATTCTACGGTGGTGCTATCACATGTTTTTATTTGCAATGAAACCATGGCTGGCAACTGGAGTGCCTAATGGTAATTAGATTAGATTCGATTAGATTCAACTTTATTGTCATTACACATGTATAAATACAGGTAACGAAATGCAGTTTGGCAAAGAGCAGCAAGTGCAGTATATGCAGTATGTACGGTTAAAGAGCAAATTATATACAGATAAGAGTAGTAATAATAAATAGGCAGAAGAGCAATATACATGTAAGGTGAAGAGATAGTAAGGGTAATATACAGATGTGCGATATAGATTCAATATAAGGGCAATATACAGATGTGCTATAGAGATAGTTATGTACAGATGTATTAAGTATATACAGATGTGCTATAGAGATAGTTATATACAGATGTATTAAGTATATACAGATGTACAGATGTATTAAGTATATACAGATGTACAGATGTGCAGTCCAAGGGCTATAGCAGCATAGCTATAGCAGCAGAGTGTGAGGTTCAGTGGGGGACAGAGTTCAGTAGTGTGACGGCTGTGGGGAAGAAGCTGTTTCTGAACCTGGTAGTTTTAGTTTGTAGGCTCCTGTAGCGCCTACTGGAGGGGAGGAGTTGAAACAGTTTGTTGGTAGGATGAGAGGTGTCCTTCAGAATGCTGCGTGCCCGCCGCAGACATCTTTTCCTATGGACGTCCTCAATGGCAGGAAGTGGAGTCCCTGTGATTCTCTGAGCAGTTTTCACCACTCGCTGCAGAGCCTTGCGACCAGCGACAGAGCAATTTCCATACCAAACTGTCACACAGTTAGTCAGGATGCTAATCTTATGGCTATGCATACTTTTTGTCCAATGTTCATGAGGGCTTGAACAATTCTATGATGAGAATTGACCCTTGTTATAGGGAAGGCATTCGTGTGGACTACAAATCACTGTGTTGTTTTTTTTTTGTTTTTGTTTTTTTCGCAAAATATGCTGGTAATCTAATATCAATTTTATAAGGAACATAACCCTTTGCCAACCATACAAAATAATGCTTCCTTATACTTGCCAATATTTAAATCATTCAGGAGTCAACACAAATAGATGCAAGTAACACATAGTAACACAAGAGGAAAGTCTAAGACTGGAATGTGAATGTGTCATCATGATACGTGTAGGCTATGTGCAGTAGAGGAATGAATTAATTGTTACTGTAATGCCCTTTCTAGCTTATCTTTATGGGCCTGTGTGTTTCATTGTTATTGGCAACACGGTTGACAGGAGAATTACTACACAGATGATGCAAAAGGACATTAAAATGATTAGTTCTGAGACATTTTCTTTACAAATAGCTGACGGATGGAAAATGAGAACTTAACTGCAGAAGTGGTTTCTCACTGGACACTGTGTGCATTGAGTGCTAAACAGACACATTAAGGTATACACCTCACAGATACATACAGATGGTTTGAAACAACTGGGAAACTCACCACTCACACCCACTACCCCAAAAGTATGACATATGCATGCATTTCAGCTCAGGACACAATTAGACACAGATTCTCGGAGTGTTTCACGTTACACTACACCACACTGACCTTTGAAGAAGATTGTACACAATCTGGAGAAGATTAGCCCATACTGTATTGAACCCTTTTGGGGGTCTGCAACAACTTGTTACTTTTGATTTCGTGTTTTAAAATTCTCTTTTATGCTTCCCCCAAGAGTGTCATACAGTACTCTCCACCATACGGGTCCACTGCATCGGTGTGATAGGTCGATGTAAAATGTAAAAAATGTATGTAAAAAATGTAAAAAATGAAAAAATCTTACTGGTCAGTAGGATTTTGAGACAAATGGTCCAAACTAATTGGTTGCCCTGGCCTGTTCTGTCCATTCCTGATGTTCTAAGCACATTGCGCCATCTAGTGGCAGTGATGGAAATTACATAGGCCTGTCCCACAAGCTCAATTAGGCTTTCTTTTCCTCAAACATCTGGTTACCCTGACCACAAGAAGCAAGTAGATAAAATGATCTGGGTATGATTTACATGTGTCCTTTAGGTGTCAATACATTTACAATGACAAAAAGGTGCTTTAGCAAACTTTAAACAGTACTCCAAGCATGTGTTACCATGTCCTGACATTTTGGTGTTGGTCTTGAAAAAACTTAAAATGTTTTATATTTCTTGTTTGCCTTCTAATTATCTCTGCAAATGTCTTAGAAGCGGCAGGATGAGAGTTTTGCAGTAAAAGTCAAGGCATAAAAACACTTATAAGGTTTAAATCAAATGTGTGATTTGATATGAATGCAGTGGACCCTAAGATGGGGAGCTTTATTACTTCATTATCTGACACAGACAACCTGATTGACTTCATTACCTTCTTAGATTGTTCTGTGTGAGGCGGAGTGCCAAAGGAAGAGGGCCAACATAAAAGCCAAGACCACAAGCCCATGGAGGAAAATGCTTCCAAAAAACTTTGAATGAAAATTAATTAATGAAAAATTAATTTTGAATTTGAATGAAAAATTATTAATCTGTATCTGTATTTTGTGTCTTAAGGTGTCTTCTCCATGCAGAGAGAGAGAGAGTCCATTTGTTAATGAAGTACAAGTACACCCTAATGTTGTGTAATGTTGTGTAACGTTGTGTGCTACCCTCCACTTTTACAGTCCAAAATGACAAGGAAGTCAAAGAGCGTGAAACCGTCAACAGAATTACTGTCAACATGTGAAATTGCATTCATTCTACAATGGCTTTAAACACGATCATAACCAGGGATGATAACTATCTCTATCTATTTTAGAATCTGTAGTTCTTTTTTTTTAGAAAATGATAAATTCATTACATTCTACTCTAGTGACCTGAGCTTTATCTGTGTGATGTCTGGCCAACAGCCAAAGAGACATATGTGTGACTTTTAGGTGAATTCAGATGGACAGCATTAAAAAATGGCATTTTATTTTGGTTCAAGACGTTGCCGTGGAAGCATATGATATAAGTTACAAACGTGAAACTGAGGTCAGACATGATTCAACATAGGAAAGACAAGATTTTAGAAAACTTGGTAAAACTTTGCTTGACACTGTCGACAAAAGAGTGACATGAGCCTGTTATAAACATCCATGACAACAACTATGACATGTGTCATGAACATTCAGACATTACAACAATCACATGACACTTAACAACAACAGTCATAAACATTATTGCCGAACATAACTGCCGTTAATGTTCATGACACGTCATGTCATGTTTATGGCAAGATCATGTCACTCTTATGTCGACAGTGTCAAGTAATGTGTAACCAAAAATTAAAATGTATTCCAGGGACCTAAATAGCTTACACACTACATTATGTATTCACCAGGGCAACATGCCTATTGTTCCAAAAGACCACTGCATTATTATTTGGCTTCCCAGGAATCGTTTAACACAGGCTTGTGTTACTGCAAGTGCTTGTAACTGTGCTTAGCAACACCAGGGGCGGTTGAGAGAGTCTTCACTCAGCCTGTAATGAGCTGTTTAACCATGTAAGTGACTACAAAGCTTGTATGTAACCTAAAAATACCATAAAACGTTTCTTGGTTTGCCTTAAGTGGATCTACTACACATGCCTTGTCTTGTATTCTATATGTGCTTGTGTGCTGAGGTGTTTTTTTTGCCCCCCTACACTGTGCTCCCCATTGGAGCATAGTCTAGTGATGCCTTTTTTTTCTCCTCCTCTCTCCTCATGTTATGCTGTATTGTGCCTTTCATCCCCCCCTAATTGGAACATGGGCGGTGCGGGCATCCGGCAGCGGCCCCTTGCTCTCCCACCACAGGGGAGTGAGAAACGCAGTTTCGATTCCTTTGTATGTCTTGTACATGTGATACCATACCACACCATACCATACCATACCATACCATACATGCCTTGTGTTTCTGTGTTCAGAAATCACTGAAAAAAAGGCGACACCTATTACATTATAAGGCATTATAAGGTGGTAGGCCTACCAATAAGTGCATACGTCAAGCAAACCTCTCCAATAAGCCCTCTGTCAAATGCAACTTAACATTATAAGATGACCATAATCATGCGGTGATACTTGACAGGTTTTGGAGGTGCATGTGTCTTTCTTACAATTATGTACAATCATGCCCGCCGCAATCATACAATCATGTACTTTTGCTAAAAATGTGAAAAACTACACCTCTGGGGAAAACCCTTTATTTCTATTACCATTTCACACAAATATTTTGGGGTGTGTGGTGTGGGGGATGGGAGATGATATTAAAAATCTGGCCATTTCAATATCACCTTTGGAATATCATTTGGATCTCCTGATTATTTTGATATGCGGTTTGCCATGCTTGAGATAGTTAAATTTCAGTCTGTTACATCCAAGCTAAACCCACCCGGCAGATTAAACACCCAAAACATGTGTGGAAGGAAAGGGGGAGTCAAAAATATTTGTGTGGTCTAGTATGCTTGTGTGGAAATAACCAAGCCCAGAAATGAGCTGGCACCAACAGATCCATCAGGGTGATGGAGCTTACCTTGTGTTACCCTGTAGTCAGGTATGATGGAGCTTACCTTGTCTTACCCTGTAGTCAGGGACCCTCATCAGGCTGCTACTATCCTTGTCTTGCGGAAGAACCATGTCTCAAAAGTTCCATCCGGCATCCTGTCTACCAAATGGAAAGAAAACCTACATGACTTCAAGAATGTCATGTCATGGTGCTTAGGGACCCCTAAAAATAGCCTGGGGGTGTCATCCCCCAGAAAAGTAGATGTCATTCAGTAGATGTCATTTCCTGCATTCTTGTGGATTTGGGGGTGGTCAGCTGGAGATCTGTAATGCTTAAATTCATTCACATTCATAGCCTATACATCCTGACTTGCCAAGCCTTTTGCAAGTAAACCTGAGCTAAACATTCAGCTTGTGATCAACAAAAGTCCCCACACTAGGAAAGTACTGTAAATAACTGTAAATTACTTTATAGAGTTGTGTTTCAGATTTACAGGTGAGTTTATAGTTGAAAATATTTGATCAGTAAGCCTAAACACCTTGATTGAAACTAAATGTTTTGTTTGAATATGAAATGAAACAAGGTTAGTCAGCGGGGGAGATACAGTCTTCCCCAAAGGCCTTTTCCCACCACTGGGTTCGGCAGAAAATTGGCACTGGGAAAAAATATCAACAGCAAAAAATAACAAATAAAATACTTAAACAATAAGCCGCTGTGCTTGTGCTACAAGAAATAGTATATTAAAATCATTATGTTTAATCAAATCATAATCATAATTAATCAGGCTAAATTCTGACACTGCGTTGAAATTCTCTTTCTGTGCCACAGGTGGTTGCAGATTTTGAGTTATCTGCAGCTGAGATGTTATATTGTATGCCAAGACACTTTGGACAAAAGCATCTGAATGCATCTGCCATATCCCAACTAAATGTTTTTGTAGTTAGTTAAACATCATGCAGATAATTTGGTAACACTTTCTATGAATGCAGTATAAAGAGTTATAACACCTTTATATCCAATTATATTAGCATTCATAACTGCTTATACATTCTAATGACTGTACTCATAGGAATTATGAAGTTATCAAATTATGTCTGTAAGTTGACTCCTCACTCAGGCTATGTAAAAGCAACCACATGAACAGGATAAAGGGTTTACCATAAATGTGGTGTTGTCATTAATGAATGTTTTTGTTTAAAATCACCAAACTGATGTTTGAACAAGTGGTCTTTTTGTTCACAAAAAGATGACTTGGTACCAATTTGTCTCGCAGAATGGGAGCCCTCCGAAAACAAATTTTTAGAGGGACTGGAAACACCTCTTTAAGAACAGGGTTACTTTTGATAAGGTATTTAATTACAGTGTATTATGTTTTTTTATAGGATTAGCTAAACAGCTTTACTACACGGCTCTTTATAATGCTGTAGAATGCTCCATTCACTTTCTACCAGAGATCACTGAATACTGACCTCCGCTTTTACCTTCTTTGGTTCTACAGTGGCCGCCATTATCTGGGAATAACTCCCAATAGAGTGATGGGAGACCAACGCCTGCGGAAGGCTCTGGAATCACTCTGAAGGGAGTTATTCCACTATTCTGCTCTTGACTAGGTGACTGGTTCTTCTTTCTTTCGGAATAGCTGCAATCTTGGGGTGGATTGGGCTTTTATGTTACCTTTGTTTGATAGGCCCTTTGTGTAAATCAATTTGACATGATTGCATCATGCTTTTCTTACTTATGGCCAATGGCATTTATGTCTATTTTCAGGAGGGATTTTCGTAGGTGTTGTAGACAAGGTGTGTGTGTGTGTGTGTGTGTGTGTGTGTGTGTGTGTGTGTGTGTGTGTGTGTGTGTGTGTGTGTGTGTTTCTACTTTACAAAAATGTTAATACTTTGCAAAAATACACACATGCATTCTAAATCTTTTCTGTTGTTTGGCTATGCACTCAGTATTAATCTATTTCTCATTCTCCAAGTGAACCATAAAACAAACAGCATACAAATCATTGGGCACTTTTGCTGAGGAAATAAATCTTGTGGGTTTATAAAGTACACATCAAACATTTTTGTCAGTTTTATTTGGCAGAAAACTATCTTTAGCCATTTCAACAGCATAAAATTATACCCATTCAAAAGAGAAATTATTGTCCTGGCCACTAGAGGGCAGCAATGCATATAGTATTACCTTCACTGGTAGTCATGTCCTGCCTGTAGGCCTTAATATACTAGTTTTAGCCGTGCTGAGCTGAGTGATGTTCAAAACACCAATTTCTGTCCTTTGCTAAATCAGGATTTGTGGAGAAAAAGGTTTGATTTGCTCAGGAAGAAGGAAAAGCTTGAGAAAAGGTTGTAAAGCTTAGTACACACTCACACAGCAAATATTGGGGCCACACGAGTACGATAATTTCAAAAGCAATTTGGTGTGTATTGGAAGTAGATCTCAAAGTGGTGGTGCTGGTGTGAAGGGAGAACAACACTGGTAGATGGGATGGGGCTTTTGTTATGTTATGATTAAACAGAAGTAAAATTATCATCATAAGCTGTTCTGCAGTTCCACAGGTGTGCTGCAACAATGGCCACATTTTCTTAGTTTTTCTTATTTATACTACCTCCTGAGAACAGGTAGATGGAATTAAAATCTAACAAGGCTTTCAGCTTTTATATTAATAATAATAATAATAATAATAATAATAATTATTATTATTCTTCTTCTTCTTCTTATTATATAATATATATTATATTATATTATTATATATATTATATAATAATATATATTATTATATATAATATAATAATAATAGTATAATAATAATATATTATTATTATTATTATTATTATTATTATTATTATTATTATTATTCTATGTCAGAGATGTGCGCACAATGATTCATTAAGCTACAAGGAGTCAGAATTTCAACTCTTCAGTCTGACTGTTACCCTCCAAGGTGTCAAGGTGTATTGGCTTGATTCAACCACGTTGTTCCTAGCTACATAGACTTGGACCAGTACCAGTGTATGTTTTGAAACGGGCAGTAATTGTCATTTATGTCCATTTTCATGATGTCATCTGGTAGAGCTACCAATGAAGAAATGCTGCTGTTGTGCACTTGAGCAAGGCACTTTCCCAACTTCCCTGAAGTAACTAATAGTTGAACAATGTAAGTCACGTTGGATAAAAGCGTCTGCTAAATGCAAAAATGTAAATGTGAATGTATCTCCCTGGTGCATCTGTCTCACACTGTTCCCGCTAAGACTGTGTCAGCCTGGTCTGAAGGACAGCGGCAGGCTGTAACAGGTGCCTTGTCTGTCCTCAGGGTCCTGAAGCATGTGGCTCAACCCTGCTCTACCATACGCTATACCTATAGCATCATCATGCAGATATAGTAGCTTATTCTTACACTACTAAGATCTTACATTACTAGCTCATTTTGCATTAAATGGTAAAGTGACCTGATATCCTGCAGCTGACAGATATGACCTGTCTCTGAGTATATTAAGCTGAGTTCCTCCTGTGCTGAGAGTGAGCATTATGAAAATGGGAAGATTTTGATGAATGTGAAGGTTAACCAGGGAATGAGTGTCTTTGTTAGGGTGACCAGAAAACCATGACTTCTGGGGACAGTTCCCGTTTTTGGCAGTCTGTCCTTGGTAAAATACAAGAAAACCCACTTTGTCCCTTATGTTAGTGATATTGACTGTATGTCCCTGGTTTTCAAGGAAAATTCTGGGAAATTACTTTCATCTCAGAGGTCTGGTCACCTTAGTCTTTGTGTGTGTGTGTGTGAAACTGTAGATGTATTCTGCATTTTCACAAGACTGTGCACTCTGTGTGGTCTTCACACCCTTATCCTGGAGGCTGTTACTGTGAGGTTGCAACTTAGCCACCTTTAGGTCGTACTGTTCTGGTTCCTCTACAAATGATTAGCTTTTTCATTTTCACATTTACTCCTTGCCCACATTACCCTAATAAAGCGAACACAGCTAGAACTCAGAGCTCAGAGCTCCCGTCTGATTGGATATTAAAAGAA
>JAIFZK010000007.1:23522500-23637500 GCA_027481765.1 Tenualosa thibaudeaui
TGCACAGCAGCTGTTTGCCTGAATGTGTCACATTGGGGGCAGCTTGGTAATTTTTCTAAAAAGCTCGTTAGAGGGGTTGGTTCAGCAGCAGGTCCTGCCACGCACTGCAGGGTGAGACTGTGGCCCCCAGCAGTAGCATGGACCATACTGGAGATGAGCTGCTCAGACACTGGGCAGACACTGGGCAGACACAGGACAGACACTGGGCAGACACTGGGCAGACACTGCTCAGACACTAGGCTGCCAGAGATATCACTGACCGCAATATCACTGACCACTGTGTTCACATCACAATTATACCAATAACTGGCAATAGTCAGGTAACTGTAGTACATGCATTTTAGAAATCAAAAAACTGAAACCAAACAGGTTTACATGATTCGGTACACTGTTAATGGATTTTGTGGAGTTTGTTCACCAGTTTCCCGTACACGCACAGATATTAAAGAAGGAAATAAACACGATTAAGGCGTATACATGAATAAATGAATAAATTAGAATATTAGAATATCAATAGAATTAGAATAAGAATAGAATATCAAACCCTAGGTGTGTTTATCAGATTTCTCAGAAAACCGATAATAGTAATCTGATGAAGAATATCGGTTTATTCAGTTTACACAGTCTCTTCAATAATCTTGAGTAACTACAAGCACCTAATAATGATGATTTTTTTTGTGTGCGTGTGCATGTACATTGATAAGATGCTGGTGGACTAACATGTGCATGGCTTGTATTGATCTGAACTCCAAGTATTCCAAGTATTCAAAGCATTAAGACTTTAAAAGCAGAATTAAATTAAAAGAATTAAAAGCGGTGCTTTTAAACAAAGGCATCTGAAAAGCTTTCGTAGAATCAGTAGAACAAAGCACAGGAGGAAAGGGTAACTACCTCTGCTTTTACGATCAACAACTTGTAAAAGTGTGAGTGGCAAAGGCATACACTGGCCTTCTGCTTGAACAGAGGAATTTTCTAGCTGATTGGAACCTTTCTGTGCATACAGTTTCTGTCCTGCAGCCACGGCTGTATCAGTAACCTTAAAGTCTCCGTGTTGGCGGAGCCTCTTGTCAAGGACTGAACAGATGGGTTTACATAAAAGGACCAATTTGAAAGGATATGAAAGCATTTACAGTGTGATGCCTCAAATAGTCTATAGCCAAACGGAAATATTATATTCAGTTAAAGGATCTCATCTCTTGGAGACCAATGAAAAGCTGACTTACATTTATCAACTATCAATTACTTCAGGGCCAGTCTCCCCTGGAGCAATTTAAGGTTAGGTGCCTTGTTCAAGGGCAAAACAGTGGCAGGCGGGATTAGAACCAACAAGGTTCCTTATACATTTTGCTACCACCTCCAATCATTTTGCACACGTGAGGAAAATATATTTTGATGTTAAGATTTTTTTTTACAGATGATTAACTGCAGTTGAAAGAAACATGTTGCACGTTTTAACATGTTCCTTGCAGCACACACTGGGTTTTAACTGATAGCATTGGCCTACTGAATGTTTTTGTGAATGTAAAGTTACCTAAAAGTTTGTCACTAACGTGTGTAAACTTGAAATGACAATCCTCCGCACATCGGTTCTGACAGAGTGCAGAGCACTGCACTTCCAACATTCTATTCCATTGTTTTCAACACAACCCCACTCACTGAAGCACTGAACTCTACTGATGGCGCATGTCAAATATGATAGAGGTCTATTTTGTTGGAGCCACTCAAGAAATACACAGTGATTCCACAGGCTACTATGCTATGTTTGCTACGTGCTGTGCACTGTCAGTGTGCAAGGGCAAACAAAATGGTCAATTTCGAAAGTGCTCTGTAAAGATGTGAAAGGCGGAGTGCGGAGGTCCTAAGTCATGCTGTAGCATTAAGATTGACAACCCTTTATAAATTATGAGAAATTACAACAAAATACAAACAGTCCTTCCTGCCTCCACTGGCCCTGCCTTCTGAAGCGAACACATGACAGCACATGATAAACCTCAAAAGGACAGAAAAGACCAATTACCTGACTGTGGTAATGTATACTAGCTGTCTGTAGGTGCAAAATACTGAGGGTGTTTGAAGTGAGTAGAACTGATTCATTAACGGAGACATCTGATGTGACACAATCCATAGCCCTGTTGTTCAAGGTCACTGTGTGCACTGTGTGTCGGATGAAGAATAAAAAAAGTCTGAATTATGAACCAGCAGGTAACACTAACTGAATGGGGCACAGAAACTCACTTTCAGTTTGATTTTCCTATGCCCCATTCAGTTAATGTCAGCTGCAGTTAATGTTTGCTGTTTCTGTCTAGGTTGTATCAACCTTTCTCATTCTTCTTCTTACAGACAACATTTTGTGACCTCAAAAAACAGGGCTGTGGATTGAATCACATAGGATTTCTTTAAATACTGAGGGTGGTAGTGGAAGTGAAAGTAGGCTTGAATTTAGCTCTTGCTCTGCCACACCACAACCAAACCAGAGCCAGCTCAGAGTCTGAGAGCCAGCGCTGTCTGTCTCTATTGTACAGTACAGCACAAAAGAAGTTCAACTAGTTATTCACTATAATGAAAATCACTGTCCAATATCAATGGCTGACAAAATCAACCTTATATTTCTACACAGCACTACAGACAATTTTACATTCGAAGGGCATGAAAGGCCAGAAGACATATACGTTTGATAAATTGCCCTTCAATATCTAAACCACACAGAAATACTCCACCTCATCTTTTTGTCCCACCAGGATCTTTTTTGAAGTGGGATCCTTCATAAATATTACCTTCTAAAACATCCTGCTGTTCTCAGTCATTTTAATTTTCCAAATCCAATTCCACCATCCTGACACCACCTGTTGTAATCTGAATACAAGTGTTAATTCATTTCCATGTTATTCCCAGTCCCTGTGGTAGACTGACTTTGACTGGATGATCTCATACCTTTCTCCACATGCATCTGGTTTCATAATTTGATGTAGTAAAAACAATACTGTAACAAATGTGCATATCCTAATAATAATAATTATAATTATAATATGAAATATTACTAAAGAATGCACTAATAACATGCTGTATTCCTTTGGTATTTGAGTGTCTTTTTTCATCTCCAAGAGACACCATGTTTTAGTCTTCGAGATACATCTTGTCCTTAGAATATTCTCTCTCTTTCTCCCTCTCTCTGTCTCTCTTTCTTTATGTATATCTGTGTCTTGTATCACCATGTGTGTCTGGCTGTGTTTCTGTTTTTGAAGTTGTAATTAGATTCTCCTTCTCCACAACCATAATCATACATGTGGATTGACATGTGGATTCTGAGAATTCTAAGGTACTTTTCTAAACAAATTGACCAAACCAATTAACCAATTACCAAAACAGTCTGAGATTAGTTTCTTCTTAAATGCCCCCAAACAAATTAAAAACACATGTAAACTATGTACATTCATGTGTACACACACACACACACACAAATATACACACACTGAGACTGAGGTGTTGAGCATAAATAACAGCAGTGACAAGGGTGTAATGAAATATAAAATATTCCAACCTAATCAAAATTAGCAAAAAGTTGCTTAAAAGGTGCTTAATGGTCTTGTTATGTCAGGGTCTCCTGGCCATGTATTCCTGTTTTCCTATAGAATGAAAGCAAGACTCACACTTCTGTGCTGCATCCAAGTCCGAGACCTTGGGAGATAGCTGACAAGCTGTCAGCGGCTGAAAGGAAAAAAAGGGCAAACTTAAAGACAGTGAATGTGGGTACATAATAAATGCATGGCGTGCTGTTATTTGGTGACGGGAGATGCTAGTCTGAGACAAAACCAGGTAAGCACTCGAAACCCCCCTTCAAAAAATACACTCCAAATGCACACTATATGCTGGGCCCAACATCATCAGACCAATGACACATTCTCTAGGTCTACACTCACTGAATATGTCACACATGCCACTCTCGCATAATGCTTTCACACACACACACGCACATACACACACACACACCTCACTTCACCTCAACCCACACCCATCCCCCAGTCATTACAATCTATTCCCTCTCTCTTTCTAATTCTCCGTCACACAGAGATCATTCACACAACCCCCACCCCCTTTCATACCACTATACCATATTCTCTCTGTCTCACTCACTCGCTCACTCACTCACACACACAGCCATTGGCAAGTTGAGACAGTGGTAGTTGCAGTGGATAGTATTTGTTTTTCTCTATTTTGACCACCCACACACTCAATTTTCTTTCCTTCCAACCAGCCGTGCACAGAATTCAGGTGCCTTGCTGCTCTAAAGACTCAGCAATTTGAAACACATTCACACACATAAACACACAAAACACACAGACTATACCTACAGAAATGTACATGCTATTCTATCCTGTTGTGCTATTGTGAGTGCTGTGTGAGTGTGTGTGAGTGTGTATGTGTGCGAGTGAGGGAAGGAGAGAGAGAGAGAGAGAGAGAGAGAGAGAGAAAGAGAGAGAAAGAGGGAGGGAGAGAGATTTCAACCTTCCTGCCAGTATCTCTTGGGCATAGGGCAAATTCCTTGCATGCAGATTGTTTGGTATATGTTTTGACATGACTGAGGATATCCAGTCTCTCTATTAGTCTGTGATTATAATCTGCATAATCCCACATCCTAACAGTAGTCCGCACAACACCACCTTTAAGGAGCATGGTCAGCCACAGCTATGAAACACCCTACAGACAGCAGGCTACTATTAATCACTGTCCTGTGGTTAATTCAGCAGCTACTTTGTTGATAACTTCGCCAATTTCTGTTAAATGCAACTATTACTATTAAACTGGACAAAAATGGGTAATTTCCTAAATATTATTTTTAAATGATAAGGTTCACCATGCTTCTAGTATCATCATCTATAAAAGCCAAGATCCTTTTAACTGTTGCATGTCTAAAAAATGAAGCCTTCTCATTCAATTCTACAAGGATGGACTAATGATGCTATAGTCTGTTTAAAGTCAGTTAACTGTGTTGCAAGTATGCGGCAATAGTTTCAAAAGAATCTAATGTTTATCATTGATGTCAACATATAATGCTGTATTATGTTTAATTTCTCTCTTTCTATCACTCAAAAGCACATTGTCTGTTCCAGTTAGTGTATCTTCATACATTATTAAAAATGGAATCAAAGTGGAGTATATCTAGCTCCAACATCCAACCTGCCGGTAGACCTGCATACACGGACACAGGCACACAGCACCAGCAGTGCTTCCAGAAATGGCTAGAGGCAGACACACACTATACTAGCCAATATATTTCACATTATGAGTTACACACATCCTTTATGCACACTGGAACACTATTCTCACCTGAGCTCAACTCATCTAATCTGATCTCTCGCTCTCTTTCTCTCTCTCTCACACACACACTGAGACACGCACACAAGTACCCCCCCCCACACACACACACACACAATAGAGGCATAGCCAAAGTCCTTTCTGGCAGCTGCTTTGGTTTGCCTGGTGTGTGGTAGTGGTGGTGGTGTTAAGTGTGTGCTGACACAAGGCCTCTGAACAAACACGCCTATCTCTCCTCACTGGCAGATATGTTTGGCCTTTGTACCTTCACGACTGGCTGCGCTGATACCGAATGCATCTTGTTTGCTGTTGACTCCCTTAAAAAGCCTGTCGGAGATGATAATGAGCGGCGTGTCTGGTGGACGGTCGGGTTTCGTGAGTCTGGAGAGACCTTAACCAGCTGTTGCTCCCGCGCACTCCGTGTTAATGATGTCACCGTATGGACGCGGAGTGACGGTCTCCCGCGCGAACGTTACTGAACCACAATGAGACCGATAAAAAAGGCGCAGTACTTCTCATTAAAACGGTACTGGTAATGACTGACGACGGCGATAGACGTTTCGGGAAACATTTCTTAATTAAGTGTAGGTCATAGGAATTATTTAACATCGTTAGTTGCACTAGGCCATAAGTTTATCCACCTTGACATCGCTTGTTGGCGCGCGGCCAGAAGAGAGGCTCTGTGGTCGTACCCTGATTACATTCACTGAGCGCGTGCACTGAGCCACTTGTTTGAACATCTGTTCGGAAAAAACACCCCCTGGAACGACCAGACTTGTATTAGACTAAGGATGCTACAGTTTCCCTTAATGATTTTATGAGAACATCGTCCTATACATTCCCAAATCTCTCACCTCCACGGCTGTTAAACAGGGTCAGGGAAATGGAGGGCGAGAGGACATAGCGCGAAGACACCTGTTTGAGATCCATCCATTCGAGCATCCGGTACTGCATGTGACCTGAGAATTGAGTTTCTACCTCTACATGAATATGTTCATGGTTAAAAGGGAAAAATATCAAATAACATGCAACCCCTAATGTTGTGGTTTAATAATCTGAGTAACAACGTTCTTATGGCTACTATACGGTGTTAGAAACCATACGGTTCATAGAAGTCCACAGTCTACAGAGCCATCATTATGATGGGTTTATTCAATGAGCCACAATTCTTCACAAACAGACAAGCATAATACCTATCTTCGTTCGCCAGGCTTCACTGACCACGAGTTTATACCGATGTGGATAGAGGTCGTTTTCTTGCGTCGAGATAAAAATCTAATGATCCAGTTACTTTAATTTCCAGTCGCACGAACATTTTATTGACTGACCTGAAGTGCAAGACACTGAGAAATCGATACTGACCATATTACCTTAATAAACAGGATCATTCAGCCCCCAATAGCTCAACACACAAGGCCATTTCGTGTACTCCCAATAGCGTTACGCGCAGAGGGGCATACACTGGCAAAGCAATTGAACCAGGCAGCAGGATAATAACTTTTTTGTGACATTTTTCATGGGAATTTTCAAGGGGATTCTTCTCTTAGAGTGAGTCATTTGCCCCTTGATGGTGTATTAGGGCCAATTTTAAAGTCTATAGGTGCGTTTCTTGGTGTACAGACACATTGATGTAACTTATAATACATCATTAATTCGCTTATTGCCCAGAGAGATCGACATTAGTAGCGACAGAAATAAACATGCCCGGACTTTACAGCGGATCGAGTTTCACGGGAGCTGTCCGCTGATGAGGTGCTGAAATTTTTGAGAAGCGTCTTTTCTGGATTCATCCAAAACCTCAACCGTCCATTCCGACTGCCCACTCTAGAATTAGGACACGTGGTGTTGATACTCTCTGATTGCCTATATATTACAGTGATGGTAAGCATGGCCAATGATGTCGAAATACATATGTCGGATTGTAGGGTATGATAGGCTTCCAGGTCTCCTAGCGAATATGGGTATATGGCATTAACAAAGACACGGGAGACTACACTAGTTTTAGCCTAGCTTCAGGTTCGTGTGCGCATATGCTCTTTGTCAATAAAGCTAAACGCCAGATATTAACTTGTTAGCTTGCCACGTAACTACATCTGTGATTAATAAGGATGTCGGGTAAATTAAGATTTATTTAATTAAGGTCTACCCCTTAGCGGATTTGTCGAAAATCTTGGCCTAAGTACGTGTTTAGGCTTGTGCCTTTGGGAACACCAAACTAGGCTTGAAATAGTGGTCCAGAGCTATTATTTATCGACAGCCTGGAAAGCAGACATCAGAACCGACCCACCTCCGGCTTAGAGTTTGTGGAGTGCGAGTGGACGGGCTAGCTTCATTGAATTAGATCATTCAGCTCATAAAGGGGCCGGGGGAAACAGCGCAGAAGGTCATCAGGACCATATGGTTACGCTCACCACAAATATGAGGATGTGCGGGACTGCAGTCCTATTGGATTTGCCAAGGGTAACTATAATAAAGAGCTCTTCCAATCTAATTACAGTCATTGGGGCAACACAATAGTGGGGCTTTGTCTTCAAGGACGCACATCCTATTCAACACTCAAGAGTCCCTTAAAAGATAGCCTTGTATTCGAGGAATGAGGGCCTTTTAGCGTTTTAGTGTGAGATGTCGAAAATTCAAAATCTTTTACATTCACGTTTAATGTTGTAGGGCGTAAAGGACAATCTTTCTGTAAAGCTATTATATATTCTAGAATTAACAACGAGGACAAAACTCAATAATACACGTAAAAGGTAATTTTGTCAAAGATTAGTTAGCTCTCTACCTGTTGATACAATTAGTGTCCGACTCAACTTCGGGGACTCTCCATCCGGCCGCTGGACATCTGCGAGTGTCTGTTGTCACCTTAGCTGAAAGATGCAAGATGAAACAAAAAAATTCGCTGAACGTTAGCGAATAACAAAAGAATATTGCCGAGCGAGAATATTTGTCATAAGGCTACTACTCAACCCGTCCATCATTACATTTCATTTCTACTCACCATCGTTTCAAGTCAGAGGAGACGTGGCAGAAGTCGTTCGGCTGATTTTCCTGACAGGCGTTGTCTCGTCTCGGGGGGTTGGAGCGAGAAAAGCTTACTTGATGAGATGACACAACATGCATTAGTACTGCCGTCACCCTCTTACGGCGTCTCTTGCAGGGCGTCTCTAGATGAAATATTTCCCCCCACTGTTGCAAGCAAACCGACCTCACGCTTTGGTGCTCGTACATTCGGTTGTCTATTTTGGTCAGAAGCCTATCTTGTTCAGCACCGAGCGCTCTGTTGACAGCCCGTCCCCGAGGCATGTACATGTGCAGTTGGAATGGTTCAGGCTCATTCGCACAGCTGTGGCTTTAAAGCACGGGCGGCCCCACAGGTGGCCTGTCAGTCTAATGAGTGTCCATGACGTCACCGGACCAGGAAGCCAGCGCTACCGCCCTCAGAAAACGAGGGGACAGGGAGCGCCCCATTTCCCTGACTTCCCGCTCTACCACACTAATTTCTTTTTTAATTCCCTGCTTCCACTTTGGTACTCTTAAACCCCTTTTTTAGAGCAGCTGTCTCTCTATCCTCTCCTCGCTTCTGATGTCAGTCCTCCTGGATGACAGCATTAGATACGCTAAGTGCTTATGTCTTCTCAGAAGCAGAATCATTTTGTGTTGTTAAACACTGCCTCCCCATGGCATCTCTTTGCTCTGTATACAGGGCCAGGGCCCAGTACCCACCTAAGTGGCTTTGTGTTTAGTAGAATCAATCCTGTGGTGATTTACGGTTTTGTGTCTAAAACGCCATATGGTGTTGTTCTGGTGAGCACATTTACTCTGTAAAACCTTACTCTGGAGTAGGCTACATATATATATATATACACACACACACACACACACACACACACACACACACACACACACACACATATATATATTTACATGATTTCACCCGTAGAAGATTAGATTCTCCTAAATAAGAGACAATAATGTGGAAATATGTGGTGCACACAATATTTTGACATGTAATAATGACATCTTTGTTGTATGTATGTATGAGGGAGTTTGTCAGTGTGTGAGGTTGTAGCCTGTGTGTGTGTGTATGTGTGTGTGTGTGTTTCTGTGTGTATATTGGTAACAAATTTGCTTGTCACATTGGTGCTCCTCCTTGCTTTTAGGTCTCTTGTTCTTTCTTTGGCTCTGAAAGCTGTGCTTCTGGCTCAGCAGGAAACGCGGCCAGTAACTGCCTTTAAAAGTCCCCCCTGGCTTTCATGCCAGCAACAGCGTATTCAGGGGAAAAATGGGCCTCACGACAAGAGGGATGCCACTCAGAACAGAAAGAGATTCTCCCCTAGTCTTCCTACAAACCACCCCCCCCCCCCCCCCTTCTAAAATGGCCATGCCTGTTTTCAGCCCCACGCCAGCTATGTGTGCATTTCCTTGAAGAAAACCATCAAATGTGGCTTGACAGCGATCTTACGGTGTACAGAGAATAAGCAGAGCCTACTGCTATATAACAGTGGGAGCCACAATGTGCTTCACATTTATCCTTTAAAGGAAAGCCTTTTCTCTACACGTTGCCATGATGAGCTGGACCTGCGGGCGAAGAATAAATGCACCGAGCAGAACTCAAGAATGACAGCTCCTTGTCAACATACCCAGCCGTCTTTTTCCATCTGATGTCCTCTCTCTGTGGTGCTGAAGAGACGATGAGTCGCCACAGTTTCCGTCCCCATCGTGAAGAGTGAGAACAATGCTTCAGTATATCTTCTCTGATTGCCTTTAGACAAACAACATAGGTTAATGATGTAGGATGGGACAGCTCAAGGAGGCATTGTGTGTGAGAGACAACAGCCAAAGAAATGACTGTGATGATGTTTGTTCATTTACCTGGTGGTATTGTTGAAGATAAGTAAATCACCACATTTTTTGTTTCAATGCTGTCTTTACAGTTGAGCTTAGACATAGCATTATCTCCGTGGAAAAATGTCAGGACTAGATGCAGAACACTTTTTTTGTGATCACATGCAGAGTGATACCCAAAATCTGGCACATTTATCATATCCATGTTTATCATTCACACAAGTGAACTTTGTGTCTGATCAACCCCCCCCCCCACACACATACACACAGAGCCCAGAGCCAGGCACAGCCAGCCAGGCACATTTAGTCCCCACTTTTCAATTTGAAACATGCTTTAGTAGCATGATGCTTTAGTTCCAATGAATATGACGCAGAACGGAAATGATAGCCTCCTGTTTTTTTGTCATTTTCAACTCTTGATTGTAAGCATGTAGAAAGCACGATGAGGCCTCTCTCTCTCTCTCTCTCTCTCTCTCTCTCTCTCTCTCTCTCGCTCTCTCTTTCCAAGTCAGTTTCACCATGTCCCCAATGCTGACTTTCCCCCTTATCCACACCTCCGAGGGGGACATTTTTAAATGCCACTGTCTTCCACACAGCAATAGTAAGAGGGATTAAATTGCAGACTGTTCTCAACGAAGAAAAAAAAATGAAATAAAAATCTGAGTTTTTTTATGTATTAAAGGACACATTTTCTGGTCTTTTTGTGGTTGCTAACTGAAATGGCAGAAGCACAGACTTGTCATCTTTAACGGGGGCGGGGGCGCAAGGTGCAGTTACACACCCTACTATGAAGAGTGTGTGTGTTTGTGTGTGTGTATATGTGAGTGTGTGTGTGTATATGTGAGTGTGTGTGTGTGTGGATCTATGTGAGGTCACCCTCATGCCTATATAGTATTGTAGTGTCTTTCTGTCTTTTGTCTTTACTTCATTCTTATTTTCTTTTTATTGTGAGAAGTATCATTATCCAAAGCTTAGTAGTTTGTCTTTGTGTTGGTTTTGCTGCTGGGAACTCGGAGCAATAACATCCCCACACACACACGCATGCACACACACACACACAAACACACACGCACGCACACACGTACACACACACCACACACACACACGCACGCATGCACACACACACGTATACACACCATACACACACACACTACCTTCTTCCCTAACCCACTGGTGATTTCCTTTGTGTGTCCACACCAGTGTAATGCCTCTGTGTTTGAACAAAAGAGCAGAATTACAGTGAGCCCACATAAAGAATAACAAAAAATAACAGCCATCTCTTCAGCGGCACTGAGGACACTAATTTGTGTTTGTGTGTTTACATGTGTGTATGTTTGTGTGTGTGTATTTGTGTGTGTCTGTGTATATGTTTGTGTGTGTGTGTGTGTGTGTGTGTGAGAGAGAGAGAGAGAGAGAGAGGGAGAGCATTTGTCTTCTCACTAAATTGAAGTTTGCAGCGCTACACATATTTCACTCATTAATTTGGCTTGTTCTAGACAGATTGCTTAAATAGAATGCAGGGCAGTTAGGCCAGAATTAGGAATCTTTTTATTAAATGTATGGTCAATGCATTAACATTAATGACATGATTATGTGGTGCAGGGTACTGGGAACTCAGTGCATGACAGTATTATGGGATGTGATGTGATCTTGCAGGAGCCAAATGCATTTGAAAGTCAACCATCTGGACATCTATTCTCACAAAGGGATTGCCTGGTACAGCAGCACACACAGGTGCACACACACACACATACACACACACACACACACACACACACACACACACACACACACACACACACACGACTGCAGGGACACACACACAGAAATTACATATTGATTGGGAGACAGCATTTAAATGCTTCAAACTAATAGGTTATAACTTCTAGGATCCTGGACATAATTGACTTCTCTTGTTTTTTTTTTCTCTTGTTTTTTTTCTCTCTCTCAAACACACACACACACACACATACACATACACACACAGATGGCCATCATCGGTGTTTGATTACCTAGATAGAGCTACAGACAGTTCAAAAGTCACACTAGCAGATGCAATATCTGAGTTATGCAAACCTAATGCAGACAGATTCGCTTGTTTGCCTATTTGCTTAAGCGTCTTGTAACATATTCATTAAGGTCAAAGAGATGGTACATCTGCCCTGTGCCCCACTCTCTGATTCCCCTGGCAGACAAAGCTATCTCTTTGACACACACACACACACACACACACACACACACACACACACACACACACACACACACACACACACACACACACACACACACACACACACACAGGAATACACACAGACACCCACAAACAGGAACACACACACACACACACACACACACACACACACACACACACACACACACACACACACATGCCTGTCTGCCCCTTCCTTAATGGGATAATTTTGCAGCACTTACCTACAGGCAGAGAGCAGCAGCTCAATTGAGAGCCATACAATCAGGACTCCACAGAGATACATCAGCTCACCTTCTAGCTGACTATAGCCAAAACCTGAATGAGCAGGTGAATGTCTAGGTGCCTCAAAGAAAGGGAGCAGAGCAGGTAAAACTGTTACAGTATCTATCTAGTACAGTAAAAACAGACACGAAAAACCAAAGGTTCATGGGAATTCACACACACAGAGCATTCGCACACCAGCAAACACAGAAAAGCTATGGTACTCACACAGAATAGGCTGGGGTGAAACACACACACACACACACACACATCGGAGATAGAACTGATGTGGGATTGTGAATGAATGCATGTGGGATTATGGTCATTGTAACTATCCAGGTCATTTTCTGGAGGAGAGACTTCTTCTATGTTCTTTAACCATCACCTTTCACCTTGACCTCACTGGAAAACGCAATGGGGCCAGGGAAAGACGAAAAGATTAATTGGAGATTTACACATAAAGGGGGACACAGCCGTGTTTCAAGTTCATGACAGCTCTGTGGCCATGCACAGCCTTTTCTAATTCATAAGCCAAAGATGTTTTTCCCCTTTAAATCAGACAGGACAGAAGAGAGCGATAGGAAAGGAGTGGGACAGAGAGATGGGTTGAGATTCAGGAAACGGCCTCAGTCTGGGATCGAACCAAGATTTACGGTATATGGACATCTTAACCTCTGCACCACCCACCAGTTGACCTACAGTAATTAGCTGTAAAATGTTCCTTCTAGTGTTCTCTACAGCATCATACATCCCTACAGATATGATGCTGGCATTAAATTCAAAATGAGAGTATTTTTTCATGAAGTTTTTAAATAAACAGGTTTATGAGAATTATACATTATCACTGTCTGTCTTTTTACAGTATACAATTTCCCCTGTGTCACAACTTTTTTGGAAACGAGGTGGTACTATACAGGCATGTGCAAGTGTGTGTCAGCAATTTCTGTGTGTTGTCATGAGTGAGTGTTGTGTGTGTGATTGCTTAGCGCCCACAGACAGATGGACAGGTTTGTCAGTCAGGCCAGAGTAATCTTTCCTGAGTGCAGGTCTATTTGTGCATGAGTGTGTGTGTTACTTTGGATGTGTGATTTTACTACCACAGTAAAGTGTGAGTGTGTGTATGTGCACGCGTGCATGCCTATATGTGTGTGTGTGTGCGCACACATGCTTGTGTGCGTGTGTGTGTGTGTATTTGCTGCATGTGGGACACTGATCACACCTAAGTAGTCCTTTCTCAGCTTTCAGTGGTATTCAAGAATGACCGAGATAACAACCCAGTCCTATGTGAATGGAAAGAAAAGGTTGTGGGGCAGGGGAGTGGTACCACTCTTAGCTTTCTCCTCTGATTTGTGTGTGTGTGTGTGTGTGTGTGTGTGTGTGTGTGTGTGTGTGTGTGTGTGTGTCTGTGTGTGTGTGTATGTGTGTGTGTGTGTGTGTCTGTGCGTGAGTATGTGTGTGCGAGAGAGAAAGAGAGAGGGGGACAGTGAGAGAGAGAGGGAATGAGAGAAAGAGAGAGAGTGACAGAGTGGAATGAGAGTGTGTGAGTTATCAGTGTTGGACTTTAATGGTTGACTCCTCTTTGCCTCTCCTTCTTTCGCCGGCCGTTTGAGAACAAATGGAAAACCAATTTCCGACCCTGTAGAGTCTGTCTATTTCACACGACCACCGTCCCAGTCTCAGCTCTCCTCTTAGTGTCGACCCTGTCTATTTCACACGACCACCGTCCCAGTCTCAGCTCTCCTCTTAGTGTCGACCCTGTCTATTTCACACGACCACCGTCCCAGTCTCAGCTCTCCTCTTAGTGTCGACCCTGTAGAGTCTGTCTATTTTACACGACCACCGTCCCAGTCTCAGCTCTCCTCATGTCATCCCTTTCCCAGACTAAAGCACCTGTATAGGCCAGAATGGGCTCTGCATTGATGGACAACCATTTTCTTTAAATGCTCAATAATGACATCTGCAGAAATAGATTTAAAGGAGCTATTTAGAGCTCCTTCAAAGAGAGCTAAAGGAACTTTATTTATGTATTTATTCACTCTTAGGTTTAAATATCCCAAATGTCCTAGAAACAAAAACAGAATGTATAGATACAAGTGAAAACATTATGTCAAAAATGCAGTGTGTTGTCCAGTCCAGATGTCCACTGAAGTAGCATGCAAATCAAATATCTGCAGTATGACATACCTATTATGTTGGGTTCTATCACGTGTGGGTGCTATATCAAATATGATATATTAGCCTACTAATTGCCATTTTAATTCTCAAGTTAAGATAAATGAAAACCTGAAGGTTGGCAAAGTGAGAATACTCAGAATCAGCATGTCTTGACAATGACGACTTCTGAGCTTGTTCAGACTTGATGGAAATCAGTATGCTTCATGTGTGAATGGTAAGGCTAAAGAAACACATACACATACACATATGCACACACACACACACAACAAATACAAAGATCTATATAATCATTGCAAAAAATCAAACATCTGACAGCTGTATTCAGATCTCACACAGGTTGGCCTTACATACAGGCACATGCACGCACACACACACACACACACGGGTTGATCAGAATGTGTCGCTTTCTGGAATATGCTTGAAATATCTACTAATGTAATAATTACAGTGATGTCACAATACAGTAAAGGTTACATTGTAGTTAAATTTTGACCTTGAGCTTTGCTATTATCCACCCTGTTTAAATTGTCTTGGTATCTGCATACATACACATGTAACCTCCTACAAGAAAAAAAACAAAAAACAAAACACACACACACACATACACACACACGCACACACATTTGTACACCAACAAGTGGCACGTCTGTGTCCTGACTGTTTTTCCTCCGTTTCCTTCAGACCTTGGATTTGGCACTGCATGGTTTCTATGGTAACCACACTGAAAGCTTTCTGATACCAGCTGAAGATGAAAAACACTGACACAAACAGTATGTGCTTGTGTTCGTCCCGACCAGTCAGCTGGGCAAAGCCGAAGGGGAAGATGTATGAAATCTGTCATACACAACAGTCAAAGATGTCCTGTATAGATTACAGATAACACAGCCTGCTTTGTCATTAGGTTTTAACCTTGGACTGTGTGCTGTGGGTATCTCCCCTCCAATACAGCAGCGTATGATGCACAGTGTTATACATAACAGGAAGGCAAAGCTCTTACAGCGTCATATATTCACATCCTATTGATCAAACCCAAGCCTAACAGAGATTCCCAAATGTAATTAATGTGACTAAATTGGACGGCTTTCATTCAACTGGCAGAGCAGCCAAAAAGGTGCAGCTTGGCTTGGAAACAATGTTTCTAGGCAACAGCATCCTGTCAGCTGATCATACTGACCAATAGCAGGAAGCCATGTATTCCTGCCTGCCAATGCAAATAGAATATAAGATTTGGCACATAGGCATGTGAGTTTGTGAGCATACATGTCTGTGTCTATGTGTGTATTTATGCATGTGCATGTACACTTGCTTTTTTGGAAGACGCTGCAGTGTGTGTGTGTGTGTGTGTGTGTGTGTGTGTGTGTGTGTGTGAAAGAGACAGAAAGAGAGAGAGAGAGAGAGAGTTTGTTTGGTTTGGCATTATCTCTTCATTACTCTGCTGTCACAGTGCAAACTGTAGTTGACTAATGCCAATCACTCGGCAGGAGATGTTTGTCACAACTGATATGTTAGAAATAACGGCCACTGAGGTGTACCTATATAATAGGATAATGGACGAGGTGGTGGCAAAGAACGCTATGCTGCTTTTAATGGAGTGCCGTTTGCTTCTGCCAAGTCAATTATTTCCTACAATATATCGGGGCCCTTTGAAGGCCATCATCCCGTTTATCACCCAGTTGCAACTCATGTAAATAGACAATAAGCAAGTGTTTAAAACATAAAAGAAACATGCGGTTCAGTTTTAAAAGAAGCCAACCTGTTCAGTTGCTGTACTATTTTCTTTGGTTTCCTGTTAAGTGCATTCAGCCTAACAGTACACGTAACTTCAAATTACAATTGACTATACTCAACCTCACAGTACTCTTTGTTAATTACACTTAACCTCACAGTACTCTACGTTAATTACACTCAACCTCACAGTACTCTGTGTTAACCAAACTCGTAACATTTTAGTTTCACGGTGTTCAGAATGATTGGATGGGGTTTCTACAACCCTGTACCTTCCACAGATGATAGTGATACACAAGTGACCAATACTTTTTTTATTTTAAAGTCAGAGCATTTTATTGTGATTGGGGCATTGAAGTAATAAGCAAAAATGACCTCAGAAAAAAAAATCTAAACTACAGAGATGAACATATGTTTCAGTTCAAGCTAATGCCACATGAATCAACTGCCTCTTTGTATTTGTATTCTCTTTGAAAGACACACACTAGTAAATACAGTTTAGGCTGCATTCAAGGTAATAGATCTTCCTATACAGTGGACAAAAAATGTGTTCTGGCCTTTGTAATTAATCCGTCAACCAGTCCAAAGACACCTGCACATCACCATCTGTTTCTGATTTGGTGTTGAGGTGAAAGACATAACAAGGAAAGGTCAGGCTTTTAAAAAGATACCGAGGCTTAAATTTTTAGACGTGATTGCAGAGGAAGAAACTTTCCAAAATGTTCTAAGAGAACATGCTGTGTACTTTTCTCCAAAACCATTATAGAATGCACTCTCTAAAAGCATACACCCAGAGGAGTTTTAAGCAAAATGTCACACACATGAAGAACACAAGAAATGTTAATACAGAATAAATATATATATATATATATATTTAATGCAGTCCAACCTTTCAAAAGGGCTTTTTCAATTACATCAGAAATCCAACACACCACACCAACGTGTATAATTACAACTGGTGACACATTGCAGCTATACTTTAAATCTTACTGGTTTGGATTTTCTCGGAAATCTAAGTGAGATTACTTATCACAGTCCGTGCTATTTGAATGGGTGTTCATTTTTTCTACCTTCCCTCTTCTTATTTGTGCCCATCTTTTCTTCCTCTTCTCTCTCAGTAATAAGCTCCTCAGGTCATGACCTCCCTGTGGTGTATCCGTGTGTGTATGTGAGTGTGTATGCGTCCAAGTGCAAGCTGTAGTGGAGCAGGGTTCACTAATTTCCAAAAGCAGCAAGAAAGAAGAAAAAAAATAATCTGAGAGAGAAAAAACAAAATAACAATAAAGAGCCATTAAAATGGATGCTGACCGCTGTGACCCATCTGAACTTGCATTGTACTGCACAGTGTTTTTCTAGCCATCATGGGGTCTTAAGGGAGGGCAAACTGCAGCACAAGGACACCTGGTTGAAAGTAGGTTTCATAACACACAATCAAATCCTTCTCCATTGTCTTTGTTCTTCCTCACATAGGTTTTGTAAGTAGCCCTATAACTTGCCATTAAAGGGTGTACTTTTATAATGCAGACTGAGGATATTTATGGCAACATACTGCAAGATCCATGCTCTCATAAGTTCACAAGCATTATTTAGTTCTTTTGTTATCATCTAGTGGCTGCCAAACATATAGCCTGTGCCTGCTTAATGATCTTGTATAACAGTACGACCACAGTGCCCATAAAAAGGTGCCCACAGGAACAGGAAGTTTGACTTCAGCCAGCATTTCCTAATACATCATCATCATCATCATCAGCCCCAACCCCAACCTCCGCTTCCTGTCTCCTTCCCCCCTGGCAAAACCCACATTAAATAAAAAGGAAATACCTATTTTTTAATAATGGAAAATCAGCCTACCTAAATTGCTTTGAATTAGGTACCAAGAAGTGCACATTGTCAACAACAAATTAATATTTTCTCTGGATATCTCTCCTCAGTCCTTACCTGTGCTGCATCTGGGCAGAGTGACCCCCATCAATCTTTGTGGGGGAAAAAAGGAAGGAAAGAGGGAAGAACATTCTTCAGTCTGCATTTGCGTCATTTACTGGTTTAGTTGGCTGATGGCAGGGTGACCTTAATGAATTATATGGACTGCCTGGGACAGAACCTTGAGTAGCATATTACTTTCCTGTCTCATATCTTATTCTCCTATACCCACATAGGCTTACAAACCTGGACAAATCACGATCGATTGCTTCAACTGGATTTGAACATTTTTATTTAAGTTATAGGTCTGGGTATTCATAAACTTCAGAGAGAGAGAAGATGTAAATCAGAACAAGGCAAAAAAAATTACAGCCCTAGCATAGGCCTAGGTTTTTACAAATGCATTTTTCACACATTTTTGCAAAGCAGTCTTCTGTCTTTCAAACTAATTCAAGATTAAAGATTGTCTTTATTACATCTCATTATAGTATAAGAGAGTGTGTTTTTGCTCCTCAAAAATAAATAATAAATAAAAAAGAAATAGTATGTTAAGTGTTCAGAGAGAGAAATAGAGTGTGCGTGTGTGTGAGACAGAGGAACAAAAAGATGGAAAGTCTGTTAGTGAAAACACTGACAGGCACAGGCTTAGGCTGTCATTGTTTCAGTGATCATAAACCTTGTCGCTTGGTGGAAAAAACTGTTCTGGAGTCTGGTGGTCCGAGCCTTAAGACTACGATATCACTTGCCAGATGGTAGCAGCTGAAACAGTCCACGACTAGGATGGCTGGATTCTTTTGGCCTTCCTGATGCATATCTCTATCGTTCTCGTCTTATACAAGTCCTGGATGTGATGCTTCCTGTCAGGATGCTCTCTGTGGTGCTTCTATAAGAGGCCTTTAGGATCTTTGTTCACATACCAAAATTCCTTAGTTGTCTGAGGTGGAAGAGACGTTGCTGAGCTTTTTTGATCTGGTGTGTGGCTATCCCAGGTCAGGTCTTCTGTGATGTTAACACCAAGGAACTTTGTTGTTGTTAAACCTTCCCACCGTTGATGAACCATTGATGATAATGGGGTCCAACTGACCTCCTTTCTACCTGTTATCTGTCTTTTGCTTGTTTGTTCAAATAAACACCTTCAGACAAAATAGTCAGTAGAGACATACATACACAAATGCAGGGTTGCTTAGTCAAATTTTCACTGTGCGTCCCATATCTTGAATAAAGCTTGTGTGTTTCTTTGTTGTTGTTGACCCTTCCCACCGTTGATGAACCATTGATGATAATGGGGTCCAACTGATCTCCTTTCAACCTGAGGTTTACTATCAGCTCCTTGGTCTTTGCAATGTTGAGAGAAAGGTTGTTGTCCTGACAACACTGCATTAAGTTGTTGACTTCGCTCCTAGCTATCTCATCAGTGTTGGTAATCAGGCCAATTACAGTAGTGTCATCAGCAAACTTAATGACCATATTAGAGCTATACATTGTGAGTTTACAGGGAGTAAAGGAGAGGTCTTAGGACACAACCCTGAGGAGCACCTGTGTTGATGGTCAAGGGGGTTGAAGTGATGGAGCCCATCCTCACCACCTGACCACCCCGCCCTTTGATGTTTGCTGCTGCTTAGATTCTTTTATCAAGCTTCGTTAAAGCATACATAGGCTTGTTTTTGAGGTTTCCGCATGTTTCAATAACATATACATATAATTTAAAATGTAAGATCATCAGAATTTAAGAGTAACTTGATTTCCGAGTTCAGTCACGATGTTTTAAACACCCTCTGCCGATCTACCGCCGAGACGACTAAACAAGTGTGTGTATCTGCCAAGCCTTGCAGTGGCGCTGTGAGAGGAAAAGACGACCCTGCTTTATGCTTTCTTCTCCAGAAGAAGAGAACACCGCTAGCTGCTTTCACAGGTATCTTATGATATTGATTAAGTGAATGCTTGAACTCTGTAATGCTTGACAAAATGGGGAATGAAAGATACCACCATTATGTGAGAACGACTGAAACATAGTTTCAAAATACTAAAAGATGGTGACAAACACCCAGGACATCTCCAAGTTTAGAAACGAGGCATGCTAGCGGGTGGTGAAGTTAGATCCACTGCTTAGCTAAGGTTAGCTAGGAAACCTAACGTTAATAGTAAACCTAACGTTAGTCCGGAACACCTCTACAGGTGGCTATAACTTGCTAAGCTTAGTAATGAGCACTTGGTAACGTTAGTCTGTCATCTTGTCCTGTTCCGTTTGGCTTCCTTTCCATTAACGTTATAGAACTCCAATTTCTGCCTTGCGTTACCTACCGATTATAAACGGCACAGCATTACGAGGTGAGTAAGTTATTCAGAAGTTGCCTTGAGTTGTATGGCTGTGGTTAGATGAATGTTTCTGGCTAGTGACCCATGTTCAAATAAACAAGATATACAATGTAACACTAAATCTTTCAGTCTTGTTGAAAGCCAGAGAATGTGCATATGCAGCACATTGTGTTTAATGAATGACAGTAGAACTATACTTGATTTGCAAACAGTTTCTTTAGAAAACTTAATCAACATTTACTTGTTAAACTGAACAGAACTGTTCCCTAAGTAGTTGCCTCATTTCGGGAGTCTTAAAGGTGAAGTAATGTTAAGCGATGCCTTGTGAAGTCATAACCTACACATAACTTTTGTAACATTGAAAAAACATTTCCTTGCTGTTAGTTTACTCTCCATTCTGTCATAACACTGTAATAGGCTCTTTAATCTGGAAACTAGTTGGGCCTGTCCTCTAATTGAAATATAATGATTATTGGCAGAGGTGGACAACCCCAGCTTCAGAAAATAGCCTGGTACCAAAATACACTGCGTTGTGTGTAGGGGGGCACGCTGTTTAAGAGAGGTGTTATCTGTCTTTTGCTTGTTTGTTCAAAAACACCTTCAGACAAAATAGTCAGTAAAGACATACATACACAAATGCAGGATTGCTTAGTCCAATTTTCACTGTGCGTCCCATATCTTGAATAAAGCTTGTGTGTTTCTTGGCAGCCTGGAGCGTAGAGAGAGCTGCCAGGTCTGCTCTTTAGGCAGGTGACCCAGCGCCTAAAGTTTTGCAGCATGTAAGGTGAGCCACTGGCATGTGGCAGCACATGGCGGAGGAAGACTCCCCCACCCTGCGGCCACGCCGCATTCAGAACCAGAATGTGGTCCACCGGCTAGAACAGCGGAGGGTCAGTTCAGGCCGTGCGGGGGCCCATTGGTATCGTGTGCGCTGCTTCCACCAGAACCTCTTCCCTAACTTCACAGTCGTAAATGTGGAGAAGCCACCCTGCTTCCTACGGAAGTTCTCGCCTGATGGGCGCTGGTTTATTGCCTTTTCTTCTGACCAGACGTCACTGGAGATATATGAGTACCAGGTAATAGATCTGTCAGTAATGAGGATGGGTGCACCATAGCTATTTGCATCTTTCGTCTCTGATTTAAAAATAATTACCAGCCAACCAACCGTATATTAGTTATTTTATGGCATGTGCTCAATAGGCTAAACTGCTTTCATATTCAATAGATTTAGGCAGCATTCCATATTTAACAGATCTAGACAGTCGGCTATTAAGTCAAAGGAACACAGGGTTATGAAAAGACATCAAGGTATAAAGGTGAAGTGTGAGGAAGAGAGAAAAAAAGAAAAGGAAAGCAAGGAGAAGATGAAAGAAAAACAGTTGCATTCTGCTCCACAGGGATGCCAGGCGGCTCAGGATCTGCTCCAGGGTCAGGAAGGTGAGACTCTTGCCAATGGCAACGACCAGGCATCGCTTGGCATCCGCGGGCGTCTTTTTGAGCGCTTCTTCTGCCTGATGCACGTCACCAACGTGGCATCCAATGGCGAACACCTGAACCGTGAGTGCAGCCTGTTCACTGACGACTGCCGCTACGTCATCGTTGGCTCGGCGGCCTACCTCCCAGAGGAGCCACACCCGCACTTCTTTGAAGTGTATCGCAACAATGAGTCGGTGACACCCAACCCACGCGTCCCCCTGGAGGACTACTCGCTTCACATCATCGACCTGCACACGGGACGCCTGTGCGACACGCGCACCTTCAAGTGCGACAAGGTCATCTTGTCCCACAACCAGGGGCTCTACCTGTACCGCAATATACTGGCAGTACTCTCCGTCCAGCAGCAGACTATTCATGTCTTCCAGGTGTGTGTCTGTCTGTCTTTCTCTGTGTGTGTGTGTGTGTAATTGTGATTTCAGTACAGACTGAAAATAACCATGATTATGTAGTAGTGTTGGTGAACACTTTCTGTGCTTTCTCGCTGTGGCTTCTTCTTATCCTTACTAATCTGCACTACTCCTACCTCAGGTGACAGGTGAGGGAACGTTCCTGGACGTGCGCACAATCGGCCGCTTCTGCTACGAAGATGACCTGCTCACATTGTCGGCTGTCTACTCGGAGGGGCCCTCGGCAGAGGGCCAGCCGGGCTTCTCGCGCCTTTACAAGGAGAAGAGCATCAGCTCGCTAAAGCACCGACTCCTGGTGTACCTGTGGCGGCGGGCCGAGCAGGACGGCAGTGCCCTGGCCAAGCGCCGCTTCTTCCAGTACTTCGACCAGCTGCGCCAGCTGCGCATGTGGAAGATGCAGCTGCTGGACGAGCAGCACCTCTTCATTAAGTACACCAGCGAAGATGTGGTCACCATGCGTGTCAGCGACCCCACGCAGGTAAGGCGAAACAAGCCTCTCATGCTCTCACTCATGTCTCAACTCTGGATCTGCTCCCATGGTAAAAAGTTACCTTGTGCAGTTAAAGTCGTAAATTAAAATGAAAGCAAATGTTAACTGATATTTAGCACATGCTTCTGTCTAATGCTTCATGGACTTGTAGTGATAGGTTTGGGAGCCAGATACATCACCCCATTTACCAGTTGATGACATTATCACTTACTGCTCCAACACACCCACACAAACACAACTCCATGACCCATGTAGAATGGATGGGCATACGGCATAATCAGCCAGTGGACAGTGTGACTTTTGGTTGTCTTTTTGGTGATGAAACTGTGTGTGTGTGTGTGTCAGCCCTCCTTCTTTGTGGTGTACAACATGGTGTCCACGGAGGTGCTGGCGGTGTTTGAGAACACATCGGACCAGCTGCTGGAGCTTTTCGAGAACTTCTGTGACCTGTTCCGCAACGCCACGCTGCACAGCGAGGCTGTCCAGTTCCCCTGCTCCGCCTCCAGCAACAACTACGCCCGCCAGGTGCAGCGCAGGTAAGCCACTTGCTTGCTCTCAGGTAGCGCTTCAATCCCTGTGTCCCTTTATGAATAGTCTCTCCTATCTCCTTCCACTGTCCACTCTACCTTGTCCTTGTTGGAAAACGTTTAAAAAAGGTTTGAAAACTTTCATGTTTCACTTTCACTTTCAAACGTCATGAGTACCAGGTAATAGAAAGGATGAATTCAATAGGACTCAGGGCTTTTCATGCTCACTTTTGCTTTATATGAACTAATAGTGTACATAGTGTACACTAAAGGAGCTTTGAATGGAAAAATCAGAGCACCTTCCCTAAGCATTTTGAGAATCTGAATGGTCCTTACCACTAAATATATCTGGGTCATTTCATTAGGACAAGAACATTTTCCTAAACAGAAAAAAGAATCTGAAAGCTGTGTGTGTTCTTCCCTAAGCCCAAAGTCTTGATAGTATTTTGTTTAGTTTGTCATCTGCCTTTGCTTTGTATATTTTCTGGTAATGACGTTAGGAGTAGAAAGGCAGGATGCACTTCCTGTCTGTATGTGTCTGAACTGCAGCTTTCATCTGTACTATGCGTATACACTCTGTGTGTGTGTGTGTATGTGTGTGTGTGTGTGTGTGAGAGATAGAAACATGTGCATGGCCAATGTAGTAATGTTACTCAATGGCAGATACATTCAGTCTGTAATTGTGCATGTGTGTGCCTGCATGTCGGTGTGTCTGTGTGTGTGTGCGCGTGCATGTCTGTCTGTGTTTCTGTGTGTGTGTATGTTCAGGTTTAAGGACACCATCGTGAATGCTAAGTATGGCGGTCATATGGAGGCTGTGCGGCGTCTGCTTGGCCAGTTACCTATCAGTGCCCAGTCCTACAGCAGTAGCCCCTACCTGGACCTCTCACTCTTCAGCTACGACGACAAATGGGTGTCCGTCATGGAGCGCCCCAAAACCTGTGGCGATCACCCCATCAGGTAACACCCAGTCACCCATGTGCACACTTTCACACACACACACACACACACACACACAGAGAGTACCCCAAAACCTGTGGTGATCACCCCATCAGGTAACACCCACGCACACACACATATACATACACACGGAGTACCCCAAAATCTGTGATGATCACTTACACCCTTACACACACCAACAAGTCAAAGCTTCATCAACACTATAACCCCAATTCTGCCTTCACATTAGCATGTCTGGAGTCCGTAGATGTGTCAACAAAACTACTGGAAGTAGTTCCACATGCAGAGGGGTCCGAACAAGTGTGGTGCGAATCCGACAGGGCTCCGGGTTACGTTAAAAAAATCAGAACTCATCTGACAGTTTCGGTTAGGACGGATCCATTGGTAGAGTGCGTTGCTATGGTTACGTCACAAACACTGATTAACTATATGACTATATGTCCACATTTTTACAACTGTCAAACACACCAGAAAAACATTTTGTTGGGTCATAAGTGTGACAGACGGTTTAATATAGGTGACACTGCTATGCTACATCATCTTGGTTATCCTGCCTCAACCTCAGGGGCGAGACAGAAGAGTAACTTAGTCTGACAGTCTTTAGACTTCACTCTGTTACTTCAGCTTTTTATTTCGGTTATTTCATCTATTAAAATTATTTCATCAA
The DNA here is from genome assembly GCA_027481765.1 of Tenualosa thibaudeaui. Lineage (NCBI taxonomy): Eukaryota > Metazoa > Chordata > Actinopteri > Clupeiformes > Clupeidae > Tenualosa > Tenualosa thibaudeaui. The sequence goes on from JAIFZK010000007.1 coordinate 23,547,816, forward strand.
CAATTGTAATCCAATTTGTAATAAATCATTGATCCTGATCCAATGCAACTTAGACGTCCAATCCTCTATTCTGCCAGAAAGAAAACACAACCAACTTTAGGGTGAACAGTGACTTTAGGAGAAAAGTCAAACTGTGAAAAACCACCAAGATCTAACATTACGTAAGCTGTCGATTCACCGCCATCTCTCTCTCCCCCCCCCCTCCTGTTCTTCTGTTGCTGTGCAGGTTTTATGCGCGTGACTCTGGGCTGCTGAAGTTCAAGATCCAGGCGGGGCTGCTGGGCCGACCGGTTAGCCACGCCGTCCGCAGACTTGTGGCATTCACTTTTCATCCCTTCGAGCCCTTTGCCATTTCTGTCCAGAGAACCAATGCTGAGTATGTGGTCAACTTTCACATGCGCCATGTCTGCACATAACACACACACACACACACACACACACACACACACACACACACACACACACACACACACAAACACTCAAACTTCAGTTGATCAAAAACCACTTGGGCAGTATGTGCACAAATCTCTTTTATCTTTCACACGAATGCATACATATAATGAAACACACACACACACACACACTCTCTCTCATTGCCTTCAATATGCTGGACTTTGCTTATGGACTTGAAGAAATGCTCATGTACCGCCATTGGGAAGACTTTTTTTTCTTTTTTATTTGTGTGTGTGTGAGACAGAGAGTGTAGGAAAGAGAGCGAGAAAGAGAGAATGTGGAATTTGAATTCATCTTATTTGGTTACACATTTTGTTACAGTTTTACCCTGCTACGCCAAAGCAGAATTTACACATGTATTTAAAAACCAGTAAAAATGAATAAAGGTTTTCATGCTTTTTATACAGTCTTTGTTTTGAGGTGCACAACACACTCCATATGAAATTAGACACATCCCCAAATTAGGGCAACAGTGCTATATGCTTTATTTTATTTCTGTAGCTGGAAGGCTGGTATTTGGTAAGAGTGTCCCACATGCGTTCTGTAGCAGTGTTTTAATGCAAATCCTTTGCAGATTTTAGGATGCCACGAAACCTCTCATCCTGTTGACAGTCAAAAGATGGCAGCTTCCATTAATGACATGCCACAGCCCTGCACTCCCCCACACACAGTCACACCATTAGACCAAATTACACTCTTAATTAATCCACTCTAAAGTTTCACGTCACAAACACAACAACAGCAAATGTAGAAATGATGATAAAAAACGGAAAAGGTACACATGATGTAGAAATGATGACAAAGCCCGCTAAAGATGGAAAGGGTACGCATGATAAAAATGGATGAAATTGAAAAACAGTAAGAATGTTAAAAATTGAATTGACTCATAATTGCAGACCTTGATGTAATTTTGGTTTATAACAGCTATCGAGTGGAAAGCTCTTCCGGATTTAGCCAGCGCCAGTGGTGCCAGTGGTGCCAGTCCAAGCAGAGGTAGTGCACAAAAACTCACAGAAATCCATTTGACTTCCCCCCCACCCACCCTACTCAAGTCCCCAAAAAGCTCTTTCGTTAGAGTAGCAAGTGGCAAGAAGGAGAGGAGGTCAGAAAAGAAAGTGTGTGTGAAGTTTGCTCGTCTCAATGGGTGTGAGAGTGCACCGTGAGCGTTTCCATAGGAACAGTACAGAGCGTTAAAAGCCTTGTTTTCGTGAAGTTTCCCCGCACAGTTTTTGAGGAGGACCCCTGAGTGCACGGGCAGGAGCTATAATCACCAACATGCTTGAATACTAGTCCTGCGGTTCCCTGCTAGTCTCTGACAAGAGTGGCTCGGCCCCTAAGAGGTGGCGACATTCTTGTCGGACCCACTCAGTGCGTGCGTGTGTGTGTGTGTGTGTGTGTGTGTGTATCGTGGGTGGCGAGTGGTACATGAATGCTTTTAGCGACGGAACTGCAGTGGAAAGTATGTTCCTGTGGTTGAAAGTGGTAAGGTGTACGGGTGGTGGGTGGCGCACAAGGGTGTGTGGGGGTGTGTAAGGTGTGTTTTTAAAGCGGGGGGTGGGGAAGCGTGTGTGTGCGCGCACAAGTGCCTTCCTGCCCGCCTGTCAGTCATTTCATCCATCTGTAATGGTACAGAAACGCTACACTACAAAAATATAAAGCGGGTCATATAATTTCACAGCTCAATCAGCTCAGCGGTTTGAACTACAGGAACTTAAGAGAAAGAGGCTGTTCTTCAACTCTCAGCGACTGGCAGCTTAATGAACAGAATGGAATAGAGTTACTGATTAATGATTGCGTTACTCATTCTTGCCCTCCTCCATATTCTGTATGTTATGTAGACCCTTAAGTGTACTCTGTTATATTTACTGTGCAATTGACATGGACACTTTCATAATTTTTGCAACAAATGAAACCTTTAGTGGCCTTTATGAAACCTTTAGTGGCCTTTATATTAAATACATAAATACATTTGATACACAAATGTGTAACTGAAATGTGTGATTAAGGGACTTTTATGCACCATGCCACAATTATGGTGTTAGATAATTTATAATTTTTTATTATTATTAATTATTATTTAAATTAATTTAATGTACTTGGGGAATATATATATATATATATATATACACACACACACACACATACATACATACTTCATAGTAAATAGCAGTTAAAGACCACATGGAGCTATGCAAAGAAAAGAAAGGACATGTCAACATTGTCCAGCCTGTGTTTTTTCCTACTAATTAATAGATGTTATACTACTGAGTCTTCCATAAAAAAGAATTTTAGAAGGAATTTTAGAGAGAACATTGGGGAACATTAAGTGCCTTGAAAAATATGTTCTGGCAAAAAAAAAAAAACACCTCACTCTGTTTCAACGTCTGTTAAAGCAGCCCAGGAAGCTGGATGAGTTTATGCTTAACAGAGGCTAACAAAGTTTTTGCATTAAATCTTTGCAATTCAGAATCAAATACCAACATCCTCATTATTCTGTTACTGCAGTGTCCACTTATTGATGATGTTAAATATATGTTACATTTCCCATTCATTACAGTTTGTTCTAGCCATTAATAATAAGAATAAGAAGCCAGAGGCAGATGGTTGTATGTGATTGTTCAGACCAGGCAAGCTGGCTTTTCTGTCTCAGATCCCTGGATCCCTGCTTGAAGGGTTAATCCCCCACACTCTCACACACAGTCTCTCACTAAAGGTTGAGTCACACACTTGCACTGGTCAGATTGCGCGCACACACACACACACACACACACACACACATATATATACACAGACACAGACATATGCTTCAGTCAGAGAGAAGCTGAAGCACCTCACTACTGCCCATATGCACTACTGGTTGGACAGAAATGCCACACACACATACACAAGCATATTGTTTGAACAGAGATGAAACTACCATACACGTGTGAGCTAGAATGGGACAGAGGGGGTAAATCCAGGGCAGCTGGGAAGGATCAGAACCTTTTGTGAGTGAGCTGGACCATTGCAGTTCACCTGAAGGGGCACAGCAGGCGTGTGTGTGTGCGTGCATATCTGTGTCTCTGTGTGTGTGTGTGTGGGCAAGTCTAACCATGGTTCACCTGAAGAAGCACAGCAGGTGTGCAGGATTAAGTGTTCACTCTATCTCTGGAAACACAAGCTAATTGAACACATCCTAAGCACAACAGTGAGGATGGGAGCAGTGGATGTCCATTTTTATAATTAGTGTTTTTTTTTAGGTATACATATTTGTGTCTGTGGCACAATGACAGCTTATTCTCAGAGCTCCGCAGATGCAACCCAGTAAAGAGGAAGCTAAAATAGTATTGTGACAGAGAGAATTCATTCACAGAGCAAGAAAAGGTAGCTGTGCACTTTTTCATCATTTATGTTCTTTCAAAAATAAGCCTGCGTCTCTGGCATTGGTGCTGCCTTTTGTGTGCTCGTGAATGAAGTTAATTGTCATTTATTTCTGTTAAAATGGAGAGACAAATGAAAATGGAGGAGAACAGAGAACAAGAAGAAGCCATTTCTGTGCTCCACAAAGCTCTCCTTTGAAACCAGATTCCATATTGATCACTCTCAGTCATTCAACAGACACGCAGTCTTTTATTTTATTTGATCCTAACATAATATTGCATGACATCTGACCAAACTGTATAAAACTGCTATCCTTTAGAATGGAAGAAATACGATGAGGAAAGACATATTGCACATGGATTAATTAAGGCCAGAAAGATATTGCTTAAGAAAATGCATCAGATGTTTGCACCTAATTGTGCGTGTGTGTGTGTTAAAGGGGAAATCCGGTACGAATTAATCCATAGCACTGTTGTTCACTAGGTGCTGTCTGCAGGAAAAAAAAAACAAACAAAAACAAAACAGAAAGCCAGTTGATGTTAACTAAATGGGGCATAGGAAATCAAAACTGAAAGTCAATCTTATTTGCTGATTCGCTAATCTGTGTATGTTATATGAAATTTTGATTTTCCAACTGACAGCATTCGGTGACCTCAAACAACAGAGATATGGATTGATTCACACCTGATTTCTTCTAGAGATAATTTAAGTAGAAATCTTGTGTGTGTGTGATTTGGATATGTTAGTGTATGCTGTGCTGACACACTATTGTGAATGGGGCCAAAAAAGAGCTTTGTGGCCACAGTGGAGTGAAACTTGTGAGCTCATGACTGAATGTGTGAAGTGTGTAAGACCTGTAGACAGACAGACTTGTGAATGTCATACTTTCTGCATGTGTGTGTGTGACAGACTTGTGTATCATAGCTATTTGCACATATATTGTATTTGAGGGAGACTGAAGCAATCATGTTTGTTTACGTAATAGGTATGCGTAGCCTACTCTATGTTGCCTGCTTGCACCTGAAGCCTCAATGGCTTTTAAAAGCCCAGACTCCTAGGCTAGCTTTATTAGCAGGTAGGCTAGGCTACTCATCCAAGCAAATGTGATCCCCTCTCAAGGCCTCTCACACAATAGATGCTTCACTTCATACTTTCGCTTGACTGACCTTGCACCTGTTCAGTCCTCTCTTTACACTGCCTGTTAACATCATACAGCACAGGTTATTTGACTAGGAAACACCTGAAAGAGTATACATGCAGAAATGCTGTGTGTTTGTGTATGTGTTTTAGCATATATTTTAGATGAAAGATATTCAGAGATCTTAACTATTTGCCAAATGGTGCAGACTGTTCAGACATTAGGAAATGACTATTTATGGACCTATGGGTAAATTCTAGTGTTTATCTGTAATGTTTTTTTTATTTTTTATTTTTTATGGAGAACCAGCAATTGGTAGGCTATTGTGTTAATGTTTAGTAACGCACATTTCTTGTGGGCTATGACAGAATACAGTATGCAATGAATAGAGCCTGCTGAATATTAAAGTAATTTCTTTCCCCTCTTACTGGACTTACTTACTTGTGTGTGTGTCTCTGTACATGAGTGAAAGCTCTGTGGTGCTGGATAGCACATGGACATCTGCAGCTGGCTTGACCGACGTTGCTATGGCAATGGCGTGTACAGAGTTATTGCCGCCGTCTGCCTGGTAACCCAGTTCCTGTAATTATCATCACCGTGGCAACAAGGTGCTCCATATAATCCTGGGGAAAAGGACAACAACCTGAGAGCTACGCGGACCCACAGTTTTAGTACTGCAGAGTAAGTGGGGGAGTCCATCACACGTCTTTTGTTAGCTGGCCATTAGCAGCATGCTAAGCATTCTAACCCATGGAGGTTAATGACCTCCATGCTTTGTCTTGCTTTATTTTTACTAGTGTTTTGATTTTGACAGTTGTAGTATGAGGGTTTCAACAGCAATGTCATTATATGGACTTGTGTTAGGGAAGGAACTTCTCAGTTCTCATTAAATCCATGCAAGCAGAAAGGTAAGGAAAAGGAACCAATGACCTACATAACTCAAGTGTAAGAAAAAAGAGCAAAAACTAGAACTGATCGTTTGGGGGGTTTGTGATTTACTGTAAGGATGGATAGAACAAAGATGATTATTGGGACCCAGTGTATTCTGACTGTGGCAGTAAGGTTATACTGGGACAGTCTGGAGTCTGCAGAGGCTAATGTTTTGTCTGTGGATTTTGTTATGGCACTGGGGTTACTGGTCCTCTGGTACTGGTTACTTAATATGACATTCTGTGCTGAGAGATTGCACCATGCTTAGACACACACACACACACACACAGTCCAGTGGGAACAATCTTCTCATTCATCACAAGAAGTTAAGGAGTCCAGTTTCTATCTATGCTTGCTCATGTACTATGCAAATGATTGGTCATTACTGGTGATTTGGTTAACATGAATCCCCTAATGTGAACTGAATATCTGAGTGAATGCAAATTGGAGCGCATAGAAAGACATCATATGTAAACCGCTAATCCACACATTTGCACCATTAGAGATGAAACAGGAGAATTAGCCTACAAACCCATTCAATCTAATCATCTCCTAAAGCTTGTATAATCTTACTCACAAAGTATGGTACATTCATAGCTCAAGTATGTCATTCATGTCATATCATGCACACATGTAATCTTGCTAAAGTGGGTGATCTGTCAGGACACTGACACGCTTGGTCGGTTAATGGCAGCTCTATATATTGTTATAGTTCCGACCCCCTGCAGTTTTTTATAGTGGCCCTGTGTAGACTGCAGGTAGCCGCAGAGAGGTTAATTGGTCATTACCAGCCACACCTGGTGGATGTGTGAGCTTTAACACCTGGGGCTCCCATAGCTTACCTTAGGTTGGCTGTGGCCGAGCTGTTCTCATTTTATGGACAATCATCTCTACTCCTATCCAGTGCTAACACTGACCCATCCCTAAACAATTTTCCTTCAGTGTGCACATGATACAAGAAACATTATAATAAGAATAATTTATGTTCGAACAGCATTTAAATGTAAAATGCCAGGGCTTGGCTGGGGCATGTGCTTAAAGAACTGGTCATACTTAAATAGGCTGCATTTATCTTTTTCTTTCTTCTAGAGCATTCATCAGGAGCTGTTGTCTGACCAATTATATCTACATGTCTCGAAACCCCATGGTTCCACTCAAGGCCTACATTGTTCTCTCAGTCGATTATTTTTATTTACAACAGGCTAAATCAGTGAATTAATAGCCTACATGTTGAGGTCACATTCATGTAAAAACAATGTCCATTAATGCATTTAGGACACATTAAATATGGCATATAACTTGTATGGCCAACTCACACCTCAATCTTTTTGGCTTGATTTGCACTGAAGGAGGCTATGCAGAATTGTAGGTAAAAGTGAAGTTGTTAACTCACCTAAATTAACGCAATAAAAAAAAAACACATATAAAGTTGCTTTAAACTTTCCTGTAGTTTTATGATTCAAGTTTCAGAGCTGGTCAAGAAAACACTCCTGGTTTAACATCCTGACCCCCTGTTTCTCGTGTTGCTTTGACTTTCCCTCTGTCCCCTCCCTGTTCTCTGCCCCCCAACACACACACACACACACACACACTCCCCATCTCTCTCATTTGCCTGCTCTGGCAAGGCAGGCTTGTGACGGGGTCCTGCGGAGCACTGAAATGGGAAGTGTGGTTTGGGTGTTGGGGAAGTGGTGAGGGGCTGACAGAGGTGTGAGGAGTGCAGCTGCTGAGCCTCCTGAGGCCGCCCTCATTAAAACAGCACAAAAAGGAATCTAAAAGCATGCACTAGCCACAGAAAGTTCTTGCTCCAAGTTCAATTAGCTCCAATGGAGAACTATAGGCCTGGAGTCTGGAGATGTTTGTGTGTGTGTGTGTGTGTGTGTGTGTGTGTATATGTGTGTATGTACGTTCTCCTTTTGGACACATAGATTTAATTGATGCAGAACTCAGGCTGGTCAGTAACAGGGAGTCTATGCAAGGTTAAGGATAGCGGGAAGGCTTGGGCTTTTATGAGGAACACATAGACTTCTTATTTAAATACAGACTTATTTAAATACTGTATGTAGCTTTAAAACTACTTACCTTTAGGGTTATCCTATTAATTTCTCTGATACACACAAAATATCAAAATTGCTTCATTCAGTCAAACGAAAAAAACAAAGATGGAAACCGCCCTCCGCCTTCCCATCTCTAAAGCAAGCAGAAGCCCCATAAGCCTGAGGCAGTGTCGCTACCCCCAACCATAGGCCTCTTCAGCACCGGGGGGGAATGAGGGTTCGCACCGTAAATACTGTGTCAACATTTAATATGATCCTGTGTGGACTGTTTCCTGTGGGCAGGTAGTATTGATCCAGTGTTTCTCCTCCACCTGAGCCGACTGAATCAAGCCTGCTGCTGGATGGTTGTGCACAGAACTCCCGATGGAAAAAAGTACATACGTGTAATAACAGGACAGAGATTACCAAAATGAGATTTGTATCTGGGTTGATTTATTTTTTGTTGCTTAAAGCTCATAGATTCTTAACCACATATCAAGTAGTCTGTTACTAGACAGTTTCCTTGAGGTCTATGTGAATATGTTTGATGTGTGTGTCGTGTGTTACAAGTCATGATCAAGTAAAACACCTGTTGGTGTGTGTGTGTGTGTGTGTGTGTGTGTGTGTGTGTGTGTGAGTATGAGAAGAAGAAGAGTATGTTGAAGGAAGAGAGCAGGCTACTGTGACGGATAGGAAGGAGTATGTCATCTTTACTAGACCATCACATACTGTGTGTGTGTGTGTGTGTGTGTGTAAAGTCATAGCTATTGTGGCTTTGTGCATTAAAGTTCAACTCCTTGCAGTTTGATGAATATGTGCATAAGTGTGTGTATGAATACTTATGTACGTGTGTGTGTGTGTGTGTGTGCATGCGTGTGTGCATGTGTGTGTATTTGTATGTTTACATGTTTGTGTGTGTCTGTCAGTATTAGCATTTTCATGGAGAACAGCCAAGGTCTCATATTAGGGACTACTTAGCACTGATGATCCAGATGAATTCACCCATGGGACTGTGTGTATGTGTGTGTGTGTGTGTGTGTGTGTCTTCTATACATGTGACTGAGCTAGATGTGCACTCAGTGTATAGGTCATTCTCTATACAGTATACGTGTGTGTGTGTGTGTGTGTGTGTGTTTGTGTGTGCTGTATTTCAATATGCTATTAATGGTTGTTGTTGTATTACCAGGAAATGTGGTTACCTTTTAGTCTGAAGAGGAACCCAAGCCAGCAAGTGCACACACACACACACACACACACACACACACACACACATACACACACACACACACACACACACACAAACACACACGCAAAACATCAACAAATAGCTTTTTCCTTGGTAAATACTTGAGTGGTCAGTGGAGATAATTTAGCTGAATGCAGTGTTCTCATTCCACCAGCACATCTGAGAGAACATTATGTTTGGTTTCTGGGAAAACATCCATTCCATAACCAGGACAGATACAAGCTTGCATGCCACACATCACGGCAGGATAGAGAGAGAGAGAGAGAGAGAGAGACAGAGAGAAAGAGAGAGAGAGAGAACGTTGTTTGGTAGATAGGCTACATTTCGATTAGTCCTCAGTGAATCAGCTTGAACATTAGCAGTCCCTATACAGGTTACATAACGCTCCACAAAGTGTAACATTTTATGGTGTTTTTAGGGTCATTTACCATCATGGTGAAATATCTCATTACTGGGTGAATGAAGGCTCTCTCTGCACCCCCTGCAGCCTCCTAATGCAGTTACAGCATTTGCAATATGTCAACAGCGCCCCCATCACATTTATTAATTATTATTGCTTTGTCAGTCAGCATAGCTTTTCATAGATTATCATTGCTAGATCCTATTCTTTGGTTTGCAAACAAAACCTCATGTATTGTTTGAAAATTTAGAATGTTGGTGTTAGTTTTCAAAAACAAATGGGGGAGGGGAGAGCTCCATAGGAAAAAAAATCTCAAGTTTGCCTGGTAGCCTGTGCCTTTACTGTAAAGCAACAGGAGGAAGGTTTACACACAAGCACCTCTTGCACCACAGACACCTTGCAATAACAGTAATACATTTGCAGAAATATTGCTGCATAAACAAAATGTGACCACATCATATGCATTACACATAACAATGTAGTGCCAATTGGGTTGTATTTAGGATACATTATGCAGATCTTACATTTAGAACATTTAGTTCTAAATGTAAGATCTGCATATAGTCTCCCTCAGAGGCATCAGATTAGCCAGGGACATGTCCCCAGAACTTTATGTATGTCACAGATTATGTCCCCATGTCTTTTGACAACTGAAAATAAAATGTCATTACTAGGAAATTTCTTTTTTTGCCACATTTGCCACTTAGCCAATAACCACATAAACGCACAGAGAAAAAGCCATTGGATCCTGTACAATTGCACAGTTGTAGGCTAACATTGGCTGGTCAGATGCAGTTACGTTAATCTAAAATACGCTCCCCTGTCAGAAGAATTTCAGAAAGAAGCCATCATCATGTGTAGATGACATTGCGCTTTCTTTAAGAAAATCTGTTTGTAGGTATTGCTACTTAGGCTGTCAAAGTTAAGGTGTTAATCTTGCATTAAGGCAATCTCACTTCAGCGCAATGAAAAAAAATGTCAACATTAACACGGTTAACCACAGTGAGGTGGGCTCATCTTGTTATGACTAGTGATTAGTATGCAAAATAAAGCTGGTTGAGACCTCATATGCTGATGCATCACTGAAAAGTTTATACTGTGACGTTATGTGACGCTTGCACTAATGCAGAACGGAACTACTCACGTTTTCTCCCATTGTAACATATTATGTTGCTCTATCTTGGTCAATATTCAATGATCATTGTGCACAGTGCTCACTGGACCAGACTCCTAACTATCATTTCAAGGCCTTTACAGTGAATGAAACCTCACTTACCTCCATCAATCCCCCTGGATGATGCACTGCAGGAGTTATGTGCCAGAGTGCCCATGCGAGACACCTGCTTTACATGCCACTATCTTTGACATGTGGCTTTGTACAGGTACAAATACAGTGCATGTGCATTTATCTTCTTCTCCTTCTCCTCTCTGGGAAGACCTGAGGCAGATATCAGTCAAACCCATTTGCTTTTCTTTCTTTTTTAAAAATTAAGCTTTGTGCTTGTAGAATGACCTTAGCGTTAGCGCAATGCCAGGGTGGCCAAACCTTTTCTTTGTTTGTGGGCCACGTACTGAAAAATGTAGGCTGCCAAGGGCCAAAATGCAAGCACTCCTTTTAAGCAGTTTGAAGTAAAAGAGCGACTGCGTTTCAGATCAGAAAACCCACAGTCCATCTAATGCTACACTGTTTAATGATACTATTGACAAACATGTCACACCACTACTAAAACTATGATGTGCGATGGATATATAATATCAGATTAATTTAATAATGGGCCACATAAAAACTAATTTTTTACTTCATGGTGGGTCGCATGAAAGAGAGCGGAGGGCTGCAGCTGGGCCCCAGGGTGTAGTTTGGCCACCTTTTGTGTAATGTATTGAGACAACATTGACTATATTCTATGCTACTGATAAAGCATGAAACTACTCAATGACAATGACTGATGGAGAAGGAGCAGACATGCTGATGAGAGACAGGAGAGTGGGCTCTAGCTCCCCCTGGTGGTTATCAGGTAGGCAGGTTGCTCTGTGTGGCCAATTCTCTTGACAGCTATAGTTGAGAACTTTAGGCATACACTATCTGTCTTTGTATGGGGAATCAAGCTTAAGATATATATGCACTGATATATCTCCCTCTGGGTTACCTGTAGTCAGGAGGAAATCCAGCTGAACTGAGATTTTACATGCCAAATGTTTTGCAACGGCTTGCATCAATATGCAATGTTTGATTCACACATCTGCAATTCCTCTCCACAATGGATTGTGAATGTAAACTATTATTTAAGGGGTTCAGCTGGATTTTCCCCTGACTGTTGCCATTCTAAACTTTAACTTGATGGTTAGCTATTCCAGCTCGTCAAATGCCTAGTGTGCCATGCATCAGTTTGGTGTGCCTAGCTCTGTGCAACTAACCCAGGCTGTATGCAGTAGTATATTACAGACTAGACATGACTGACCCCACTGCATGAGCTAATGCCTGCTCCGTGCTGATGGCTCCTTGGGGGTGTTCTCCCCTCCATTTGCTGGGCCAGTGCCTGCTCCCACTGGGGCATTGTCAACTTGGCAGTGACAGCCAATCTAAACGGTGTACCCCACAGAGACACCAATCATGGCCTTTCCCAAATGGGCCCCCACTGGGGATAGGGGCCATGGGTGTTGAGCACGGTTTAGTGGTGCTCTCAGCATCTTGGGGCTCTCCTGCAGAGCCATAAAGAGCTCCACGCAACACAACAACCTCCCCCGGACTTGGATTCACATGTAATATGATCTCACTTCAACCTCACCGGGGTGGACTCCTAGGGGTCGTAAAGCAGAGGTTTATGATTAATGTTAATGTTTTCAAGGGGTGCTGCATTGAAAAGGGTGGGGTGTGTGTGGGGGGGTTAGGGGGCAACAGCTTTATTAAAGTTTGTACATGTAATCCAGTCTGTGTCACTTAAATCAGCCCAAATTACAGCAGTTATGCTGTGAGTCTGTCCTGTGTCAGTGCTTTTACAAGCACAGATGCACGAGGCTTGTGCAGTGGTTACAACGACCAGTAACAGAGTGACATGACCCTGTCATAAACATGACATGTATCATGAACATTAATGACACTTTTTTTAAGGTTCATGTCTGTCGTCATTAATGTCATTCCGTTTTTAGTAATGTTAAGTTGACAATTTGGGATGTCATTAACAATGAAGTGACGATAATAATGAAGTGTTATTAATGTTCATCACTCATGTCATGTCAAGCCTGTGACAGGCTCATGTTACTCTTATGTCTACACCCTCAAGTAAAATGGAACCCAATGATCCTCCTGCTCATGAGTGTTGGACTCGTTCAGGTGCACATAATCTCTGTTATGTGGGTGTGGGGTAGCGTTGTTGCATTAATTTCATATACAGCATGTCTGTGTTTCATGTTCACCCTTTAATTTAAAGCACATAAATAAAGCATACTAAAAGCGTATCCCTGTTTAGTAAATAGACAAACCACATTAATGATAAACTGACGTTTGTCTGTTTATTAAGCAGTGTTGCTCTTTTTGTGCACAATATTACTTCAGAAAAACTCCTGCAGATATGTGAGAGGGACTTTAGACAACATAAGGACAAAGAAAAGCTCCACTTTCAGACTAACCAGTCCTCCCAAGACAGAGCTTTGAATCATTAGTGACACGAGTGAACTAGAATGGAGGCAGAAAAGGGTGAGCTGCTCTGAAAAAGCCTCAGCAGTTTAAAAACGCCATGGGTCCCATTCAGACATACAGCCATCAAGTGCAATTGGCAGCAATTTCATGATTCCACTTCTACTGGGACTGGACTTCACATATTGCAATAAAAATCTCCAATCCTTTCCAAAATACATATTGTCATTTCTCAAGGATAACCAATAGGGCCCTTTTCAGGGTCTCTGTGCAGGCTAAAGGCAATATTACCCATCAGTCTCTCCTGATCTTTTGAACGTGATATCTTAAGAGCGGCTCAAATGTGCTTCAGCTTTGATAATAGTGTTCACTTGGACTGGTTAGATATTGGAGGTTAAAGGTCAAAGTTCAAGGCTACTGTGACCACTGTATGTCCTATTATTGTAAAAGTGATGAAAAGAATGCCTTCAGACATGCTCCTCAAATATGGTATGCATGTTCATTTGTATTTTAGGCAAAAATTCACAGCTGTTAGAATTCTGTTGTGTGTATAGGTTGTGACTTGCATCTGTGCACAGAATCATATTCTTCTGTGGTATCCTTGATGCATAAATAGCCATGGCAGAATGAAAAAGCAACTGCTCTCCAGAGGGAGCCTTATGCTATTAGAGTACCATATGGATGGAAAGATTTTCTAAAATGCTTTTTAATATAAAAAAATAAAAAATTCTGAGCCTCCTACAGTGCGCCGTCATCTGTGGTCTGAAAATGCGCCAGATAACTTGGGATGGATGGGTGAATTACATTCTGTCTGCTAAAGATTGGTGGGAGGGGTGATGTGGCGAAACCTGTACAATAAATGGGCAGATGCCCATGGGCACGCCGCGTGAACCCGAGTCAACTGACTTGGGTCATCTCCCGAAACCTGCCCCACTTCTCTCTCCCATTCGCTCTTCAGTATCACATTGGGAAAAGAAAAAGAAACAAAGCACCTAAACAAAAGGATTGGTGGCTGGTAGACTTGTAGGAATGCCTGTGTGATCACTAGGGGCATATTCATCAATGCAGCAATCAATGCTGTGCTCAATACAAGTCCCAGTTGCCAACCTTGAGCAGGAGTTGCTCCTGATTTAGGCCTGTGTAGTTACTAGAGCTGTTCTCCTTTCATCTCTGACCAGGCAGATAGTAGAATTTTATATGTTCATTATCAATGAGAGCAAAAGCTTTCAAGATTAAACTGTGAGTCTGGTCAGTGTGTGTGGAATGCACAAATAACCAGGAGAATTGTAATAATCATAATATCACAATATATGTCCTAGTTTGGGGGGTATTCTGGGGATTTTTGTAGTTGTTGCTTGTAATTGCGTTAACATGGAGTTTTCAATATTTCAGGTTCTCTGCAGGAACCTTTTGTGTGAGAACTGCTTAAGTGCTTCCCTGTGATTGGCTGAAATGGCTTTAAGTGGAATTCAGTCCCTGTTCTCTGTGTGAGTCACCCCAGACAATTTTCTACCATCTATTGATTCTACCATCACGTTGTATTTTAAGAATATGCCGCGTATGAACTGAGATGAAAGAAAGCTGCAGAGAGGCATCCTCAGGGCGATGAGTTTGTGCTTATCCTCCAGTGTCCAGTTCTGTGGCGGCAGAATGCCATCAGTTCACTGGTGATGAGCCCCTGCACTTTACATAAAGGTCCCATCAGGAAGTCATTTGGCATCTGGCCAGAGACCTTTAAAATTGTTCTGTCCCATCCAATTCTCCGGAGAGCCACTGAAACTTTTTCAATCATTTATCATTTATGATGGTAGAAAATCTGCTGTTAGACACTTTTTACTTTCTTTTGGTTATCGCTCAAGCAACTTTGTAATTAGACTGTGCTTTACATTCTTATTATAGTCATGTTATTATAGGCTACAAAACTGCCACATCTTGTTTATCATCTTTGTGGAACACCACTAAATTGCAGAATTATTTTTAGACGGCACTAAAAGAATTATTATTAAAAGTCTTGTTTGACTCTTCTCTTCTTGATTTATATGCTCTTTTTTTAGATGGCACTGTTTTATGCTTTTTTTGCACTAGTTTGTACCTATATTTTTTGCATTGATGACTTCTGATGGATTTCAATCAAACACAGTTTCATGATAAGGCACCACGTGCACTTATGAGACATTATGGGCCCCTTTGTATATAATATGTTATATATAAGTATAAATTATGACCTTTGAGCACCACTAGGTGGCAGTATGTGGAAGTAATACCAATCTTCCTGTGAGCATGTTTCTCCTTGGAGAGAGATCCCATTGAAAATGGTTGACTTTGATTTATTTTCAGACCATGCAATTTCATAAATTCTAGTCCCACAGAATGTATCAAAGAATAACAATTAGCCCTATCCTCTCACTATTCGGTTCCTTAGACTAGTCTTTTTTCCCTCAGTGAATAATTGCTCATTTATTCACAGCACATGAATATCCAAATGTCTTGTGATGATGAAATGATGTGTTCCAGAGATAGCCTGTGGTATTTAAATGAATGCAATTCATTCGATCGTAGAAGAAAAGCAGAGAAAGCCTCTGTCTGTGCTTTAGAATCATTTCAATGTAGACTCAGGGACACAGGTATCAGCAACAGAGAAGCTAAATGCGAGTGATTCTGCTGGGTTTTAGGGGACAGCCGAATGGTGCGTTTTCAAGGAGATGTCATAAAATGGCTGCTGAATGCATTCCTTTTTATCAATTTCTCACTGTCCCCTGGTACATGGTCAGTCTACAGTGTGTGTTTTTTGCACAATGACCCCTTTATGTAACACGCCTGTCTCTTTAAACTGACAGTTACCTGTTTGTGTATCTGAAAATGACCTGTGTTGCCTGTCTGAAAGGGTGTCTGAGCCATCTCTGACCTTTGCCTCAAATATCTATCAGCTTAATGGTGGCTGTAAGGAATCCATCTGGCAGGACATTCAGTCCTCTATACGCTATGAAATGATGCTATTTCAGTGCACTTCTCTGTCAGAGCAATGTAGCCATAAAACCGTTCATCAGGCAGGCCGATGCCTTGACATACCGACTCCTTTTGATCATGGGTTATCTAATAGCCATCTTGCCCATCTCTATTTCCAGATATTGTAGGACACAACAGACACCAAAGCTCTCCATGATGAAGGAATCGTCAGTAATTTGAGGATTCTTTGGGTATCACTCTGTAGGGGAGAAACAACAGGCCTGCGTCTTGTCTCCCAACTGTTCTGTATTTCTGGTGCTGGAAATGAGATTTAGGCGAGATAGTAATTTTAACCAATCTGACTCCAATTTATAAAATACCCACCAGGCGGAAGTTAACAGTTAACATTATCAGTAGCACACCTCCTAATAATTAGGTTCTGTCCAACTGGGTCTGCTTAAATAGTTCAGTGTTGGGAGATATGGGCATAAAAGCTACACAACAAAAATACATAACATGTAGGAGCAGCCCGATGCCTGGGTTGTGTCTACAGTAGCGATTACAGAACATGACACTGATGTTTTTCTACTTCCTTCAGTGGTTAAGAGTGTGGATTATCACCCAGTGAAACTCACTGTATGACAATAAGTCTAGAGACCCAAAGATTCTTAGACTCTTAGACCTCTTAGGCTCTTAGGCCTACTAAAAAATGTATCTAAGCAAGGCAATACTGCAGATTAAGAGTTAATAGTTTATTGTAGCCAAAATAAGCACAACAATACAATATTCTAGTAATCCTAGAAATAATCAAATAGTCAATATATAAATCTATACACATAACATATCTGAAATAGATATGGCTAGTTTGCAGAGCATGAGAGGGCTAGTAATAGCACAACAGCTCCAAGACTATGTCTTTGCTCTTTCCTTATATATCCAACCAGTGCAGAACACTTTGTATTGACATGTTAATTGGAAACTGGCTTTATCTTCACTTGGATGCCTTCTAACCATCACAGGGCATTTTTAAACACAATGGCAGCAATGGAGTATCTCTCCAGAATAGGGACATTTCTCCTCAAAGTTCAGAAATATCACATATAGATTATCTTTAGCACTTTGTCACTTTGACCTTTGTACTAAAACTTTTTAGTATGTCTTTCACATCTTATACAAGAAATGTCGTCATTTTTTTTTTTCAATTTCCTGCCTGGAATGGTCCATGTAATAGACTGCAGAAAACTCTTTCTTTCTGATTATACAGGCTTGTACTGGCCCAGATACCGTGTTACCATAATTTAGCATTTTTTTCAGGCAGAAGTCATTGAACTGACATTATTAGCTGTAGCATTCAGCATTGAAGGGGTTTAAAATAAGCCATGGTGTATCAGAGAAGTTTCATTCTCAGGTCAAAAGACAAGGTGAAAGCAAAGCCTAATTAAATAAGTAAAAAGTCCAAAACATAATTTTCATCAAAGAACTTAATGATGTGGAGGAATCAAATTATATTTAAAGTAAAGATATTTAGATGTTTCAAGATATTTAAGTCATTTACAATCAAGATATAGTCAATTACAATGTCAACATATGTAAGTCATTTATAGTAACTTGAGAATGACAATGGGGAACAAAACCCAGGATAATTTAAAACTATTTCCAAAGTTGTTGTTGGTTGCTATTTCCAAAGTTGTTAATGGTAGTGTGTATGATTTTCATGTAAAAGATGTCCCAGTTTTGACCCAAAACAAGTGTGTGTGATGAGTAAACTTGAGTCGTATAAGTTTTAATATTGACCCAAAATGAGTGTGTGTTATGAGTAAACTTGAGTCGTATAAGTTTTAATATAGACCCAAAATATGTGTGTGAAGAGTAAAGTGTGTGTGATAAGTAAACCTGAGTCGTATAGGTGTGTTGGTCCCTCAGTGTTTGATCAGGCTTTCCAAGGTTGCACTGAGAAAACGAGATCATCCGTGAGATCAAGGGGTGACTTTTTTTTTTGGTCTTTGATTTTTTTTCTAGAACTTTCAGGTATGATAATTAATTATAGATGTGTTAATACATGAATGGTGTTTTTATGTGTACTGTGCAGACCTACATTTTTAGAACCCCATTTGGCAGATGATTTTGTATTTGTAGCACACACACACACACACACACACACACACACACACACACACACACACACACACACACACACACACACACACACACACACACACACACACACACACACACACACACACACACACACACACACACACACACACACACACACACACACACAGGCACTCTGATGGAAACAGGGGTTGGAAAAGCTCACAGCCCTTCACACAGATGTTGGTACATCACCATCTCATAGTGATAATTGATATGAATATGTTGCACATGAATGTTTGCAAATACTACCAGGGGCACTTTGCACATGGAAGCTGAATCCTCCAACCGCTGGGCTATTGAAACAGTCTGACGGCAAAGAGCCTGCAAGTCTTTTAAGTCCATCTGAGTGGGCTGCATGTTCTGTCCACTGTTTCACTGAGAAGTCCCTCCATTATTTCACAATTTTTTTGTGATTTTTTTTTTTTATAAAAATGCCTGATTTTGTGGCAGTGTTTTCTAAATATTTGCATGGAATTTTGCAGTGTTTTTCACTGTAAACTCCATCTAGTCTGTGCATACTCTCAAGGATTTTGTGATCAAAATGCTTGATTTTGTACCTATATTTTCTAAAATGTGTGCCTTTTTTGTTCACTTTAAACAAAATCTATTCTATCATGCTACCCTGGGAACAATATAGCAGACATGCTGGATGAAAAGTCTTTACTTTTACACACAACATGCGCATGTCACACCTCTGTTCATTAAACTCCACTGGCTACCCTTAGCTGCTCGCATCAAATTCAAGGCATTAACGGTGGCCTACAGGGTGACTGATGGTTCTGATCCCATCTACCTAAATACTCTCTTAAAGCCCTACGTCACCCGCCAGCCACTTTGCTTCTCCAAGTCACGTTATCTAGCACAGCTAACACTGGCCGTGCTAGATAATCCAGACTCTTCAATCATCAATCCAGACTCTTCTCATGTGTTGTTCCATGCTGCACTTATCTCTTATCTCTCTCTCTTATACTCTTATACCTCTTATACTTAATCTCTCTTTTATACTGCACTTTTATTACACTATTGCACTTTCAACTTAAAATACTGTAAACTTTATGTGAGCAATATGCACGCTTTGCTAGTTTCTTTCATTGTGTAGCTTGAATGTTATCCTCTAGTGAGTGTGTGTGTGTGAGTGTGTGTATGTTTTATAACTTCAGATGTGCAACATGTCCCTCACAGTGCATGACTCATTTCTCTGTCTTCCTTTTTTTTAATTTGTTTTTGGATGCCCATTTATAATGTTCCCATCTCTTAAATTTATATGTAATAGTCATTAACTGGTTGCTTGAGGAATACAAGAGGTCATATAGCCATGCTTTTTTTTATTTTTCTCTAGATGCATTAGATGACTGAAAGAAATGAAATTGGCTGAGATTGTAGAGTGCAATTTATGAACCAAGTATTTGAGGTCAGTCCAGAGATCAGGTCAAGGTGTTCCCTCAGTGTTCCTGTAACCTATTGAGTTCAGCTGTCGACCTCTCTAAGTTAATTGCATAGCCGCATGCCGGATATGTACTTCCACAAATAACATTCATAATCACACAGCAAAAGTAGCTCTGACATAGCTGAGTCATTAATCTCGTGTGGAAAATGATAGGGTGTGCTTGCGTGGATGGTTTTATTTTGGTTAAGATAATAAGCAGGTATGGTTTTTTCCATTCTGTGATGTTAAAGTTGATAGTCTGGTGATTCATAGAACTGAGTGTGGATATGAATTGACCTTTATTGGAGTTAATTAAAGTGTCCATTTAACAGCGTCTCCTACATTATTGCCACAGACATAATGAACCTGGTGCCTCTGCTTATGAGAACCTGTGATTAGACAACTGGCACAGATTCAAAGGCTAATATCAGCTATTATGGAGAGAGAGAAAAGAAATACACTTAAACAAATTTACACCCAGCAGCTTAAATTCTGAGCTGTTAAACGAACATCTTCCCCACTCAGTCCTAGTAATTCCTGTGTTTATAAAAGATGAGGAAAGAGGCCTAAAACTGGAGATGAAACCTACAAACAAGGGTCCTTTAAATGTAGTATAAACAGATCACCAAAGGCACTTAGTCTTCATGTCAGGATGGCTCCATTTTGATAACAGAGCTCAGTGAGAACAACCAAATGGTGCCATGACTGCTTCCCTCTATTCTGGGAAACATGCTTTATTATGCTTTATTATGCTTTATTATGCTCATGTAAATTTCATTTGTTTTTTTTTTTGTTGTTCTTTTTGGTTTCATATTTCATATATATGAGTATTATTTCCAATTTCATATATATGACTATTGTTTCATATTCCATATATATGAATATTATTTCATATTTAACATATATATGAGTATTATTTCTAAGAGCAGTGATACCCTATCTCTCCCCCGTTAATGAATCTAACAACTCATCCTTTTGTATGAAGATGCTAGTTCCCCTACCCTTAACCTGTGAAGTATGTATAGTGTCCACCTGTGAAGTATGTGTAGTGTCCACACTTTCCATCGCACTGTTTATCCTGTCTGTTTTCAAATGTCCTTCATGTGTTGTTCTATTGTTCTTTGTGGTTTGGCTTTTGAGAGGCGTACTAACAAATCAACGTTTAACTTGAGTGGAATATAGATATCAGCAGTATAGATATCAACACGGATTCAATGCATCTCTCTAGATCCACCTTTATTGTCATTGCACATGTATGAATACTGAGTAATGACACACTTTCTCTTAAAACTGAATCTCAACACTAACTCTGTACACTCACAACTCTCACTCTCAACACTCACTCTTAAAACTGAATCCCAATGCTAAAGGTCAGTTTCAAATTACACTCATCATGCATGGTCTCACTTGATTTGGGTCTATTCTGGGTCTATGTACTCAGTGACCTAGCCTGGCCATGCCTTCCTAGCACTTCCGCTTGATTATTGTCTCCCTACAGTGCTAGTCTGGATTTGAGCCTTGTTGTCTCAGGAGGCATTTTAACCTGTCCAATCAGCGAACAGAGGAAGGCGCTGTGAATACTGTGAATATTGTGAATGCAGAGCTAGAATGCTATCAGTCAAGGCAAGGTATCAGTCAGGGGCTGATCCAATCTTTTTAAACTTCAACACTCAATCAAGCAATCAAATCTCACTATTGAATGGCCAGACCCTCTGTTTTTATTACCAGGCTACTGCTGCCACTTGCCGCTTGTTACTGTAAAATGATCACTCTCATTGAAAATTAATAGCAACCTGTCACTTCGTATCTGTTACTAGTTGCTAATGTGACTGAGGGGTCACTCAACACTTACAGCACTC
The DNA here is from genome assembly GCA_027481765.1 of Tenualosa thibaudeaui. Lineage (NCBI taxonomy): Eukaryota > Metazoa > Chordata > Actinopteri > Clupeiformes > Clupeidae > Tenualosa > Tenualosa thibaudeaui. Next base: position 23,569,401 of record JAIFZK010000007.1, read on the forward strand.
ACTCTTAACACTCAGTAAACTCACTCTTTATACTCACTCAATACTGAATCTCAGCTCTGTCTTTTTACACTCACTCTTAACATTCAATAAACTCACTCTTTACACTCTCTCAATACTGAATCTCAACTCCCTCGTTTTGCACTCACTCTCAACACTCAGTAAGCTCACTCTTTACACACTCTCAATACTGAAAAAAATACTTGTGCTGCGTCTAAGAAATGTCAGGGCACAAGCACCCAGGGTCAAAAGACTGAATAATAGGACAGCATCATGTAGAGAAACAATGTAGTACCATGTAGAGAAGCAATGTGTTTGTTTGTGTTTGTGTTTGTGTGTGTGTGCGTGTGTGTGAAGCAATGTAAAGAATGTGGCTTGAATCAGCACTCCTAATGCCCATGACCACCTGTCAAGGTTGACTGGTAGGCAAAAGAAACCAATTAGCCATGAGCCAGCAACCGTCAGAATGACAAACACATTACTGATAGACTAGGAGGCCTTCATGTATTGTTCCATCTTAACAATTAAAAAAGCAGTTTATAATTTAAAGAAAAAGTAGGCAACATTTCATGCTGTTTTTATGTTCATCTCTGAGGTTTATAGTCACTCAGATGGTTAAATGAGTCATTACAGGGTGAATGATGGCCCTCTCCAATCCCCCTGCAGCTGTTTTTCAGATTCCCAGTGTTTGTAAGATGACAACTACGCCCAATATAAAACTGAAATGATGTTTAACACGTTGTCTCTTTAAAATATATAAATGATAAAAATAAAATGATCATTGTTGGTTCCTATTTTTTGGTTAGCAAACAAATCCTCATACATCGGTGAGAATTTTGCATGTTGTTACTATAAAAAACAACAACAAATCAATGACTGTAGGGGGCGCTCTATAGTTGAACATTCACAGCCTTGTCTGGTATGCCTTTAGTCTGCTCATAAAACCAGGCCCTCATTCTACACTTTCATTTTGTACAAAGGGGCTGGACATTTGGTAGTAAGATTTGACTGCTTGCTCGAGGTATTTAAGCTTAAAAAGATTGGATCAGCCCCTGACTGATAGAGTTCTGCTGCCAGGGGCCATATCTCTGTCTGAACAGCCCCATTCTCTAGTGAAGGGAAGGGATGGGGAGTAAAGCCCAGAGGCAAACTTGGCTGGTTGAATGAAAAGTCGGCTGGCTGTATGAAAGCTAAAGACAGTGTTAATAACTTTGTGCTTGTATGTCTATATGTACAGGTGTGTGTAGAATGTGTGTGTGTGTGTGTGTGTGTGTGTATGTGTGTATGTGTGTATATGTGTAGTATTGCTTTATCTAATTATTAGGAAGATGGTTAGTGACATGATTGTGTAAAGTTAGATTTATCATTCAAATCCATGCCAAGTTTTTGATGTATATTTTTGATGTTATATTTTTTTACCCAAGAAAACAAGTTATTCCCCTCATATACATCATATATCCAAGGAGAGAAAATGCACAGATCAAATACAAATGCATTGTGAATGCTTGCTCTTTTGTTTCTATATGTTTGCTCCTGGAAATTTTTGGTCCTTGAGCATGTGACGATTTTGAACATGTAGTGTTATGTGACGAGACTCGGTGGCATTTTATTAATGCATGATTCTCCTGTGTTTTTGTGTCTCGGTTCCTTGATGTGTCAGTAATGCATGACTCACTTCTCTCTCTCTCTCTCTCTCTCTCTCTGTTTGAGAGAGTCTGACACCACCAAACTACACCTTGTGTAGTTGTATGCAATCATAAATCTGTCTGTAGGAAGTGCATTCCTGACAAAACCACTGAGCCAGTATATTCACTCCATGCATTAATTACATGTCACAGACCTGTCACATACTCATAAACATACGCACAAGCAAACAGACAGACACACACACACACACACACACACTGATAAGAACAAGGCATATGACAGGGACAGGGACTGGGTGAGGAACACAGTTTACTGGAAAAGACATAGAAAACCTCTTTTTCTAAACATACGTACACACTCACACACACACACACACACACACAAACAAATAAAATGGGTAGAGGAACAAATAAAATGGGTAGAGGAAGCAAACAGTATTAACCCTTCTTTCAATACAGACACACACACACACACACACACACTGATAAGAACAAGGCATATGAGCAGGGTACAGGGACATGGGTTGAGGAACACAAAGTTTGACATGGAAAAGACATAGAAAAACCTCTTTTTCTCACACACATACACGTACACACTCACACACACACACACACACACACAAACAAATAAAATGGGTAGAGGAACGCAGAGATCTGACATGGAAAAACTGTAGTATTAACCCTTCTTTCAATACTTCACGTGCATACACACACACACACACACACACACACACACACACACACACACACACACACACACACACGCACACGCACACGCACACGCACACATGCACACACACACACACACACATGCATGCACACACAAATGCACGCACACACACACACGCACACACACACATGCACGCACAGACACATGCGCGCACACACATACACACACATGCACGCACGCACACACACACACACACACACACACACACACACACACACACGAGCAGCCAGACACACACACACACACACATAAAGCACGCACACACACACACGCACACACACACATCACACACAGACACATGCGCACACACACATAAGGAAAATGGGAAAGACTGTGGAAGCCTTCCCCACCTGATGATGCTTGTGTTAGACAGAACCATTCTAGATGCCACCATTGTGTCATCACACGTGTGGACATGGGCACATGCTTTGACTGTTTCCTTGGGGAAGAAAAGGAGAACAAGGGAGAGGTCAAAAGTTCACTTCTATAAGATGGTGAAGAAACAGAAAATGAGTTTTGTGAAAATCCCTGTCATGTTCACAAGAAAACCTCATCAAAGGCTTGCAATGCGGTCACACTCACCCAGAGATCCTCCCAGACACCCTACTACGCTCCTGTTTCTTTTGAGTGCTCTTGTGTGTGTGTGTGTGTGTGTGTGTGTGTGTGAGAGAGAGAGAGAGAGAGAGAGAGAGAGAGAGAGAAATGTGTTGACGTGTGTTGACTTTATCACCATGGAGACATCTGTATAGGCACATAAAGGGATACTGCATTTTTGGTGTGAATATGTGTGTATTCCCAACATATGTGAATGTATTTATTTGTGAGTTTGCGTAGGTTGATGTATCTGAGAATGTGTTTGGGTGTGTGTGTATGCGCTCAAGGCAATTTATGTGTGTGTTTGTGTGTATGTGTATAGTGTATGTTTTTACCTATGTTTGTGTATGTATGAGTTGTTTGCCAGGCATGTTTGTATAGCTGATGGAGTATGTGTGCACCAAGAAAGGCATGAGCTTCAAGAATGTTATCAAGGTGATTATATATGAGTGTGTTCTGTGTGTGTTTGTGTGTGTAAGATAGCGAGAGATCAGGATCAGAATGTAGAAATTGGGATTAGTAAAGAGGATCAGTTAAGGAATAAATTGCCAAAAAAAAAAATACCAGAGCTGTGAAAAATGTTTGTGTATGTGTGTGTGTGTGTGAGAGTGAGTGTCTTTGTGTATTGGTTTCATAAGAGCCTGCGAGATATTTATGGTATATATATACATATACATATATATATATATATATATATATATATATATATATATGTACATACCATATATATATATGTACGCAGAGGTTACCTTCTTTGTTCTCTAGGCTAAAAGCAGCAGGTTGCAGCTGGATAAAACATCAGTCAAAGTAATATGTGACTATCCTCTCTACATAAATGTAATAGATATATGACTGTATGATGTATTTACAGTGACGTTCTCCATTAGGGCCATATAGACTTTTGTCTCTGTTCATAGACTGTCTCTGTTATGACTCTGTTATATTGTGTCTATAGAGTTGGCAAGAAACCCAGAAGCTTGTGGTTATTCGTGTTAGCATTTAATCCCCCCAGGGCACAAGGTCAAAATCCCTATGGGAAAATGAATGTCCTTTTGCATACCTGGCGCAAATAAGGTGTGAGCGAAAGTATGGGAGTAGAAGACTGGTGCATGCTGTCTGCCTCTTTTATCATATGATTAGAATGTAGTACAGAGACACAAAACGAATCCTACATTTAGGGTGTAATCAGAGATGTATAGTAAATAAGTCTAAATACTTCACTATTGTACTTAAGTGTTAAGTGGAATGTTTTGTATCTATACATATATAGTGTAATAACACTTAACTACAGTACCTAACTATGTTATGATATAAGGTGTTACAAATCTGTCAACACTTACTTCACTGTGCTTCCTGAGTTGACTGAATACTTGTACTCCACTACATTTGCAGTTGCCAGCATAGTTACAAGCATCAGATGAAATTGAGTTTAGGGGTCCACTGAGTGACTGCAGTAAAGTTTTGGGGAAGCCTACTTATCATTGGACGAGTGCAAACAACAAATTCTATGTTAAACCTGTAGATGTGATGTAGGCATTATTTTTTAATTCTGACTGTGTATGTGTGTGTGGGAAAGATTGTTGTAAGCACGCAACAGTCTCTTTTGCCTGACTTGTTCGGTGTCATTGCAGTCATAGGCCTGTTGTACGGGCTTGCCGAGTGCTCTCGATAGGAAGGAGAACGAAAGAATTTGGAACATGATTAACCAAATCGTTAACCTGCAGCTTATGCTAACTGAATAGTACAATGAGTAACAAGACGAAAGTGAGTTCATGGTGTCACTGAATGTGCATTTGCTAAGAATTTTCCAAATTCTTTAGTTCTCCTTGCTATCGATAGCACTCAGAAAGCTCATAGAATTAGTTGTGATTGGATACTATCACTTTAAGCAATTTTAATTATAGATTACTTCTCATACTGAAGTACAGTAAATACAAGATACTTTTAGACTTTTACTTGAGTAACATGCTAGTGGGTGACGAAGTATTTTTTGGAAGTGCATCTGTACTGGGACTTTATGCAACACTGGGTGTAATGCTATGAATTCCTTTAATGATGAGCCTTCAAGGAGGTAGCTCTGTAAGTATGTTTTTATGTATGCAAAATGTGGGATGTTAAATTAACTTTGAATGACCTCCCATCATTCAAAGGCCAGACCTCTAATGACCACTGCATGAATATAATGAACGTTGTCAATGGCGACGGGTTTTGTGCCTCAGATTGCCATCTTCATATCATTGAGCAATTAAGTAGAGAAAGTAGAGAATGCTGATCAGCTGTGTTCTAAAGAATGATTCAAGTTGAAGTTGAAGCTTCACCAACTTTTTGTTTAACCTCGCAAGACAATAAACAAAATTACATTTAAAACATACAGTATCGTGAAGTTTCAAGAGGAAACAACTTCATCTTCTGGGCTGCAATTTCCAGACTCAACACAGTCTACATGACATTAGATGTCCATTCCCACTCAAAAATGGTAGCTAGGTCATTCTATATGGGTGCATCTCACCAGGAACAATACATTTTGTGTTTCTGTCTCACATGGGCAACTCAGGGATGTGGATGTATCCAGCAAACAAGTGATTATCAGGTTTATGGGTTTGAAAACAAACTCAATGCTGCTGCGTGTATGGAAGAACCAGCTGGAGAATCCAACAGCCTTAGGTAAGGTTCAGCAATGCACCCATAATGCCCCATAGTGACGGCTCTCCTTCTCCAGCAGTGACTGGATATGGTGTTTACATGCATTACATTTACATTACATTACATTTATACATTTAGCAGACGCTTTTATCCAAAGTGACTTACATTTGTCAACAATCAATTGTTCAGGGCCAGTCTCCCCAGAGCAACTTAGGGTTAAGTGCCTTGCTCAGGAGCACAACAGTGGTAGCTGGGAGGCACAAACACAAGGCCGAGATACTTCAATATACCAATCATATTTGGGAAAGGCCTACTGAAGTACATGTAGACTAAACACACTCACACAGTGCAATGGACTATTACTGTGTTGCAGAATAAACCTGTCCTTTACAATACCTGTCCTTTGTTTTTCAGTATACCAACACCACTTATAGTTGCCAAGAGAGGTGAGAAATGTGTTATTGCACTGTCTACTAGAAATGAGAAAAGCTGAATCACAGGTATGTTGCAGTGTCAATGTCTCATGACCAAACTCAATCTTTAATTATGACACACAAGTCTAAGGGCAACCAAAGTCATTCAGTCTTGGTGAAGACTTGTTGAAATGAAGTTTGCAGTTTTATAAACTTCTGGTATATGACAGTCACTCACATTTTACAGAATTGCATTTCTTGGTTACAGACCACACTCTGTTATGAATACTCTTTGTGAGTGTGCATCTCTACTCTTAATACAATCGCTCATTGCAATGCATTGAAGAACACACAGCATGAGAGGAATGAGAGAGGTTGTTTAAGGTGGAGGGACCCAGTGTGTTTTCATGATTTAAGCTCCACCAGGAATTTTAATGCTGTTTCACATGCAAATAGCACTTGTGACTTTAGCGAGCTGTTACTTCTATGTGACATGACAGCAAAGATATTCCTGTCTGCTTGCTGGACGCTTATCTGAATAAACAAACAGTAAAAAAAATAAACAACACATTTTTGTCAGATGGATCGACTGAGGTGTATTAGTTTCAAAGCCAAACTGACGTGTGTGTGCCATGATGTGTGTCAGTGTGTGTGCCATGATGTGTGTCAGTGTGTGTGTATGTGCGAGCCTGTGTGTGTGTGTGAGTGTGTGTGTGCGGGTGGGAGGGATGACTTAAAAGAGATCTCCCATTTACTGTTGTGATACAGGCAGAGTGTGAGAAACAATAAAGACAGAAAAAAATGATGGTGAAAATAGATCTCTGCTGAGCAGTGAGGCACATCCACACCTAACATGTTGTCTTGTGAAATAACAGCAAAAAGAGTAATTATGTTCTTCTGAAAAAGAGGCTTTCTCATGACCATTTGTGTTAAGCGTAAACACGCATTGGACCATATCCAGTAGAAGATACTTGCTGTGTCCGAAACATTCCGCATTCCGCAATCCGAAGAAGTCACCTTGCTTTTGGCGTTGAACATGTTTATGAGTCAAATATCACTACCACTAAAAGATAAATAGACTAAGATTGTCCACAAGGTCACCGCAGAAAGACCGCCCACGCCTAATATGTTCAGGTCTGACAAATTTCGTTTTTACCACAAAAAGAATATAGCTTCAGACATAGGTCTAGTTGCAATGAATATTACCCTAACGTTGTGGAATGCAATCGAAATATGGGCTATGAAAAATGTAAATTAATATATTCAATGACAACAAATCGAGATCCACGTGTAGGCTATAGAGCTGAACAGCGTGGAGCTGGAAGTGTTTTTCCCAGTCATTTTCACCATTGAGAAATAGATTATAACCCAGGCTATCTGAACCACACAGGGTAGACTTCCAACTAGCGGCAGGATAAAATGATTGTCTGTGGTCATAAAAATGTAGACTTCCAACTAGCTATGGCAAGATAAAACGACTTAAAAATGCGTCACAAAAATGCCACAAGATTATATGGCATTATATGTCTTTTATTCACTTCACAGGGAAGCTTAACAGAGGCCACCCACGTCACGAAACTTCTCAGTGCTGGCAGGGAGCAATGGTGAGCAATGGCAGGGGAAGTAAGGAACAATCAGGTAAAACATGTTTTCAACATATTAAAAGTTGAATCTGCTCAAAGCAAAGTGTAGAAATTTTATGAAGATGTCCTAAAACAGCGATCAATCACCACCCAGTGTCTCACAGATATCGCCGGTACCGGTGCTAAGGCCATGCAGAGCATGTGCTGTGCATAGGACACCAAGTGCTGGGTAGAGCACCTACAGTAGACTAATTCAGTGCACATTTTTGAATTTTGTTGATAGCTTTTACAGTTTGGAAATACACAAATATTTTCTTACTGGTCATGCGTGAATGTATCCTCACATGCACCACACCAAGGCTATAAAGCAAGGCACAGTGTTGGGTTTTGTTTCATAGTCTCGGACAACAACACACATTTATCAATAACTTACATATTAGTGTTGGTTAATAATCAGCAGCAAAGAATATTCAAACACCTGTGTTTTAACAATTGGATGTGCTTTTTAGTTGTTTGCATTAAAAATGTGCAATATTTTATTGTTGCAAATACAGGCTACTGATTTTGTATTTTTTATTAAAAAAAAACTAATTTTTTTTTTTTTCACCCATTAAGTGCCTGTAGAATATTAAAACGAAACGTGATTTGTAATTTGAGTACCTTAATCGCAATTTACTTTTTTACTCTTACTTCAGTAAGTTTCTCCAAAGGGAATTTTTACTCTTACTTAAGTTGTTCTTGAAAGAAGTAATTGTATTCTCAGTCCTCTACACTGGCGAGTGAGGGACCGAATGAATCCATCCCTCTCATTTACCCTGCATGAGATTTGCATTGTATGACAGCCAGCCATTAGGATGCAGCGTTAGCACATCCATAGCCATGACCACATGGCTGCAGCGGCTGGTAGCACTGTATGGGCATCCTGTTGTACACTGGAGCCAATTCATCTCCAACAGGTGTCTGCAAATCATCTCCAAAGGCCTCCCACCGACTCCCCTTCTCCACCCTACCCCACCACACCTTATACACATCACATCAGGCCAGGCCAGGCCAGGCCAAACCGAGGCAGGCCATGCAGGCACCAGTGATGGGTGATCAGAGAGATGAAAACACTTATCAGCAAGGGAAGGGATCGGGGGGATGACGTAATAAGACGTAATAAAGACGTCTTGCGTGAAGAGCTCCGACCGGTTGGCTGTCTGGAGGTTTTGATTCCGGGCTTTGATCTCGGTGAAACTGGTGATGCCGTTCTCTGGGAGCCTCAAAAGTGGAGCAATTTAGACATGGTGTCGGAATATCACTCTTCTGATATGTGCTTTAGAGAGGGCTCAGAAACATCACCCTCCTAATATGTACGTAAGACATGGCATGAAGATATCACTCTTCTGACACAGACTTACAGTCTAACAGCATAGGGGTGTCATCCCTCTGACAAGCTATGTGCTTAGGCATAAGGATCTCCCTCTAGTGTTATATATGCTTTGACAACACCACTGCTATATGTCTTACAGACAATGAAGAGATGCCATAAAAATATCACTACTTTTCAGATGCCTTAGAGATGCCATCAAAATGCATTAAAGATAATATAGAAATATCACTACTGTTATAGACGCTACAAAGGAGATAGAGTATGGGGTTAATATGACTACATAGCCTGGTTTACGCAATCAATTAGGCCAATCTGAGATCTGAGATTGAGCTTGTCTGGCTACTTGCCTGTCAACTCCTACTTCCTGAGGTGGAATCAATAGCTTTGGGTCAAACTGTACATTATTGAACAGACCTACCTATCACGCCATTGATTCTGATGACGTCAGCAGAGACAAGACAGAGTCATAATTTGAAACACAATAAGTGTTAACACTGCCTCCATCACATTAGCGCTAAAAGCTATTTTGCATTCCATCCCTATCTCAAGCAAACAGATAGACCTCGTAGCCACACTGAGCTACAAAGCAAAATCAAACCAAGCTTGCGGGTCAGGATGTGTATCAACCAAGCTCATGACTGCATGTAAGGTTGGGAAATGGATGTACAGGTCTTTATGGTCTATTCAAACTTAAACTTGGCAAAAAAACTTGGCAAAATAACAAGATAATAATTGTGAACAATATATTAATTTGTGTGCTGTAGATGAACAAAAAGTTTATTTTTATATTCTAGAGGGTCTCTGAAAAGGGACAATATTTGTGTGTATTATCACTGTTATTACCTTAAGGAGGTGTTATAGATGAATTCTACAATCTTGTTCAATGCAGGAGAGAAATGCAGGAACTGATTGCAATAGAAGTCATGATATAATCTCAGTGACCTGATCAGATGCCCTGTCTGTCTGCAGTTATATAAAGTTTGCCTGATGACGATCACTGTAGTTGTCCAATGCTTGATCATGACCTAAGTATGATTCAGGTCCTCCCCCGCATATCCAGTAATGTTTCTGCTGTTTCCTCAAGGCCTTAAACACCATTCTCCAGCATTCTGTGCTTCTTGCACAGACCCCATCATTTATACCTGAAAACACACCTGTCTGCAGCTTGACTTATGGCTGTGAAAAGGCAAGAAAACTGTCAGATTTTTATATCTTTCAAGGAATCGCTAACGCTTACATTTCTGACCAAAGCTGACCAAAACAATTATGTTATGTTATTGGGTTATTCACGAGCTCTGTGTGCCTCTCAGCTTAGCCTTGGACAAAAAGAGAATGCACATGAAAAGTAATAAGTAATAAGTGAATAAGCATGCCACCAAATGCATCCATGCCAGGCTGATGGATGACAGTGTCATGTGAGAAATCAAAAAGCTATTTTCTTGTTAAGGGAGGAATAGCGGATTCTTATTTACTCACGTCAGAGGGTCTTTGCTGGACACATCTGGCACTTGAGGAAGCAACTAGCATGATTAGCTGCGGGCGTCTGGAACATTTAGACAGAGTGCAAAACCCTTAGTGCTGTAACAGCCTGTGGCAAACACACTAGCCCCATCCCTTGCTGAGGGAGAATGCATGTTTAATGTCCTCAGCCACATGGGAGCGAGATGGACAGTGAGTAAGAGAGAGAGAGGGAGAGAGTAAGAGAGAAAAAGATAGAGAGAAAGTAAGAGAGAGAGAGAGAAAGAGAGTAAGAGAGAATGAGAGAAAGAGTGTGGAAGATGAAGATGAACAGGTAGTTAGTGGAAATATAAAAAAATCTCCTGCATTTTTCTCTGGCTGTGTTTGTTTCCTCATTCTAATGCAGTGTGACAAATCAGAGCCCTTCCAGACAGAGAGAGAAGGAGGAGAGAGACAGGGAGAGAGAGAGACAAGTGCATATACACCCCCTCCAACCCAAGCCCACCTCTTGAGAGGAATGAAGCCATTACAGGTGGCATTGCACCATTAGCAGCACAGCCTGTTCCAGTAGAATAAATAAGACACTGTTGCTTGTTGCTGGCATGCCTGGTCTGGCCTCCTGTTCTCCAGCTTAGAGATGAATAACGGCTTTTTCTCGCCGGTGTGCCGGGCCGTGCAAGCCCTCAAGGGGTCATTACACTTCAAAGTAAATAATATTTCTGCCCTTAAGCATATTTTTTCGCCCAGCCGTGAGACTGATGGAGCGGGAGGTTGCTCCATTTCATGGCACAGTGCCTTCTGAGCAAGAGAGCAGGGCAGTGCCACCAGGCGTGCTCCGCTAAGGGGGCCATGCGTAAGCTCATGACTTATTTATGTTGAACAGATTCCCCACAACTCCCCACAAGAAATGCGGGCCCTAAACACACACGCAAACACACACACACTAGCTGGATATTTCTAAATTTCTGCATTCATTTTTAAAATTGTCCTTATTGCAAATAATTGTATTGCACCAGTGAAAGGAACTAATATGTTCTTGATAATATTTTCATAACAATACATTTTCATATTTTGCATCAGTGTTATGATATATATATATCAGATTAAAAAAAGTCCAGACTGACAGATTGAATGAAATAGTTATGGCTTTTGTTTCTTTAAAAAATAAGTAATTTGTTATGGGTCATATTTGCAGTACTAAATGTGATGAGCAAATAAATCACTTGATTTAATGACTACAAGCTCTAGATGGCAGTAGAGTGCAGCTGTAGAGTCTTATCAAGCAGTGTGACACATGCCGTATGCGATAAGCCTAAAGCAAGCTTATCAAACATATAACTTATTTATGGACAGAACTGATCACTTAAGAAGTGCTCATATCACTGTTGTCAAAAGCTAAGAAGGATGAAAAATGGGGATGACATAAGACAAAAATGAACTAAAGCTAATTCAATTAGCTAAGTTAATAGCCTCTCTTAAACAGGATCCTAGGCGCTACCATGGGTGGGGCAAAGTGATACGCTCCCAGGCCGCACAGTAGCTTTAGGTCTAGGACAAGACCACAACTTTAGTTGAAGCGTGACACTGCAGCCGCTATAGTCCACGGACCATGCTCATTCACCCAGGCTTGTGACCTTCAGCTCTTTTCAAAGAAACCGATTGCCTTTTAAATAGGTTATACATTGCTCATGGAAGGGTTATAAAATACTACCTTTCAGCTAACAGCCCGCTGTGGCTAATTGGAGTGGCTATGTCACATGGCTTAAAGGAGTATGACCAGCTAAGAGTCCACTTCAGGACTAATCATCTGGTCTTCAGCTCTCCAGTGCAGTGACACTGTTTATGGGCAAAACACTCAACACACCACTGCTCTGTTTGGTTTGAGAGAAAGAGAGAGAGAGAGAGTTTAAAGAAAGAAAGAAAGACAGAAAGAAAGAAAGAAAGAAAGAAAGAGAGTTTACAATTTTGAACAATTTTGAAGTTTATAAATATAGGTTTTCTTTTTTATAGGCTAATATAGGCTTTCAAAGACTAATTTAGAGATTTAAATTTAAGATTATATGTTTACTTTCACATTTTATTTATTCTATTCTTTTTGTTTCATCTGTCTGTATTGTTGTTTGCTTTGGCAACACTGCTTCACTGAGTCATGCCAATAAAGCTCCTTTGAATTTGAGAGAGATTAATTTTTGGGCCTTTAGGCAGAGAAAAAGTGCCTACAGATACAGTTGATGAGTGATTATTTGATGCTCTGCTAGTTTTTTTGCCAAACATATCAGGGTGTTGTTCAGTTGTGCTATTCTGATGAAATGAGGAGACAGCAGTGAAATGAAGAAAAGGTTTAACGATAATTTGATTAAATAGTTGTTTATAATTAATAAGTATATAAATTGTTTATAAATAATAAGTGTTTCTAATTGCTTAAAAAATAATGACCATGCCAGTGCTCCAGTGAACATTGCAAATATTTCAGTTATTTATTATTTATTCAGTTAAGTACTTTATACTGTTTTTGCACCAACAATCACCCACATTCAGCACCCACAAACACAACCACGTGGAACATGCACAAAAAGTTAGCTGGATGCACAGAGAAATGGAGCCAGTGCCTTGGTGACTATAGTTACATTGACACAGATGTGGTCTGGAGCCGCATCAACACTAGAGACCTCCAGACCTGGACTGAAAGCATTGTCAGTCTAGAGGCGACTGGTATTTCAGTAACTCCTGTTCCTAGAACTTGAATCTAGTTAAGTGCAGGAGCACAAACATATTCTAAGTGATAGTTCTCTGAAGTACACCAGTTGGTGTAAACGTATTGCCTTTTTCTTCGGCAGTTTGTTTTATTGCCTGTTTGTCCTGCTGTTAATGTCCACTGATTACCCTCTCCTCTCCGACACCTGTCCAAGCTCAATCCGTATCCGTGTGTTACAGCAACGGCCTGCTTTTATGAGCGTAACGATTAACCACCGATTACTCTGTCATGTTGAGTTATACCCCTGTGCGACGCAGTCATGTGACTATTGATCGTCATCCAAGTCCCGGGGCCCAACGAAGCTTGCCTTACTGCTCTGAGAAACTACCGGCTGTGCTCATGACAAAATGGCCGACCTGTGAACTCCTGATGCCTCCTGCCATATGTAGAGAGGGTTTCGTTTCCTAGCCTTTCCTGGATCCCGGCCCTCTGCGGGTATTGATTTCAGCTTTTTCACTCTGTGTCCCATTAGTGATGGGGCAACCCTGATCACAGCGCAGGTTAATGGTCAAAGTCAGAGGTTACTACTCACTGCATATGCCACTTCATTTTGTGATCCCTGCACTGTACTCTCAAACCACCCCCGCTCTTTACCCCGTACCCAATCCCAAGGTGCCTGGGATGGTGCCTCACAACACAGACAAGGCTCCTACTGTGTGTGTGTGTGTGTGTATGTGTGTATGGGAATGCATGTGTGTGCATGTGTGTGTGTAATTTACTGGTGTAAAATAGCTCTGTTGTCGCTTCTTTGTGAGTTACATGCTAGTTAGGCCACATTTCTAAAGAAGTCATCAGGGTTGAGATGAAGCACCAAGCGATGTGGTGGTGCTTTTCTGTGACGGTGCTCTGTGCCTCCTCTGTGCACCCTGTTGAGAACGAGTCATTCATCATTGCCCTGAATCATCTCAGGAATTAATATCTAGACAGAATGCTCTTGGCGCCATGGCTGAACGAAGACCCTGAATCACTTCAGAAGATTTAGCTCTCTGTATAAAGCTGTAAATATTTGTCAGCTGTCCGCTGTTCTTGGCCTTTATGTGTCAATGTAAATCTGTATGTTAATATTCTGCAATAATGTGCCTTTCCCTCAGCAGATTATGATAGACATATTGTTTTATAATGGTTCTTAATAATGGCTTAGCATGTTGTATTCTGATATTCAGGGCAAATTCTTGCCTGTTCATCCAGAGATAAATTGGGTGTTGAATTTCAATTAGTTTGTCCCGCTAAACAAACATACTTGCTTGATTTCTTGCCATCATCTTAGTGTCACGTAGCTGCTTTTGGTATTTGGTATTGCTGTTTGAAGTATGCAAATAATTTAGCTATTCAAAGCAGCACTCTGAAACTAGCCAGCTAACAACCTAAATGGCATTCAACAACGTTGCAAACACAACAACAACAACAACAACAACAACAGCACAGGTGGCACTGATAAAGTTGCTATTTTGCATGCTAAATGCTGCTGTGACAGTTTCTGGTACATATTTACTAGGGTTCTGACCCTAATCACAGAACTACTCAGTGCAGAGCTTGGTGACTTGAGGAGGTGGCAGATGTAAAGTCTCCTCATCTACCCATGATACCACAATTAGCAGTCTATTAAAAACATGTATTGGATATGTATAACTGGGGTAGTCCTGTATATTGCTGTTTGAATGAGTGAAACAAACTTTTGAATGTAATATTTAATGTTAATCATAGCTAACCTCAAAAGACTGACATATAGACCACCCACTTAGCTGTGTGTTTTACTGTCACGACCTTGACTTAGGGTCCTGACCTTGACTTTTGGGTTGTGAGCCAAAGTGGTCGCCCCAGATGGCTAAGGAAATACAACACTAGAGACATGTGGGTGCATCTCCTGAATGGTAGTTAGTTAAATATATACTTGGCTCTGTGCAAGCAAGGGAAGGCCCTACATGCTGTGAAAATGATTGAAAGTCATTTGTTAAGTCATCAAAGAATAAGGTGAGATTTACTGAAACTCCCATGAGGTGAAAGAAGGAAATAACAATGCTGGGTAAGTCTACGTCGCTGTTTAGGAACATAATACACATGGAGCCAAGGCAGTCAGAATGCACTGGGAGAGAGAGAGAGAGAGAGAGAGAAAGAGAGAGAGAGAAAGAGAGAGGAGGAGGTTGGCTGGCAAAGTCTCATTTGCCAGAGAGCAGAGATGAGAGCTCAGCACAGGCGCTCAATGAAGAGGAGAGAGCAGATGTATGACTGTTTTTTATCCCAAATGGGTAACCTGACAAGCCAAACTATAACATCAGAAGGTAAAGTTTGGCTACGACCGATAGACTAGGCTCAATCCTATGGTTGTCTTTCAAACTGGATAGCGCTAAGACCAATCAGAGCAATGTCAGCAAATACATACTTTTTTTTAAATGAATTACGAATTAATGACAAATTAAGTGCTCAATTCTTAAAGAAAAGCCCATCTCTTCCAAAGTCGATGCCAAAGGCGATTCAAACAACATTTCCTTAGCCACTTAGTTGACTTACCGATCACAGCCCTAATGTTATCATGCTAAGTCCGCCCCATTGTCTCCCTACAAAGATAGAGCGTAGTGACTGGTCTTACCAAGCCTGTGTAAGACCAATGGTAGACCTGCTAAGGCCCCAATGGTGCGTGGCTAGACTGGCTGAGCAAAACGATTTGCTACCGCTAGGGTGCGTCTAGATTTCTAGGCTACCAAATGGCCATTATGTGGTTAAAACTGTAATTAATGATTCATTAAAATATATGGTACATACAAAAATGAAAAGTCTTCTCAAAAGGGCACAGAAATGTGGGAACAATCGGGCAGACACTCCAGCCCCTAACACATCCCCCTCTGCACGTGCCCCCACAACTCATCCGCTGCACCACTAACATTTGAGCGACATATTTAAGCTTTATGATAACAACTTTCTATCTGGTAAGACTTTTCTCAGACATGCCCTCCTCCTCCTCCCTCACCCAGACAACCTGAATCTGTCACAGCAGAGTTTGGCTGTGGAACAGAATGAAGGACTCGATAAGTGTTTACCTGATTATTCAGAGGTAAGTATGCACTAATTGTTTGCAAAGCATTAGCAAAAGTGATTGGGGCCTACAACTTCTGTAGCATCCATTTGTGTCTTTAGTTTGTAAGATTAATTGGGGTTGTGCCTGTTATGTTGTTTATGTGTGTGTGTGTGTCTGTGTGTGTGTGTGTATTTGAGTGTATTCTAGAGCTATGTGTGGTGGTGTCCTGGTTTCAGTCACTCATGATAGCAGTTTAAATGGTAATTCATGCAACATAATGACTCCGTAATGGCTGCAATCGTACAAATGCAGAGTGAAATGTAATTTCTGAGATAATTAAGTGGAGCCTTACAGTACTAAAGCTGAGACAAGGTGTAACCACATACATTTGTCATGGACAGACAGAAGCAGAGATAGAGCTGACCTTGTTGACTAATTTCAACATGTAATTGAATATATTTCAAATTACTCTGTGAGCCTGAATTACCTTTCTGGCTTTTGTTTATTTGTCCAGTTTCTTACAGTTTTGCTTTAAGATTGTTGTCAGTTTTGTCATGTATGCCAGATAAAAAATCTTTTACACATTGGAACTGAACCTAAGATTTGGCGTTCAAACGTCAAACGCTGTTGACTTGGGAAACTACTTGTCCAATCATTTCAGCTGAAACTCAGTAGGACAATGGGTAACATCCATCACTGATTCCATGCATAAGTTGTGGAGGAGTTGAGAAGCCTGTGTGTGTGTGTGTGTGTGAGAGAGAGTGCAGAGAGGCTGCTAATTAAATGTGCCACTGTAAGGGCCCTTCTCAGAAGGTTGAGGGTTAAACGTCCACCAATAGGAAGTGAATCAGAGGTTTGTGTTACAAACACTGCTCTTGTGTGTGCACATATGTGTGTGTGCATATGTGTGTGTGTGTGTTTGTATGAGAGAGAGGAAGAGAGATAGAGAAATACTGTATGTGTGTGTGTGTGTGTGTGTGTGTGTGTCTGTCTGTCTGTGTGTGTGAGATGGTGAGAGTGAGACTGCATGTGAAAGTGAGAGAGAGAGTGTGTGTGTTAGAGAGTGAGAGAGAGACTATGTGTGTGTGTGTGTGTGTATGAGAGAGAGAGAGAGAGTGTGTGTGTGTGAGAAAGAGAGAGAGTGAGAGAGAGACTGTGTGTGTGTGTGTGTATGTGTGATGGATGGAGCTACAGTGCAGCGTTATTAAACCCATTAAGGGGACATCTCCTCACCTCTCCACATAAATCTCCCTGTAAATTATTTATCTTCCCTGGCCATGATATATGAAGAGACTTTTGTGTTTCTGCACTTTCCCAAGTCCTGTATGTACGGCTCCCTCCCTCTCTCTCTCCCTCCCTCCCTCTCTCCTCTTCATTGTTTTCCATTCAGTGATATTTCAGACGCTACATATTTCCAGAACATGTTACTGATGCCTATCTCATAAGAAATTCATGTCACCCTGACAAACATATGAATTGATGGATTTCAAACTAGGAAAATAACATTTTATTTATTGCTTTTTGCCACACCACCTGCATCTGCTAAAGTCACTGTTCCACGGGCAGTTGGCTCCTGTGATGGGTGTGAAGCTGGATAGAATTAGAGGCTGTGGGGAGGAAATCAGCGATGTGAGGCTGTAAATATAAAGGCTCTTGTTGCAGCAGCCACACCCTGGGCTATGGTTGGGTTAGGTCTGTCTATATTCTTTTCTTCTCTCCTCCCTCCCTCCATCCCTTTCTCTCTCTGTCTTTCTGTCTTCCTCCCTCGCTACTGCCCTCTTTGGCACTCCCCTGCACACTCGCTCAGTCTTCCTCTTGTTTTCTTCCTCTCTCTCTCTCTTTCTTTCTCCCACCCACTTCCCACGCAGATAGAGAGATCACCTTCTCAGAGGTGGTGACATTGCAGGCAGGAACATGATTAAGCAGTGACTCTCCCCATCTGAGCTCTAGGAGAAAGAGATAGAGATAGAGAGAGAGAGAGAGAAAGAGAGAGAGGGATACTGAGGTAGGCAGAGAGATGGAAAGAAAAAGACAAGACAGAGGGATGAAAGAAGAGTAAGAGAGATGTCCATTACTAAAGGAGTGTCTCAAGGCTGTGAATTATGGAGGATAACTGTATATAGTTATGTATATGTACATGTATCTCTCTGTCTCTCTCTCTCTCTCTCTGTGTTTACTTTTCAAAGTAATGTAACTTATGACAAGTTAATTCTATTTTGTAATGAAATTGTGTTACATATGACTCATTACTCCCCAACACTGATGAGAGCAAAGCAGTGTGTTTAGCCACAGTAAATTGTTGTTAAATTTCTAGTGGTTCCTGTGAAGTGAGCAGTGTGATGGATGATGCTGCACTGGTATAAGTAGCCCTGACACATACAGTGTGTTGTAGCCGATATTTGTGAATTGCCATGCCATGTTACTCGATGTCATCACCACAGGATCCAGAATCATGTCTTTTTAAAATGCACTAATTCTCATGGAGGAAGACAATTAAACTCTTTGAAAAGAACCGAGTCCAAAAATGTTCCTAGACACAAGTGGCTCAATAACAATACTGACTAATATTGAGGGATTGCAATATTAAAACAGTATAAAGATGAAGTAATTGCATTGCTCCTTCTATACTTCTATTCTCCATCTGTTACCTGGGCAAGTCTCATGACTCACATAAATTCCTTTTCAGCCTTTTCCTTTCAAGCCTCCTCTTGGAAGGTGTGTCTAATAGAAATCGAAAATCTCTTCCTCTCTTCAAGGTGCCACAGTGGTGTGAATTGTTATAGTCCTTTGGTGACTTCACTCATTCCTTTCTCTTGTCTATTCCACCATAGATTTCTTTATGAAACATTTATGCTTACAAAATTATTTGTTACACAGCCAATCAGTAGGAGGCACTGCACAACGAATTCAGACACTGTTGTGACACTCTTTAGTGTACTTGCCTCAGGGCAACAGGGCTGCTTTTACATTGTTAAATACACATCCCAAGGCTGATCACGGCCACAGATACAACCTTTTCATCTGGCAGGAAATAGATACATTTCCTCAGTCCAGGTGAATGAGATCCCATGGCAAGATGAAATCATTTTGCAGTGCTGTGCTCAGAGTAGGTCTACTGATGGGCCCATTATCTGCTGCTGAACAGACACAGCTGAAACCCCTCAGCAGACAAAAACTGGGGAGGCATATGAGACTTCTGCTGTTCTACTGAACTTTTTGTGCCATCACTGAACTCACTGAAAACACACTGTGCCCAGAGACATTGATCACTCCAGCAATTATTGAAAAACATCCAAGGACGTACAGATCAAAACATCACACATTTGAGGAGATACACAATAAGAATCAAAATCAAGGATTTCTCTCTCTCTCTCACACACACTTTTTTCTATTTATCTATTCTATTTATCTGTCTGAATAAAGGCCAAAACCCCCCAAATATACTCAAAAACAAAGAATTTATCTTAATTCTTATCTTAAAAGAATAATTTTAATCTTAAGGCTGTGACTGCTGTGTAAACAAAGTTGACATCTGTCCAATTGTACTGTCAAACACACTCTCATTTATTTGCATCTAGTACATTACTGTTGAGTTTACTGTAATATCTATGGAAAATGCTTAGGTTTATCTGCCTAGTCTGCCTAGGTAGACATGGCCTTATAGTGATTATAGGCACTGCACACAGGTGTGGCCTGCACATATCAAGGACTCGTGTTGCGTATACTTGCACAGACATAATTAAGATAAAAAACAACCCAGAGGCTGGAAGAGTCACACACATGCTGAACACATACACTACACGCACGCACATACACTCTCTTTCTCTCTCTGTCTCTGTTTCCATAGCTCAACAAACATGGACATTTGGTAACAGACCAACAAATAGCATCATTATTGCTCCCATTCCCTAAATGCACACACACACACACACACACACACACACACACACACAGTTCCCTTCAGGGTCCACTGCATGTCTCTGGTGCATAAAAGGAAGAGGGTGTGTGTGTGTGGGGGGGGGAGGGGGGTCTGTAAAATAACCACAAATGGATCACAAACGGCCCCGCCTGGAGCCCACTGACGCTCAGGCCCCAGCCCTCAGGAAGCAAATGGCCATGAAGTCATGCAGGGGTTTGGCGGTGGAGCTGTAATGGGCCTGGTCTGTCCGCGGAGCCGTGGAGGAGCTCTCTGCGGTGAGCCCTCGCCACTCCCGCTAGGAGTTAAAGATGGCGCGTGCCGAGTAATTCCATTAGAGGACATGTCTTAGTGTTTGGTCAGCATATAAAATGGCCGTCCTGGCTGACGCCTCACCCAGGGTGTCTTGAGTTACCCCCAAATCGCTGACTTCTCCCCGATTGGACACTCAAGGGTTCCATTTTACAGGGAACGCACAGGCTTCTTCATCATCCTCCAGACACAAATGTGCTCGCTAGACAGCGTGCATTAAAGTTAATTTGATAAATTGGACTTGTGCTTGCGAGTGCATTTTTACATTGCTAATCTATATAATCTGATTACAAAGTATATAATTCTACAGTGTTGAGCAAGGCACCTGAACAGATGCAACAGAATGAACCCAGAAAAGCAATGAAAATAAATATGCAGGCCTGAATAAAAGAGAACAGCCAGACGGGTAAATAGTGTTTGACACATTATTCTTATTAATTCAATCTCACAAGGACTGAATGTGCAATTGCAGTATTGATTGCCTGGGAGTACAGTGCACACAGGAGAGCTCCAAGGAGCAATGAGATTCAGAAAGCAAGCAAATGTGCATAAACACTCACATACAACATACAGAGGAGGACATATACACACATATAATGAAAAATGTACGCAAAAATTTCACTGCGTTGCAAAACAGGCCATCTACACTTAGAAAAATTGAAAAATCTAAGCACATGACAGTACAAACATGTACAAAAATAAGCAGTTTACTATACATATGCAAACCCCATGCCCACATCATAGTGCTGTATCTATCTCTATGGAGACAGCATATGCAGGTAATCTTTCTTTCTTTGACCATGCAAGCAGCAGAGAAGAAACCCCACAGTGTTGCTTATCATCCCCTTTGCATGGCTCAGCGAGGTTTCATGGCAAAGAGAAGGCCCTCCTGATGGGTGACCACGTATTCACAATCCCAGCCCAGGAAATCTGCTCCATTTGCTTGTGCCTGTGCCTCCTATGCTAGGATATAGCCCCAGGCTATGGGGGGGATTGTTGTTTGTTTAGTGTTAATGCTAGCCAGCTGCTGCACTAGCTGTACAGCATGGATGCTAAGCAAAACAGGGAAGTGCAAGACTGAGGTGAGCTGTGTGATTATCACAACACAAGTTAGCACACTGTTTTAAGATTACCAAAGCCATGTATGTTTGTGTATAACCATAAAGAAGCAAACTTGTTAGATTTAAGTGCATTGGTAAAGGCTAGGCCCAAGCGCTATTGAGAATACTGTTGTTAACTGTTTAACTTGTGATTATACTTGCTTGTATGATCATGTGTACTAGAGCTCAACTCAAGTATTGTAGTAGCTCACGCTGTTAAAGACACCCGTATCTGGTTGTTTTGTCTAACTTTGTCTAACCTTGGGTTAAGAACAGTTCTACACTAGTACTGACCCTCCATTATGCTGTCCCCAAAGGAATACAACAGGGCTGTGTGGCCTTACAGATACTGGAACTGACTCTAGGTCTGTTGAACTGTAACTGCTGCTCAGCTCACAGGAAACTAGTTCCTCTCTCTCCTCCATATTGTTACTCTGTGTACAAGAACTTAGTTCCTCTCCCTCCTCCATCTTGTTACCATATTTACAAGACCTTAGTTCCTCTCCCTCCTCCATTTTGTTACTCGATGTACAAGAACCCAGTTCCTCTCTGTCCTCCCTTTCTTTATCCAAAACCTGAGTGTCCCTCTTCACAGACATTGTGTTTCTTTAGGCCCTATTTCTCATTACATGCCTAAAAATACAACCTTGCTTTTGTAGTTCTTGTTGTTTTTTTGTTTTTTTTGTAGTTCTTGTTCTTTTGTGCACTGTTCAGGCCGCAGGGTCTCTGCCATGCCGTTGTCACCGTAATGCATCCTGGGGGACCAATCAGAATGCAGTTTATGGAACATAAAAGGCTATCGGATGGTAACAAGCCCAGGGTAAACTGCTAAATGGAAGCATTGTGTTTAGTGACCCAGCCACAGAGCTGGAGACAGCCCTTAAAGCCCATTACTATGCCCAGTAATGGCACAGAGGAGATCCTATTAATTAAGCTCACGGGGAGAAGCTGGGGAGTCGGCACTCTCTCTTTCTGTCACACACACACACACACACACTTTCTCTCTCCCATTCTCTCAACTCCTCTGTCCTTTGTACCCATCTCTCTCTTCACCTGTTTTTTCTCACTAGCCTTCACCTCTTTCTCTCTGTCTTTTTTTTGTTTTTCTCCTCTTGTCCTCTAGCCCTCCCTCATCCTCTCTTCTCTCCTGCCCACATCAGACAGTCATGGCTCTGATACCCTCTCTTGTTCATTCTCTCTCTGCTTGTGTGTAGCTGGTTTGGTCTCTGCCGTTTGTTTGTCATTGTCTTTGCTGTCCTGTCCTCTCCTCTCCTCATTTCTTCCTATCCCACTTTTTTTTGTGGGTTTGGATCGTTTATGACTGATGAATGGTGGTTTGTGCTCTGGGCTTTAAATGACTTCTCGGCAAAGCCACATCCTCTCCCCAAACTGCAGCTAGCAAACAGTTCAAACTAATGTGTCTCATCAGTGCCGGCTCCTGCCTTCTTGGTTTGCCAAGTGCTGGTTGTCTGTAGTCAATGAAGTCATGCTGAAACCTGTCCTCCCCGATGGACCCTAATAGACTGACTTTTCTCTTGCAGAGGGCAGAACATTAAAAAAAGAAAGATGTCTCTTTGGATTCCTTCTGTTCTGCTTGTTGGTTAAATGACTTTCAGTGTGAAAAGAGTGTGTTCACTCTGATGCCCACACACCATTTAAAGGAGTGATGTGTAAGAAATTATTGAAATAACTAATTGAAACTTCATATATCATCAGGGGGTAAGGAATCTCTGTTGCTGAAATTGCCATTTGCAACCCACAAGTCCTGTTTGTGTTTGGGGTATTTGTTTTGGGTCGTTGTACCACCTACTAATCACATTGCTTGAAAATGGGTTACCAGTGGCAAATGCCTAGCACCTGGAATAGTTTGAGAGCCCCTGGCTTAGATAACTGCAATATAGGCCTAAAATGTATTGTGTAAACGTGAGTAAATTTGAGCTGTGAGATAATGTGGGTTTTATGCTTATGAGAAGTCTGCGGAGGATAGACTAGTTCACAGCTAGAGATCCTGCGAATAAAAATTGCATGTTTATGCCCAAAATGATAAAAGGGGGTTATTAGATCATACCATTGTCATGGAAATCCGCATTAGGCGGATTCTAATCCAGCAAAGTGCGCCATAGCTCATGGATATGCAGTATAGATTGTCCAAAATGGAGAATGCCAGCTGAGGTTCTGCTTTGATTGACTAGGTGGGTCACATTAGGCTACATAGGAGGGATAGCCTACTCTTATAGCCTGTTAACTAATTTTGATGGAAGCCAGAAAGTTTGAAATGGTGTTTTTATGGAGTTTAATAGCCTCTGGCAACCTTGTTTTGATTGAGGACGCAATGCCAGCGTGAAGCGCTAGAGGGAGCGATCTTACATATAGCTCCTTGTGCTCCTTGTGTGTGTGTGTGTCTACACACACACACACACACACACAAACACACACTCTCACGCACACAAGGATGCACTACCCACACACACATGCATGCCCACACAGACACACACACACACACAGTTGCTACCTAACACAAATTTCACCAATTTTATGGAAATAGAAAGACCATCAGGCAGTCTTGCCTTGAACACAAGTGATCAGAGCTGGTGATGGAGCCTCCACTTCAGAACACCACTCAACCATTCTTAGTTGCCTTCCAAAGTGAACAGCTTTGCCCTTTCACAGACTCTTAATGAGGACCCTGCTGATGGATTTACCGAAAACTAAGCACTTAGGGGTGTTAGGGGAAAAAAAAAGAGCTGACGTCTTCTTTGTACTCTGGAGGGAGTCGAAGACTTCACACAAGGGGGTAGAGTTGTGGAGATTCAGCAAAACAACAGCTTTCTTATTGACCAATTAGAACAGGCTCTCGATGATCACACAGAATCTGGATCATGAGACAGCTACAAATATTTACAGTTTGGATTTACTCCACAGACTCCAAACACTGGCATAAGGCCTGTGAGTTCCTCTCTGTTGTTGTGTTGCCAGTCTTCTGTAAACAAACACATTTGCTTGCGTAATGTAAACCTCTTGTGAAGAGATTAAGTTCTCCTTCGTCCTAAACGCAAAAATAGCAGACCACTGTCACACCCATCCCTGACCAAAAACAGCCATTTTGTGCCAGAACACCAGCGGATTATTAAGTCTGAAGCTCCATCTTTCTTGTGCACAGCTTTCAGCTTGACTTTGATCTTCTAAACCTCAGTCACAGATCCCTGCCTAAGAACTTGTGATAATTAGTTTGATCACCTGAGACGATCCGGGACAGCAGACTTCATATGTAATTGAAGAACTCATCGCAGCTTAGTGTGGTACGGCAGTGGAGAGGGTGGCAGAGTAGGGTGATGGTGGTGGTGTGGGTGTGTGTGTGTGGGTGGGTGGGTGGGGGGGGGAGGCTCTTTGCGCTGAAACAAGATTAGTTCTCGGTCAACGTGGGAAATGTGATTATTCCTCTTCCTCATTAATTGTCCCTTGCCTGGGCAGTCATGCATGACTCTTAAATGACTTCTGTGAAAATGCCTTCTTTTATTGCAGCTCTGTCTCCCACTGAGATTCCTCCGCACTGCACTAGTCTGTTCCATGAGAGCGTTCCCGGCTTTGCTGAGGAGTCTCTCCTTTGTGTTGGGTTTCTCCACACCCTTCTCTTTAATAAACACACACTCTCTCTCTCTCTCTCTCTCACACACACACACACACACACATCTAACTGCTCTGAATGCTGGGGTGCATTTAGTCATGTTGTGCTCCATACATAAAAGAATATGATATTACAGTCCCTTCTTAATATAATGTTGGCCATTGTTATTCAGTGCAGAGATGATAGATTTGTGTGGTATTACATTCCACTGCCTTGTGGCGACCCTGCTGGACTGCACTGGTTATCTGTGTACGCTCTTGCAAACGCTTCCAAGCTAATGAACTGATTTGTAAAGCCATCAGCCACAGTGTCAGTGTCATACTGGGAAATATAATTCTCTAGAAATTTTGGGCCCTATGACAGAAAATTAGTTAACATTTTTTATATTATAACATTGATTATAATATTAAAATATTCTCTGGGGCCCCCTGTCAGTGCAGGACCATTAGAATCACCCCTCACCCCCCTCCACCCACGGCGGCGCCCCTGACCTGGGACCCAAATTAGAGTTTACCCTGTGGTCATTTCCTGATATACTACTTACTTACAATAGCTATGTGGAGCTGTATCAGCTTTGAAATGCTTTACAGCCACACTGTGCTGTGTCTTCAAGGAATCCAGCTGCTGCTAACGTCAGTGGATATCTCAACAACAGTGAGCTGAAATGTTTTCAAAATGACATCAAATCTATTTTACTTTCTGCTGTTCTGTTGCTTTTTCTAGGTCATTTTTCCAAATACTTCATCACTTTATAATATATATTTTATTTATTTTTTTTTTTTACAATATTTGTAAATTTAGTTTAACTGTACCCTTAACATCTTTACATGAATTGCTGTGAAAACGTGATCTTCTGTAAGCTTACGTAAGAGATTCAGCATTCAGCTCTACAACCAGGGACAATATAGGATATTACAGACATCCAAGTAGCAAAACAATAATGATTTAATGTGGGCATGGAACTGTGTGTCAGATAGACCCACCCATACCCGTACCAGTTCCCAAGCCAGCGCTACATGCAGCAGCATGACATGCTGTAGACGAGCGGCTTTGCTTGTTGAGTCACCATGGCTTTAGGGTCAAAACTGAGTACATTTACAGGGAGCAGTGATTGGCTCTACTCTTCACTGGGATTGAGCAATAGCATTTATCTGATTGAGAGAGGGAGAGAGGTATACATGTGTGTGTGTGTGTGCGTGTGTGTTTGTGTGTGTGTGTGTTTGTGTGTGCGTGTGTTCTCTTGGACAAATGACCTTCCCTCTTGCTGAAAGGCAAATGTCTTTCTCTATTCTTTTCTTTAATTCTCTCTCCTGCTCTCTGCAGTCTCTCTCTCTTGTGCTCCTTGTATGTATGTGCCTGGGTGCATGTGTGTGTGTGTACGTGTTTGAACTAAACAACTCCCAGCATGCCTCTAGTCTAAGTGCAGCGGCCCGTGGAAGCTTGTCTTTAACCCTGAGACAACTTCCAAACACTCTCTCTCTCTCTCTCACACACACACACACACACACACACAGACACACCCTATTGACCCACACCCCGTGGGTGGTGTTTAGTGAACCGAAGAAGTGCGGACACACTGTGTTAGTCCGGCAGTTTCGGACCCTCAGTCTGGATTGATTGTGCATGCCTGTTGGGTGGAGCGAGCAGGTAGCCAAACACACACACACACAGGCAGACACACACACACACACATGCACATCTCCCTGCCAACCCTGAGGCTGTATGCTCGGGGACTGAACAGCTAAGATGCTTGCAGAAGGCCTGTCTCTGTGGTCTACCCAAAGGCTGTTATCACCAGATGGGACATACCTGACTCTCTTTGTTCACCACATTGTCCCTGGTGAAACCTACCCACTCTAACAATCAGCAGACGACAAGCCAAATTTGTTTTCTTCTATTCAATAACATATAGGGATAAAATCATGATGAGTAACAGATTTTGTCAGTTAGTAGAGAAGGTATTTTTCAATATTTTAAAGTGAAATGTAGGGGCATGACCTACTGGTTAGGGCTTCAGGCTTGCCGGATCGGTCCCTAACCTGCGGACCGTGGCTGAAGTACCCTTGAGCAAGTCACCTAAACCCTCACTGCTCTCCGGGCGCCCCTACAGCAGTCAGCCAATTGCTCTGGGTTAGTGTGTACTTCAGTGTGTACTTCAGTGTGTGCTCTGTGTGTGTTTCACTAATTCATGATTGGGTTAACTGCAGAGATTAATCTCTCACGGGGTTTATTATTTCTTATTATTGTAACTCCTTTAGTGGTACCAAAACTCTGATTTGTGTATGCCAATGAAGAGACTCAGTTTCACTAACAGCCTCAGCATATGCCTCCATAACAAGGATTGATGTAGGACGCTCATGGCAGTAAAACAGCAAAAAGCTCACGAGAACACAGACTTGTGTGTCAGAAATAAGTAGCAAAGCAATATTGTACAGCAAACAAACAAGTGAAATATGTGAAAATGTGAAAATAAGTGAATAAGTGAAAATGTAAAAAGTGAAAAAGTAAAACTGCCATGAATGTAAAGTAGGGTTGGTGAGGAATGTTAAGTTTGCATTTATTCATGCTCCTGTCTGTGAGCTTGGGTCAGTTGCCACTCTACTTTGAGAGGGGAAGCCACAACAAGCCCCTCTGGAGTTGGCCCACTCTAAGCAGCTTTTGCTATTTGCTTTGGGAGTGGAACAGAGAGTTCAACCCAACTCCCATTAAAGTAAAGCAGGCTTATCAGAACGTTATGGGAACACAACAAGAAACATTACAATGAAACCACAGCCACGGTTTGTGTGTGTGTGTGTGTGTGTGTGTGTGTGTGTGTGTGTTTGCGTCTTGTGCCTTGCCATGTATGGGCAATTGCATGCAGAACTGTCACGTCCATAATACCAACACAATGCCATGGTATGGAATGATGTAAATGATTACATGAAATTTGAACATTCACTGTTCTTGGTTGCAGAAAAAAAATATAATTTTCACATAATCATTTTCACATAATCATTCACATCAAAAAATACAGATCAGAACGCACACTATCACTGCCCCTGTCTTCTCTCAGGTCCATTAAAGTGCACTGTGACTTGTGTGTGTGTGTGTGCATGTTGGCAATTGGGATGGGGTGTGGTGTGTGTTTGTGTGTTGTTTTAAGGAGGATGTGGGATCTGCTTGTGGTCTGAGATGGTTCGGGCTTCTGGGCGACCCATAAAAACTCATAAGTGCTGGAGCCTTTTTGTTTTATTGCTGCTGGTCGGGGCCTAAATGGGGGCCGGAGTCCCGCAAACGCAGGCCCCTTCCAGGCCTTTAATGGCCATCTTATCCCATTTGGGCTCCTCTCCCATGGCAGATATGTGCAGATAATTGAATAGGGCATACAGAAATACGTTAAGGTTTGGCCAGTGCACTGATGTATAAATGTTAATGAGATAAGACTAGGACATAATGCGCCCATCTGTCTGTTTTATTCTGGTGCTGGGAGAGAAAGAACGGGAAGAGGGAGGGAGGGAGGAGAGGAAGAAACAGAGTTTTTTTTCCTGCTTTTGCCCTGATTGATTGAACTGATAGCAGATTTTTTTTTTTTTTCATTTATTTGTCTGTTTGACGTTTCATCCTGGCAGAGGAAACACAGTGCCTGATTGTCACAGAGGCATGTAGGGCGACGTTATCCTTCCTTTATGTGCTAATCCACAAGCTAGAGAAGAGAAAAGTGTTTTTTTTTTTTTTTTGCTTTTAGATGTTTAAAGAAGCGAGACAAAAGAGGGAAGATTCTGTGCTGACACCTAAATGCCAGCCTTTAATGAGACAATAATTCTTCTCATTCTCCACTGTGTCCTTTTGTGAAAACATAATAAAGCATGGTGGGATTAATAATAGACTTGCTTCATGTCTCCAGAGATCTTACTCCCTTGTTAAATAGCAAAGCTTGTTATATCATACACTCACATCCCACTTGAAAAATGGGAAACGAGCTAAAATGGAGAGGAGCTAACACTATCCTTTTTCCACATTTCCAATTCCCCTCAAGGATGAGATGTTCCAAAAATACACTGACCTCACTAAAGTGAGCTATCACAGCATGCCAAATACTCATATTTTTAATGTAGGAAAGTTTGAAATAACCTTTAAAAGCGTAATGCTCATACAGTACAATACAATACAGTAATGTCAACAAACAAACAGGCAAGCCAGGGATGTGTGTGTGCTAACACATATAATACGTTGCTTCAGAAAAAAAAAGCATCAGAGAGACACTACAAGCATAAATAAGCATAAACACATATTGTAGCTGTCCTTGTGCAGGAGTCCAGCAGAGTAACTGGTAGCTCTATTGCTGTAAGAGAATGAAACTGTGCGGAAAGCTCCAGCCGCAGAGATTAAACGCGTTGACCTTGGCGATCTCAGACCACTCATTGAGCAATCTGGACTGGGAGCTCCTGCTGCATGTGATCCTCCCCTGATGGACGCACACAGGTTCTGTGAACAGGCCAGCTGAGATGTGGAGGACATACAAAAGGGCCGCATGTGTTCTGCTGCTAGTCTCTGGGTTCCTATAGGAAGGCAGGGAAGTCACTGGAAATGATGGAGGTGGCATTTGGGACCAATGCAGTGCTCATACGCCAGTGATCATGTTCATTATGTCATGTCAGTTATGTCATGTTTTTTAGTGTATCATGTGACTCACTCATTTCTGTAAAGCATAGCAAAATGGCTCACGCCTTGGCCTATGAAGAATCTAACTGCTTTGGTTTGTCAGAAACTATCACTATCTAGGGATGCATGACACACTGCTAAACTGTACAGACGAAGATGAGCACTGTGCTCTGTACTCTGGAAGGCGAATTCAGATCACCTGCAATGAGTGCTTTACTCCTATATAATCAGTGTAACATTAACTGTGTTTCTGCCAAATCAGGGTGGGTAAACAACAGAAAATCTATTGCTTTCACTGTAACACTACCAGTGGTTAGTGTGTGTGATTATCCCTAAATCACCTCCCCTGGTGTGATGCTCTGTGAATTCTGAATGATACATTTATCTAAGGCATCGATCAAGGAATGATGCTGTAATGTCAGGTGCAGAGAAAACAAAACGTCAAATTGGCACTTACTGCCTTCATTCTTAATTAAACTGACAAAGCTTTATTTTCCCCCACACCATGTGGCAGGATTAAACCTGAGAGTTCCTATTTGCCCTGAGAATGCTTTATTTGAAATATGTGTGTGTATGTGTATGTGTGTTGTTTTCAAACGTATGATGGGATTTATTGTTCTTCTCTTGTCTTGTTATGATAAAACCCATCACTGGGCTCTGATGTCTTTCCAGACGCCTGCACATCCCATTAGGGGTGATTGCAGTGTGCATTGCTAAAGAAACATGAGATACTCCATGCTGCATGGGCTCAGTTCAAGGTTTTTGAAGTGCATTCCCCAGAATGCTTCAACACACAGCACAAACACCAGAATCGGAAGGAGTTTTCAGAGGGATGGGCTCTCCTTGTGTGTGTGTGTGTATCTGAGAGAGAGAGAGGGAGAGAGAGACAATGTATTAGGTGTGTGTTTGTGCATGTCTGTGTGTAAGATATATTAGTATGTGTGTATGCGTATGAGACAGAGAGAGAGAGAGATTAGTGTGTGTGTGCGTGTGAGTGAGCATGTGCATGTGTGTACAGTATGCGAGTGAGTGTGAGTGTGAGTCTAAGTGAATCAGCCAGTCCTCAAAGACAAAGGCGCAGGCAGCCTCCTGGAGTCGAGTTGATTGTTTATTTTGTCAGGAAAGGTTGTTCCATTCAATGTTGGCACTTTAATTGTGTAGAGTGTTCACTTCCTCTGTGTCAGTGAGCCGAAGCTGAGGGAGTGGCAACAAGCACAAGCGCTGCCATAGCGCAGCGCCACACACACACACATACACACACTCCTACACACAGGTCACTTAGGGGGCACCACTATACAAATCTTATGTGCTGAAATCACTACTGCCGTGGCTGACAATGCCTTTTATGTTCTTAATTTAAAATAAATTCAATAAAATGAAATACATACATATAAATAAATAAATGATTCTACTGACCAATGATGTTTGTTCCCCATGTGCTCCAGTGCCCTGATGCTTTCAGGACAGACGTTTAGTAATGCCAAGTCAAGGCTCTCCAATGACTAGGGATTACTTGTGGGAGCCCAGAGTATTTCCAAGTTGGCAGGGACAGATTTAGGAAATGTGTCACTTCTCGACTGGCTACAGGCGGAGGGTAGTGGTGAGGGTAGTTCCCCTCAGAAGGAACCGAGTCCACTCAGAGCCTGCCACTTAGAACCACCCTCCAGAGATTTGGAGGAGTGGATCAACACTTGCTGATTGGCTTGGAAGAAAAGGTGGATCAGTGTTCACTTTAAAAATGAACTTTTAAAGCCTCATACATTTCATTTCATCTAATTTCATTCCTTTTGTTGTTTCTGACAGACATGAATGTGGGATAAAAAAGTATTACTGTATTTCAAGTAATGTTTATATAGCTATTTCATTATTCTTTTATTTGCAGTTTATACAACAATTTCATTATTCATTTCTTTTTTCATTATTTGTTCTTTGTGGTGTGTTTATCCTTAGAGGAATGTATGTGTGCAATTATGCGAGCAGCTTGACAGAATGTCTCCTGAAATCCCCATTCAAGGTAAAAAATAAAACAGTTTGTTAGCTAGTGTTATGCAGGGTGTTCTGCATACTTAGAAAGCATATTTCCATATCCTTGCATGGCCTTGCACACTGACCATTCACCCAGGAGCAATGGTGTGTGTGATACAACATTACAACAAACCCAGAGAAAGAGATCCAATCGTGTTGCATATGATCTTAGCTCAGTCCATCAAAGTCTTGCATCAGAAACCATGTGCAGAGTTTTTTTTTTTTTTTCAACTTTCATGACTGTCTCTGCAGGAGTGCATCTGCCAGGCCCTATTGCAGTGAAGCACCCTGGGTAATGTGGTGATTGAAGGGCCAGAGAGGCACAGATTGGGATGTGACCCAGGGGGGCAGGGAGGGGGCGAGAGAGCACGGGAACTTTTACTTTGTTCCTTCACTTACAGACTGACACCCAGATACCCAGATGGAAGAAGAGAACAGAGGGACACGGAATACGGAACATTGTCCTCTGCCCTGGAGTGTGTCTTTAAAGAACACACACACACACACACACAACACACACACACACACAGACAGACAGACACACACACACAAAAACAGACACACACAAACAGACACAAACATACACCCTGCCCCCTAAAAGTCAGTGCACAAAACTCATATAATGATTGAATGAAATAAATGATTGAAAACATACTCATCACCCAGTGCATTGAAATGCACATACTTTTGCCAAATGCATTAAAATGTGCATACACTCAACCACACATGCTCTCTTCCATATACAGTAGAGTACAACACACACACACACACACACACACACACACACACACACACACACACACACACACACACACAAATGCACATGCAATCACTCCCTAACCTCAAGCGTCCATCTCTCTATTAGCCATCTGCCACACAACCCCAGAGGGGTCATATTTCACCGCACCCACCGACCCCAACCGCCATCAGCAGCTTTAACATGCACACACACAAACAAACACACGCACACAGACACACATTCACACTGACACAAGTCAGTGGCTTTAGAAAGGTTCCTCTCGTTTGTTAAAAACAGCAGAAAGAATGTTGGCCCACTGGAAAGTAACCCAATCCTTAAGGGAAGCTTGAGATGGCTTTCTGACATTGACTGATCAGCCAACAGGAATGGCATGATGTTATTTTGCCCACTTAAAGCTCCTGAGATGCTCTGAGAATCATTCTGCCACCCCTTCAACACATAAAGACTTCTGAATACAGAATGCACAAGCATGCACACACAGACACACACACACACTCTCTCCTCAGGCTTTTCAATTGTCTCATTTTATCAGCCACTCCCATCTCCCTCACTCTCTCACACACATACACTAACACAAAGACAGATACACACACACGCACTTTTTACTTTTTAATAATTTCTTTGGATGAGCAAGTAAGACTCTAAATGAGCTGTGATGAGATCATGACCTAGGTGATTTAAGTTTCTGCTTTGCACAATTACAGTAACACAGTCTAAGAACTCATACACACAAAGCTGGTTATTTGTTTATGCGTTTTGGCCTTTTGTCTACATGGTAAGTGTTTTCACTGAAAACAGTGATCCTTGAAAACAATGGCCAAAGTGGTGATTTTTTAAATTTCTGACTTACATGTGAATAGGCAAAACTGAGTTTTTGCACTGTGACGTGTTAGGCCACCTATTTGATTGATGTGTTCATGACAACTTTCCCCAGTTGTTTTTGAGCCTCTGTGTTGACACAATTCCTTTGAAAAATGGAGGAGGAAATATACCCCTTTTATAAACACCCAACGCTATGGGTTCTAATTTGATCTTGATAGGCAAAGAGCCCAGTTTAAAATCAGCCTAATGCTAATTTAATACTAATACCTTAATACTACACAACCCCCTATGGATTGCACCCTATCAACTGTGCTTTATCAGTGGTAGAGTAGCCTGTTTATTTACATTTGTGTTACTATTGCACTTTAAGATATGTTATGTAGTTTAGCATTTTTATTCATAATTTAATGTTTTTATTCTAATCTTTACATTGCCTTTGGATAAAATCATGAAGTAAATACTATAAGCATAAACAGAAATACAATGTTCTGTGCTTTCGGCTGCAGAAAGAGTCGGCAAAAGACATGGAGCATGCACATGGAGTCAGGACAATCCTCCTGGCATGGCATATGAAGTCTTTAGTCTTTAACTGAAGAGAATAAGGTCCTAGTATCTCACCAGTTCACATGTGTGTCATTGAATAGATCATTTATACACTGTAGCAAAAAAATCACTGCATCATGTACCTATACAATCTGTTTAAACATTGAAAGAATTCTCAATGACAGCTACATGTAGGCTGCCACTTCTGTTACACAGAAAATCACAGAGAAGCCAGCACAGGATGTAGAGAAAAAAGGTGACTATTTTCACAGTGTGATCTCACACAAATAGGCATGCTTTCAGTTGGTGTTAAGTTTCGCAACATGGTTTCAATAGTCTCAGAACGTAGAACCACGTGGATCTCTATTCCGTCTTTAAGTCTGACTTCACAAGATGTTTCTGGGAAAAACGCTGTCTCGATGAAAAAAAGGTAAATTTCTCAAAGCATGAGGCCTGGCACAACCTCTGAACTTTATAGTTTACCTCCTTTTAATAAGAGTGTAAAACAAACGTTGAATTCTAACTGATAGGTGTAGCTATGTAGCCTGCCATTTAAATCAAGGGTTAAATCCAAACCTCGATGAGGACATTAAAATGTATACATGTTTGAGGCAGAGATGAGTTTGAAGTTAGGATCCTATTAGGCTACTACCTTAAGTGACAGATGCTGTTAAGTTTGGTTTTTATATTGGTGTATACAATTTGGACCTAAACAAAGTTGAAAAACGAAATAGTGCGATGTACGTGTTATCAAGCGTTGGGAGTAGATAGAATTAGGCTAATGTTTCTTATATCTAAAGTTAACAGGAGATGCTAGCTAACTCTGTGAGTGAAAGCTAGCCTTGTTGATGTTATGCCATGCTGTAGCGAACATATATGTATTTTTAAATGTCAAGCCTGGATACTTTTGGACTAGACAGTAGGGGTATGATTTTACCGTAGCAACTCAAATAGGTTGATGGCTAAACTCAGCTTTGCAGTGCTAGCCCCTTTTACCTGTAGCTTCTGTGTCCTGCACTGATGAGAAATGCAGGTGGAAGAAGGCTAACACCTAATCGGATGAATTTGCGTGACCCCAGCCACTATAGGGTAGCTAATGTCAAATAAAAAAAGTGATGAACTATTGCATGGCTTGAATTAGCCTGCTTGCTTAATGTTAGTTAGCAAAAGACATTCCTTTGTGAAGATGAAATGTATCATGAGCTAAAAGTCACCCCAAGGGGCTGCTGTAAGTCATCTGACCATCAAGGTTCAGAGCTATGCACTTCACAAAATTGTTTTATAAACATAATATTGGTAGAGTTTGGCACAAAGTTTTCCAAAGCACAATTTAAAGATATGTAATGTTTGTAATGTCTACTTTGACCACATTTAAATTATTAACTGTCTAACATGACAGACTTTTTCATTTGCAATAAAACGACAGTCTACTAGAACCCAGGAGAGCAAGGAGTGCATCCGCATCTTAAGCTGTCTACCACTACACAGTTCAGGGGTTGGGTGAATTTTTGAGTTCATAAAAGCCTCAGGTAATTTCTGGCTGTTCTCTCCAACTTAGCAGAAACATTACAGTGACCTTACTTGCAATCATTAATCACTCCTGGTGTAAAAAATATCCTTCAACAACGATGTACTTAGCAATACTCCGGCGGTCTTAGATTGCAGGCTGCATGGGCATGAGTCAACCATTCGTGTTAAGAGAAAATTACATCGGTAGCTACCGAGGTTGGTGGTTGTGTGTGTTTTTGCCAAATAGCTTTTAATTGCAAGCCCAGGCACTTGAGCTGACACGTTCAAAGCGCTATTTTTAAAAGACCCAGAAGGCTTGACATGGCATGACACTTCAGACACAGCATTATCAGTAGCTCTACACATGAACTTGAGCAAAGAGAACATAGCTGACACACACAGAGTTTAGTAAAATTAGTTGAATATTTCTGAAGTCAGCACGTTAGCTTACCTGTTCGCCACCAAATTAGGAGTAGAGGGAGGAGTCGAACACATCCCACATACCCAAAGCAATGTTATTATTGACAGTGAAAACATTTTATAGGATAAGGATTGTTTCCTACCGCAGTATTGAAATTGTTATCCCAAGATTTATGATCTAGTGTAACTTCTAAATTAGCTGCTTTACGTCATCTTTCAAGCAGCTCATCATTGTGTGACCTGTGTGCTTTATCCTAGTCAGGAAAAGGCCAGAAGCAGTCTGGCAATATATTTTTTGTAAACTGTCTTTTGTGCTGTTGCATAATGAAGTGTTAAATCCACAGGTGTCTACATGGACTTACTTGGACATTAAAGAACAATTATACTGCATTATAAACAATTAGTTTACTATGAATCCACACAAAAGTGTTTATAAACCTTTATTCTAAATCAAATAAACCTACAGCATCACATTTGATTTTAAAATAGAGCTGTAATGGACAATTCTGTGGGCAGGCACACCTGCAACAGGTAGAGGTAACATTAGTGAACAAAATCAGCTGACCTCAGCAGAACAGTTACTGGAACACCAGCCAGGCAGTTTTAGGAGAAATAACACTCTGCAACCTAGGCAACGGATCATATGCCAATTTGTGATTTCTCCTGGGTAGATCATTAATAGTAAGTTGAGCCTAAAGCATAAGTGTGTAAATCTAGAAGGAAAGGTAAACGTTCATGGCCCCTCATCATCCATGCTCAATAGTAACATGCCACTTTGTTTGCATTTAAAAGCTGTGAAAATTTACATTTTGCACAATTAGCTATAGGCCTTTTATTGTGTATTCAGTCAATGACAAGGAATTAAAAAACAGGCTTGAGTGTTGGTTTAGGCAAATGTGACCACACTCCAGACTTTATATTCTCACTAAAATAAGGACCATGCAGTATAAAATACTGGTCAACTGTTCTCTAGAGCAAAAACAAATGACAGATGAAAACTGTCAGATGAGTTAATAAATCGGCCCACGTCAGATCTGTGCCACAATGCTAACTAGCTCCCTGCATTAGTGACAGTGGGCAATATATTTTTGGGGGGTTTTCATACAGTCATGTTTTGTCCGTCAGATCGCCATGCATCATGATGTTTATATCAAGAAACTTTCCACACATAGGCAGCCTTTGCTGTAATGATTCAATCATAGCTTAAAAAACACAACATTACTGCTCCTAGTAAAGCTAATTCCATTTTATTTTTCTCAAAACATTTAGTAGTCCAACCTACCTTATCAAATGCAGATATTTCCTCTTAACAAGGAAAATAGTTAAAACAAAATTTTGGATGTTGCCTACTTTTGAACAGTGTGAGATACAGCGCTGTGTCCTATTAAAAGTGAATGAGTGAAAAGCCACCCTGGACCCAGTTGGACCAGGAGACAGAATTTTGGTCCATTATCACATTATAACTTAAAGACCCAAATGCTGCTAGTAAGAGGACATAGTGCAATATCTTCTTGACAGACTTATTACTTTCTTTAAAGTTATTTCTTCTGTGTCGCATTTGTGATGTTTTTATGACAAGTTTATGGGGTTACTGTGCCATTGTTTTATGGGAGAAGCTTATGGCCATACCAAGCAGAGACCTTGAAAATGTTGCAATAAAATGTTACAAAACGAGCTGCCATAGATGCACCATCACAGATGCTTCACACAGCCTGTGTTGAAAAGGCATTAATGCAGGAATGACATAAATTGCTCCAATCAATGCCCAACTGAAGCTTTTGAGATCCATACTCGAGAAGCACTTCTCAAAAGTGATTGCTCTCTTGTGCAGAAAATATTATTCACCCTGACTCTCTGTGTGTGTGTGTGTGTGTGTGTGTGTCTCATGTCAAGAGCATGCGTCAGTGTATTTCAAATGTTCTTGGCTGTGTGTTAAAGTATGTTTGTCTCTGTGTGCATTTCAACAGGATATGGGCCTTTACACTGTATATGAACATGTACATCATGTCTTATTCAGACATGCTTAAGATTTGAATCTGTGTGTATGGGTAACAGGGCTGCACGTGTATGTGTGTGTGTGTGATTGCATTAATATGTACTGCACCCAAGCTGATGTGTGAATGTATACCTAATCAAGTACATATGCGTGTTTGTGTACGTGCACATTTTTTATTTTTTGCACGACTCTTAACTTGCGTGCGTCAGATGTGGCTGAGTTTTGACTTGATAATTTGCCTCTATTTATACAGCAGTGGGAGAGATGAGGGGCTGTTGAGAGCTGATTATCGGGACCGTTTGTGAGGAGCCGCGTCTGCTGCGTTACTGTGCTGTTCCTACCACCGGCTCCACCGCTGCTGCCGACGCTGACGCTTTCACTCAAAGAGAGCGGCACAAAATGATAGAGCAGTGCCCACCATTTTAGAGTGCGCTTACGGATGTCCAGATTACCCCGCAATTTTTGAAGTGCATTCTGTTGGCTCCCTGCGTGCTAATGAACACAAAAGTGGCTCTTAAACGACTAACAGGAAAATCTCTCCATTGCTTGAATGGCGTAGTGGCGTTGGCTGTAGAATGTCTGGGCTCTGGTAGCGGTGGCCATGAAAGGATTATTTTAGGATTATTTCCAATGGAATGTCAGAAAATTATGCCGTTTTATTTTTGGTAAAAAAAGAGGGAGACTGAAGCTCCTCTTGCATCAGTCATATAGTCAATATTCAGATAATCAGAGTTTATCTAATTAGCAATTTCTCCTGACTGTCTTTAGAATGTTCTTAAATGATGTTGCTTGAGCTGTGTGGTGTTTATACTGTAATTCACAGAATGTATAGAAAATGTACATTGCGACATTTTCAGACATGCCAATGTGTGTGTATGTACGTATGCATTTATGGGTAACAGGGCTGTTTCAGTGTGTGTGTTTCATCATGTTTATGCACCGACATCAGAGACCTTCAGGTGGAGGTGGGACTCAGGAGAATGAGAAGCAATGAGCCCCTTCTGAAGCCTCCTCTTCCCCCAATTATGTGTGATGTGCTGGCTACAGTACACTGGGTGATGGATCCATTTTTGCACTGAAAGGGTGTGAGTCAACACTTAAGGACCCATGTCTGTCTGTGCGTCTGAGTTAGGCACTCATCCAACCAACCCAGCCTGTGGGTAAGACTCTGTAGATGGGGTATACACTGTACTGCAGATGCCAGTCGATCTGCCTGCAATCTGTCTAGGAAACCATATCAAATTATGCTGTTGCCTCTTTCACACACACACACTCTCTCTCTCTCTCTGTCTCTCTCTCTCTCTCTTACACACACACACACACACTTTAGTGCATTATGTTCTTTCTAAATCCCCATTGTGGGATTTAGGTGTGGTTTGTGTATTTTTTTTTTTTTTAATCAGGTGGAGTTAATCTGCACTGTATGGAGATGGGATGGAGTCACTTCCCTCTTTGTAGATCTAATGTGGACAATAAGCTGTGTTTGTAAACTAGATGGAGCTATCCATTACCTGCCTAAATAGGATGCAGTTCATCCACTCTAAGGATATGTCTCTGTTTACTGTAATGCAAGGTTAGGTATCTCATGCATTTGGTTGGTGTAACTCCATATTCTTTCTGTGTACAGCAGATAGGGTGTGACCTATTCTGTTTATAAAAACAAAAATCCAGGTGTTTTAAACACAATGGCCAAATACAAATT
Source organism: Tenualosa thibaudeaui (assembly GCA_027481765.1). Lineage (NCBI taxonomy): Eukaryota > Metazoa > Chordata > Actinopteri > Clupeiformes > Clupeidae > Tenualosa > Tenualosa thibaudeaui. The sequence continues at coordinate 23,608,976 of JAIFZK010000007.1, forward strand.
TGTTATTCAATTCGATTATATTTATACAGCGTCTTTTACAATAGTATTGGGTCATGGCACTTTACAGCAAGAAGCAACCAAGAGCAACAGGGGCAAGAAAAAACTCTCTTGTGGTAGTTGGTATAGGAAGAAACCTTGGGCAGATCTGCGGGTCAAGGGGCAACCCAACTGTCAGGAAAAGTACAATAGTGGTTATCATGATAGACTACAATTTGAGTTTAGCTGAGCATCATAATAAAATTCCAAAATATTTTACCCCAAAATTACATGGTAGTCAAGCCATCGGCGGTTATCACAAGTGGGGTCGATCATGAGGGTAAAATTGGGAAGGTCCATTTTCACAGTGCCATTGTGACAAGTACAGCCTCAAATGTCAAGCATTATAGGACAATGCAAATGACAGTGAAAATCAGAACTAAATCAATGAACTGTACCTGATGTGCTGGTACTACCAAATGTGTGTGTGTGTGTGTGTGTGTGTGTGTGTGTGAGTGAATGAGATGATTTGATCTGATATGTGACTCCTCAGCCTTTCGGTATCTCTGAAGGTATCATCAGAGTTTTCAGGTGTGAATCATTGATTACTCCACACACACACAAACACACAAAAAGAGACTGTCACAATTATTGTATTGAAAAATGTAGAAAGAGAGCGTTTTTGAAAGAAAACAGCAATCTAAAGACATACACTGACTTAGGTACTTTTTAATCTTTTAAACTGTAATCTTTTAAACTTGTCCATTAGGACAAGAGACATATTGCAAATATAAAAAGTCAGTAAACAAGTATTTAAGGGGCAGTGGGGTAGGTGACATTTCAGAATAACATAGGTAGTCTGTGAAGGTGATTGTTATTGCCTACAATAGGCAACAGGCTGAACCCAATCTTGACTGATTTACCGGGTGGAATTTGGAAAATAATTTCTGGAAAAGTAGTTTTCCTGAAAATGCATCTGCACATTTATTTTTGTGCAAAGGTGTATGGCATGTCAGAAGTAGTCAATCAGCGTCTCACACCGGACACGACAGAGAGTGCACAGATTCATACAAGCTGTTTCAATGCCATGAGGGGATTTTTCCATTCTAATATGTAAAGTAATCTGTATGTCTCATAGCTTCAAATGGGGCTACTGTACAGACTTATAAGCCTACTGTACAGTCTTATCAGTTCTAGACTCTCAAACACACCAAGGATCAATGTCATTACTGTGACACACACACACACATACTTTCTCTGTCTCTCTCTCTCTCAGACACACATAAACAGACACCCACACGTACTCCCTCTCTCTCTTTCTCTCTCTCTCTCACACACGCACAGTGATGTAAATAAAATGGCATTTACAGTGGAAGTAGACCTGTTTGAACTTTGATTTGTCTCTGAAGGGTTTTTCTCATCTCTTCTTCAAAAACAGGTGCCTTTCACCAATCTGTTCCTGGAGAGACAGAGAAAGAGAGAGAGAGAAAGAAAGCATTGGGTAGCCAGAATTAGTGAAGCGGCATATTTCTTTTCTATTCCAAAACAAATCCTCTGACTGTGAAAGGCATGAAGGAACAGGACATAAAGAAACAGGAGGAGGAAGAGAGAGAGAGGTGAACATCAGTGAATAAAAAAGGTCATTGGTATTTTTAGTGTCAGTTAATTTTAAATGGCCTTTCTTAGCTCTGTTAAAAATCTCCTGAATCCACTGTTAGTTAATTACATTTTCTCACACTGGGCATGATGAATAGCCTACCCTACATGCTCATGGACACAGATTTGATTGATTGATCTCTTATCAATGCTGATGTATCATACTACTGTATTTCCCAGCACAGACTTAAAGTGATAGTTCGGCATCATTCTAATCCTGGTCCCGTTGTACAAGCTGTTGGAGTGCTGATGATGGGAAGGAGCAAAGGGCTGAGACTGGATGAGCGTCAGTGTTATAGAATCAATTTCCCCACACCTTAGCACACACTCAGGACCAGCATCGTTAATATAGGATCATTTTCTCGATGCCTCAGCAGACACTCAGGATCAGCGTCAGCGATAGATATGGGATTGGTCTCTCCACATCTCTGCTCAGACACTCAGAACCAACGTCAGTGACATAGAATCAGTCTCCCCACACCTCAGCAGACACTCAGAACCAGCATCAGTGATATAGGATCAGTCTCCCCACGCCTCAGCAGACACTCAGGACCAGCATCAGTGATATAGGATCAGTCTCCCCACGCCTCAGCAGACACTCAGGACTAGCATCAGTGATATAGGATCAATCTTACCACACCTCAGCAGACACTCAGGACCAGCATGACCAGCTACATTAGGAACTCATAGAGTGATCCTTCATTAGTCTAAAGGCGGTAATCCAGAGGTCTCAATGCCCCCCCAACTCTAATCCCTGAACCCCTCAATTATGATAACTGGTGAGATTCATGCCAGTTAAGTATTTGAAGTTACAGGGTATAGAACTTGAGTGGGCACACTGGAGCCAGTCAGGGTAACATGTAGAGCAGGCATCACCAAATGCGGACCTCGGACCATATCCAGACCGAGTGATGGTTCTGTCCGGACCAGTCACCAATCTGGTAAATTCACGAGATTAGGTCATTTTCATGGAGCATTATTTTGGACCATCGTGGCTACTGACAGCGGGCACTGCTATTCTAGTTAATACGACAACAGCTTCACTCAATTAAGCCAAAAGTTGTTAGTTTGCCCAGTGCACCACAGCAGAGAGGAAGAGAGTCAAGGTAAGAGACAACATGGCTTAGTCCAAAAGACGTAAAGTAGATGAGTAAAATCGTTGTTTTAAGATGAATAGACGATTAAATGTATGTTCATGCTTCCGGTGAGCAATTCAAAACCAGCGCGCCTCATATGCTCCGAAAACGCGGCATTAATTAAAAGTGGCAATGTGAAGCGCCACTACGAAAGAAAGCACAGCTCTGTTGAGCAAAGTTAACTCCTGATGTCCGAGTTGAGGGCACGCAAAGTAATCGAAGTGTAAGCCCAGAATGACATCCACCCGGCTCATCACACATACATTTACAGCCCAGCAACGTGCAAACAAATGTTCCTTAAATGTAGCGTGGATTTTGGGGCAACATAAAAAAAAATAGTGATGGGACAGTTGTGAGAGAGTGCCTAAACGCCGTTGCTGAGACATTGAGGGAAAACAAAAAGACAAGATGTGCGAAAAAATATTAGCTACAAGAGCAACCAGAAAGTCAGAAATATTAACAGACGATGTACTGCAACAGCTTGATGAAGCTATCCAGAGTTCACCATGCTTATCTTTGGCCATTGTTAAGTTAGTCTACAGATGTTACTGACAATGCCCAGCTTTTGGTGTATGTCAGATTTTTTCACAAAGATAAGCAGGAGCTCTGTGAGGACCTGCTAAGTGTAACACCACTTGAAACACACACAAGATGAGAGGACATATATGCAGCAATAAAAGATGTTGAGACAGAGGGGCATAGATGTGAAGCAGGTTGTCTCTGTCACCACAGATAGTGTCCCTGCCACCACAGATAGGGTCCCTGCCATGGTGGGAAAAGAGAGGGTGGCTGTGTCCCGAATGAACGAGGACAGCTCAGAACTTATTGCTTACCACTGTCTCATCCATCAGACTCAAAAATCATGAGTCAGAGAGCAACCCAGTTTCCGATTTTTCTTTCAAGATGAGCACAAGATGGAGATGGCTGCCTTTTTGGTTGACATTACATGACATCTTAATGAGCTCAATTTACAGCTGCAAGGTCAAAACAATTCAGTTTCTGATTTGATGACAGCTCTTTACAGAGTAAGATGGACATTTTCAGAGAAGATCTTGATGGCGAGTGTGAACACTTCCCAAAACTGCAGGAACAGATTCAAGGTGAGCGAGATGTTTCTTCCCATGTTGAGTTCATTTATCCTTTCCTCATCAGAGAAGTCAGAGGATTTTCGAAGGACTCGACTCAGACATCCAAGTGGGCACATGTAGGATCTCGACAGCTTGAACTCATTGATCTGCAAGGTAATGCTGCATTAAGAGAGCATGTGGCTCTTTCTCTCATTAAGAAAAGTAAAAAAAAAAAGAATTAGAAGAGAACAGTTCAACGAAAAAAAAGCTCTGTTTGCATTTCCCCCCTAAAGAGCTACATGTTTAAATGTGGACTTTTTTTTCTTGAAAAGTAGGCCCTCAGTTTCTTTTAGGCTCCTTATTTTAAGAACAAAGAAGAGAAAATGTGAAGTCAATGATCTGTTTGGACTTTTTAGTTATTGTTTTCTGAGTTGACTTTTTTACTTGAAGTGTAGGCCTTCAGTTCTTCAGGTTAGGACCTCTTTAAGAGTTATTCCACTGTTTGCACTTTTTATGTATTTTATTCTGAGGTTTCTGTTTTCTTTAATCTGAAATAAAGGCTTTGAATTTATTTGCCTGGAACTGCTTTTATTTATGGTGAAAGAGTAAATTGTGCACTCAATTTATTTCCTGCATTGGAAATTAACAATAAATATTTTTGAAAGCATATGAAAATGTGGACATATGGAAAAGGCTATGAGATGCAAGCTGGACTTCGGTTCGGACCTGCTACTTTTTCATATGCTTTTTTATATATTTAATAACTGGACCTTAGTGACTTTTAACTGAATACCCTGATGTGGAGCAATGCTGCTGGGAAATCACATGACTGGCCCCTATGGTCCTGATTGGATGATTGTAAAAACTCACTCAATGATGAGTGTTCTCATTACTTCTGCAGAGAAGATGTATTGTCCAGCATCAAAGGGACCATTGCTCAACAAACTGGGGTTCTACTAGTGCTGAGAAAGGCTTAGAAACACTCAGTCAGTTATGTATAACACCCTAAAAATATTCAGAGTCTGAAGACTGTCCTTTTTTTTATCCCGACCAACTTCACAGCCTTGAGCTTTGAAAATGTGTTTTACCTTTCTCATTAGAATTCTATTCGTGGATTCTGACATCCTATGTTAACCTGATATAGCACAATGTTTGACTGTCTGGGCCAAGCAAGTTAAACTTTACATTGTATAAGTTATGATGTTATGTAACTCACATCTGGGAATAGAGACTTCGCACTATCTCTTGAGTATGTGCTGGCTGCCCCAGGCTATGTTATCTCAGGGAGTTTTTCTCTCATTTCAAGTCTGGATAATGAAGAGTCTCTGATGGCATTTTGCTGCGCAGAAGAAAAGGAACCAAATCCACAGACAGCCACTTGTCAGAGGCTGAAGAAAACACTGGCAGCCTCTCTGCATTTCCCAGGCTCTTATGAACAAGGAGTAGGAGGGAAGAATATGTGTAGGACACAGAAAAGGAAGGAAGAGAGAGAGAGGGAGGGAAGGAGAAAGGGAGGGAGAGAAACAGGGATTGGAAAGGGGACTGTGAAAGTTGGAATGACAGTTAAAGGGAAGAGGAGAATATGACGCCAGCAGAGATGTTTGTTGTCACGGGTGCATGCTCTCTGATTCTCAATGCAAGAGTCTCTCTCTCTCTGTCTTTCCTCTTTTTCGCGGGTCCTCCGCCTCCTCCTCGTCCTCCCCGCAGCATCTTAGCATGGCAGCATCATAGCCAAAGTGAGGGGGCTGCTTATCTATTGCAAATCTTCACAAGCCTGTTGATGCTGCCTGTTAGGGAAGACATCCACTGTCACGCCATCTGTTCGGAAAGCAGAAGGAGCACACCGAGATCTGCCCGGAGTTAGCACTGAACAGCTCTCCATTTTCCACTAAAGCATCAATATCACATTATTACCCAAGTGGCTTTTCAAAAACTAGAGAAGAGTGGTATGACATTTATGTCATGTCTGTCCTTCTGATAATAGATGGAGGTGAGATTGAAATCTACAGTAGGATATTTTTCAAGGCATTTGCTGAGGTGCCGTCATGTGGGTTTGGTATCTCTCTCTCTCTCTCTGTATGGGTCATTTCATCGTCCAGAAGACAAGTGTCGTTCCGCAAGATGTGACGCAAAAGACACAACTTCTGTCTGCTGGTGTGCCATCAAGCTTGTCAGTCACATAAAAAAAAATCAATCAATAAATAAAATGAAATGGTGCACACGTTGTTGCATACACTGACTGAATACGTCCTGGCTTGAAGGGACAGTTCAAGTCCCGTAGATTCTTGCTGGTACAGTTACAATTACGAGTTAATGAATGAAAACAAAAGCAGAAAGGGGTTTTGGGGGCTTCCCCCAAAACAAATGTTAATTTTTATCATTTGTAAATTTATATTAGTAGCTCTTATGGCATTGTTACTAGGTAACGCAGATAAATGAGAGATTTCCGTGTTACAGCTGTACGTGTATCCCCTTTAGACCTAACCCACTGAATATCTCAAAGTTCTCAGAGCTCAAGTTCTGTTGTCTGTTCTGTTATCATGGTCACAATGCACCTGCTTACTTCTACTTTTGTGGTGAGACGTAATGTCAATGTACATGTTATTATAGAATGTTGTTATATGCTCCGTGTGTGAGTTTGTGTACTCCACCAGGGAGGGTAAAAGAAATTAAATTCTGTGTTCTTTTTTTGCAAGGGAGAGGAAAGAAACCACCCCCTAATGCAGACCAGAGTGGATCCCTCATATGCTTGTACAGAAGATCATTGAAAAGTTTATATTTTAGTGACCTTGCAGCTCTAGCAATGTGTGTGTGTGTGTATGTGTGCGTATCCCTCGGGTTGGTTAAATGCTGTATGATGGGTTTGACAGTAATAAGCACTTCAAGTCAGGCCTATAAATTGACCCTATGATTTTGGCTTATGCTGGACAATGGCCAATTTCTTTAGATGTTTCAGTCAAAATGAACAGAGACCTCTGGACAAAGGTTACAAGATTTTTTGGTAGCGAGAGGGAAATTCCTGAGATTCCTGAAATTACTGAGTGTGTTTACATGCTCCTCAGTGGGCCTATCCACTCGGTGGAGTACTCCATGATGTGGTAGGTGGAGTACTCCATGATGTGGTAGGTGGAGTACTCCATGATATGGTAGGTGGAGTACTCCAAAGGGGGATGCCGTAGGTGGAATACTCCATGATGTGGTAGGTGGAGTACTCCAAAAGGAGAAGCTCTAGGTGGAGCACTTCAAAGGAAAACTCTAGAATAGAAACACCTTATCCTGATTTCAGACAGTTGTAGCTTTTATATGAGGCTTGTGTCCATAGAATCATTAAACCAGGGATCATTATACCACACCCCCACCCCCTTCCTTAAACTCTGATGGCTCTATTGAGTATTATTTTAGTACACATTAGGAACATGTATTCAGGTTGGAAGTGACAGAGACTTCTACTGTGTGCATCTCTCTCTCTCTGTCTCTCTCTTGCCATGCTTGGTATTCCACAAATGCGAGATAGCCTAAAGGAAGATATTTAGCAGCGCTGCAAGTTATTGCTCTTCTTCTTCAGTCAAGTCCAATGTTATGATGATGATGATGCAACAGCCATCCCCTTCCCCACCTTAAAAAAAATAACAACAAAAAAAACAACTTAAATTTTTGCAATTTTCTTCTGCTCCCCAAATTTTCCTGCAACAAAATGGCCAAAAATATAGCAACCTCTACTGCAACTTTTCAGAAAATCAGTCGCAAAATCAGGAACTTTTGATCACAACAATCTCAAGAAAGGCCTGCAAAATCCTGGGTGGACTGAGTAGTGATGTTGAAAGATGCCATTACTGCTGGAACGATTTAAGACACACTCACCTCCCAAAGTCGATTTGGTCAAGAAAAGCATGATATTAATTACAATTCAGAGAGATGTTTTACTTTGATTGAGTGGATTTTGTTGATGCTGTTGTTGATGTGTGTGTGTGTGTGAGAGAGAGTGTATGTGTGTGTGTGAAAGAGAGTGTGTGATGTGGGCAGTGTGTGGGTGTGGGTGAGTCACTGAGCTGAAGAGCATTGGAGAGAGTGAGACAAAGAAAGAGTTTGTAGATGAGTAAAGAGAGAGGGAGAGAATGAGAAGAGAGGAGAGGAGAGGTCCTGTCATCCCCTTCGCCCACTCAATCCCTCATGCGTAGCCGCCACGGCGCTATGAGGGTTGTTCGGCGCACTCAAATCAGCAAACAAAGCATCGGACCCGCTCTCTCCCCTGCCTATTTCCGTGCCGATTTGACTGGTTATGTAAGATTTCACAGGGTGATGGTGGTGGTGGACTATCGATTGATCGCTTCCCCGCCAAGTGCCCAGGCGTACCAGCACGACTTGGGGGGCACCCACAGCAGAGTGCATTATGGGTAATGTCCAAAAACAGCACCCACACAGAGCACATGGTTGGCGGGCGCACCCACAGAACACTGCTTGTTTAATGGACTTTTCAGAGCTGGCAAAATGCAATCAACAGACTCTCAGGCTCTCCAAACACCCCCCCTCCCCCAAATCCTCTCTCTCTGTTTGTGGAATGTTTTATCTTCAGGTTTTAGAAGGTTGCCACAGAGGGAGAGATTGGGTTCCCTTGGGTGAGGGTGTGTATGTGTGAGGCTAAGAGAGAGAGAGAAAGAGAGGGGGGTAAGGAGGGCAGGAAGGTGAAATGTACAAGCACAGTGACTTTTCTGTTCCAGGAAAATAGATGTGCTCAGGCTGTATATATTTATATATATATATATATATATATATATATATATATATATATATATATATATATATATATATATATATATATTTATTTATTTATATTTCAAGATTGATTGCATTTCCTTTACGACTGAGATCAATACCGTGATTGGTTGATTGGGTCAGAAGAGGAGAACTAGTAGGAAGTGTTGGGGTCTGCCATGTGCACTCACTGAGATAAATGCTATCAAAATGAACTGGAGTAAGTCAGGGAGGTTTTATTTTTTATAACTCCCACCTACACTTCCGACAAACTCTCTGCCAACTCACTGAACAGGCTTCCATATTTTATTACAACTACATCCTCCTCCCACTCTCAACCCTCTCCCTCCCTGATTGTGAGATGTGAGGATTTAAGTCCCAAAGTTAGGTATGTAGGTATGTATGATGGCTGCCTCCAAGTCTTGGCATTGCTACAATAATGTTCCAAAGTTACTTTACGTGCTAATAAGTTGTCAAAAGGTTATTTCATACAGTATTTGAGATACATGAGAAGTTTAGCAAAAATGTTGTTTTGTCTTTTGGTAGACATTGTGCAGCTTCACCAAATGCTGCAGCTTTAGAAGCTGTGTCTTAACATTTATGCATTTAGCAGATGCTTTTATCCAAAGCGACTGACATTTGCCAACTATCAACTACATCAGGCTCAGTCTCTCTACAGCAACATGGGGTTAAGCGCCTTGCTCAAGGGCACAACAGTGGCAGCTGGGATATGAACCCACAATTTCCAAACTGCTAACCAGGCTTAACCACTACACCACCATTGTCCCACCCTGCCAAGAAAACAGCAATGCAGATGTACTGAACCCCTTTACTTTACCCAGCACACTACTTCTGGCACTCTGGCTTCACAGACATGTCCGACAGGGACGAAAGCAGCACACTGATGGTGCAGGTGTGTGTGTGTATGTGTGTGTGTGTGTTATTTATGTATTTATTTTTCCCAAGGTGGTCACGGCAGATTGAGAAGTTGTGAAATAAACTGCTATTCTATAGAGCGAAAGACTAACCTCTATTCTGGACGAGAATAAGCACTCCAGCCACACTCCAAAAGTCATGGGGTGGGGGTGGGGTGGAGGGGAGCTGCTGCCACCACCCGCTTAGTGATATGGGCCTCTGGGCACGCCGGCAGGTAGAACAGAGAGGGCAATTCATCCTGTCAGCAAGAGAGAGCGAGAGAGAGATGGTCTGGGCTCCTAAAGACAGAGGACCTGGCTGTCCCATAGGGTCGCTGAGACAGGAGTGATAAAGGCAGGAAGAGAAAAAAGAGGGAGGAGGAGGTAAAAGAGGAGGAGGAGGAGGAGAAGGAGGAAGAGGAGGGTGCCCTCTGTTCTCCCTGTGCCCCATGCCAAGCCAGTCTGCCAACCCCCTGCCAGGAGCTGCTCTGTCTGCGACACTGCTGGAGGACGGAGAAGACAGAACAGTCCAGTAGCCCATCCCAAAGACTGGGTAATCTTTGTGTGTGTGTGTGTGTGTCTATCTGTGTGTTTGTACATGGCCCTGTGTATGTGTGTCTGTCTGTCTGTGTGTTTGTATATGACTCTGCGTTTGTGTCTGTGTGTATGTGTGCATGTGCATGGGTGCCTGTCTATCTGTCTATCTGTGTGTTTGTGTGTGTGTGTTTGCATATCTCTGTGTTTGTGATGTGCCTTTGCTAAAGTTTTGTGAAATTCACTGAATGATAAATGACCATGTTTATTTAAGCGTTTACCATATGTTCTAGACTTCTCAGAGAGAAACAAAACACTTGTTGTCCTTTGTGAGAACGCCAGTCAGTACATAAACATACATTACAGGGGTGGACTGGTGGTTGATACATGACCAAATACTGCTTCTTTGTGGAACACCTTAAAGGAGAAATCCAAGTCAATCAGCCTGTATCCCTTTTCTTTGAGGCTGCCAGATGCTGTGGGCAATTATGAGAATGACAGCATTTGGGACCAATGAAGACCAAACTGGCAGCTAAGGCTAACTGACTGAGGCACAGGAAAACAAAACTTCCTTGGCGTCACCAGTTACCACTGGCTGCTTTTTTGCTATTTGGTCTTGACACTCGACACCACTCAGTTAGCACTGGCTGCTGTTTCGCTATTTGGTCTATATTGTACCAAATTCTGTTGTTCTCTTACCTGTCAAAACCACTTGGCAACGCTAAACAGCAGGGCTATGGATTGAATCCCAGCGGATTTCTCCTTTCAACTGTCTACCCCACACAGTCACCACACTAAACCTGGGCTGGGCCGTGTGGAAGTGGAACATACCTTAGGCTCAGTCGTCAGGTATGACAGAGAACAGCAGGCCTATTAATGAGCCATTAGCGGGCTTAATGACAGGAAGATGTTCAGTGGCAACACTTACGCTCTCCATCACAGACTAGTTTAAGGGAATGTCTCCTTTATATGGATGGAGTCATTGTTTTAGATAAAATAGCTTTAGCGTGATAGAGGAGTCATCATAATGTCAGGCTATTAGTCATCCTTAGTCTGTGTGTGTTAGTCACCCCGTGTGTCAGTGATATGGGAGCTTTCAAAGTCTCTCTGCCAAGCATTGGTACTGGAGGGCTAGGAGGGGTTTGTACAAAACACACACACACACAAGCATGAGAAAATGCACACACACACACACAAACCAACATACACTTATTATACCAGTGACTGAAAGAAAGCCTGTGATTGAGATAGTCCTTCAAAGTTGGCTGAGGTGAGGTGTGTGTGTGTGTCAGCAGAGAATACTGATGGAAGGAGCTGGGAAAACAATGGAGAGGAGGGAAATACACACATGCACACACACACACAAGACAATTTCTGACAGGGATCCCAGTAAATTACCATTAAGAGGACTCATTATATATATAATAATATAATATAATAATAATAACAATAATCTATCTATCTATCTATCTATCTGTCTATCTGTCTGTCTGTCTGTCTGTCTGTCTGTCTATAGTGTTGCATTTGTGTTAGCAATGTGCTCTGGCAGTGTGGTGTGGTGTTAGGCTGCTAAATGTGTTGATTCAAAAATGCATCCTCTGATGGTGGGTTGCAGAAACAGCATATCATCATGTCAATGTCACTGTCGCTCTCTGTGTTTTGATACTCATCAGTTGGGCTCTTTGGGTGTATCCCCTGTCATTGTAATGTTAGAACAACAAGCCCAACCCTCAGTCTCCAACTTCTGCCTTTTACACAAAATGGCGTCAAGGTGGAATCATGCAGTCTTACAGTAATCTTACCTTAAACAGAACAGAAAGAGAGAGAGAGAGGCAAACAAAGTTGTGTACATATATGTTTGTGTGTGTGTAAAGTCTATATACATTTTTTCTTTTTTGGAGGGTGGGGGTGTATATGTTTTTTGTATTTATTTATAGTTTAGTATTAACATATCTCTGCATCTATGTGTCTGTGTGTGTGTGTATGTGTATGTGTCTGCAGGCATCATTCATGATCTGTACATGATCAATACATGAACTGTATTTTTTTACATTTATAATTTTAACTCTTTAAGACCTAATCTATGTCAGATGTATTTCTCACCTCACTGTGTCTTTTCCCATACTGTATTATGTGCACACCACACTGCTTTGGAGAGATTGTAACTTTTACAATTACAGCCAATAAAGAGAGAGAGAGAGATAGCAGACAGACAGACAGACAGACAGACATCTGCAGAGAGGGGTCTACATTCCCCTTGGGTCTCCTGGTTGCCAAGTGGACGAGGCTTTGATTGACAGCAGAATGACAGGAGGGCTGAGGGGGGACCAGCTCCAACGGTGCAGCAAGCCTATCTGTCTGTTCCAACATCAATATCCCTGTCAGGAAAAAGACGCGGCTGCATTTGACTGACTACTGAGCTGGTCAGATAATCAAATGCTTTGGCCTGTGGATAAACACCTCAAATTGACAATTCATTTTTCCATAGGAGCCGTGTACCTGCTATGTTCCAGCCGTTTTTACAATAGGCGCTGTGGTACTGCTACACTACATCCACTTGAAAGGAGAAATCTGGTGTGTGAATCAATCAATAGTGTTGTTTGATGTTTCTTAGAGATATTGGTAGTTATGAGCGACAGCAGCAGCTAACGCTAACTGATGGGGGCACTGCTTCGCTATTTGGTATACGTTGTACCAAATTCTCTTGTTCTCATACCTACTGACAGCACTCAACATTAAAAATGTTAAAAACCGGACTATTGATTGATTCACAACAGATTTCTCCCTCAACATTAGACACACTGGAACTGCTGTTAGAACCACTTTAACATTAGACACACTGGCACTGCTAGGTGACACTATGCGTGGATCTTTTTTTATTGCCTTGTAGCCATTGGGCCTATATTTTTACCATGGCCAGTATGTTTGTGGCTTAATAGTTAATCAATGTAATGTTTTAAAAGCTGGTGAAAAAAAATCCTCACATTAAAACTGTGGCTGTAAGTACAACTTTGAAACAGTTACGCTATTCATGATGGATCATGGCATAAGCTGCTAATAACGAATCGTGTAATTTGTTTTCCATTTCAGGAGAGTGCTTAGACCAGTGCATTACTCAGGCACTGTGGGTAAATGGCAAATTAACTGGTAAATTTGTTTGATCATTGAAAAAAATTGCAATATGAGAGGTAACCGGTAATTACGCAAAACATCTGTAAATCAAGTTAATGACCTGTTATTGAATCTATTAATCCATACAGCAAATTCAATAATCAAGCCCTACAGGACACCCAGCCCTTGCATTACCCACAATGCATTTGGGGAGTAGTGTGGAGGACACAAAACCAGGAAGGAATGAAGAGGGAGATTTGTGAAAGCACTGTATGACTACAACTAAATTTATGATGTGTGGGTGCCCATGGAGTAATAATTAATGGGAAGATAATTACAGCAAAGCTTCAGTGCCTCTAAACTATAAACTGTCCTTTTAGTGTTACCATAAAATGAAATATGTGGAGGTGAGGACAAGAGCTTAATAAGGGCTGTGCTATGAACACCAGATATTATGTGTATCTTTTTATTGTCCTTTTTATGAGCAAACATGCTTACCTGTTTAATTGGCAATATAATGAATGTACCATGAACTTGTGAGTTCCTAATTACATACTATTAAAAACCAAATATTCAAAGACTAAGTAATGACAATTTAGACAGTAAGTAAAGGTTACAATTTATGAATGTTTGATATGAAAACATGCAATGACTAGATTAAGGTGATTCATTCAATCTTCTATAAAATCACCCCAATTAAATGTTACAATTTATATCAAACACTTTGATAATTAAGACCTACATGTCAAAGCCGCAAATTAATTCAGACCGGCTTTCAAGAAGCACCCAGCAAGCTGATTGCCATTTTTCAGTCTCTGCAGCTATACAGACATTTTGTGAAAAGTGGCAGACTGTCAGATGTTGACTTGGAGGGCACACAGGGAAGATTAATTGCACCTTGCCTGAGAGAGACTATAACATTACAAATATGAAAACATTGTTGGATGTGTCTGGACAGCTCATTTAACAATGGTTATCCAAATCACCTTTAATTTGATTTTGGACATACAAATAAAATGGCCGTCACGTCATGAAGAGAGAAAGACAGACCGAGAAAAGGAAAAGTAGAAAAGGAGAGGATGGGAGTTTATTGGATTGCAGCAGTGCTATGCAATGAGCTACCCTGTAACAGCATTCCATCATATTTCAACTCAACTCACTTCAGGAGAACTATACCACCCCCCCACAGAGCTCTCATACCTACACATATAAGGAAAAAGTGCAACTCAAATGAGAGTGGTTAATATGTAGTTTTGTACACACACAAACACACACACACACAAGGCAAAAGTGAGGAATGCTAATGTGAAAAAGTGTATTTTGAGCTTGAATTTAAAGACAGTGATAGAGGGGGAATTTCTAATGTCTGGTGGCAGAAGGATCCACAGCCAAAGACTGCAAAAGCTCTCTCACCTTTTAGATTAAGGGGGGACCGAGGGACATGGAGAAGAAGATCTAAGAGACCTGGGAGGCTCATGAGGATGAATGAAAGCAGCTGTATTGTTGGGGCCAGACCATGAAGAGCTTTAAACACCGTTAACTGGATCTTAAATTGAATCCTAGACTGGACAGGAAGTCTAGGACAGGTGTAATGTGCTCACGTTTTTTGGTGTCAGTAAACAGCCTAGTTGCCACATTTTGGACCGTTTGAAGATGTGACACCAGTGCTTGAGAGAGACCAGAATAAAGGGAGATACAGTAATCTAAGCTTGAGGTTATGAAAGCAAGAAGGATTTCTTCCACGTCATTGTATGACAGAACAGACTTCAGTTTTGCAATGGTCCTTAATTGGTGGAAACTGGTCTTGACAGCTGAAGGGACTTGTTTGTCTAGGCTGAGTTGTGCAATGAGAGCTGAAATATATTAGAGCTGAATATAGCAAGAAAGGAGGCCACAGGGTCAGTTAATGGGCTGTCCATGTCATAAATGGGTAAATGGATGCAATCATTGCTTTGATGCATAACGCTGGCTTATTAATACCTAACAAGTACATGGAGTCCACTTGAACAGACTTTCTTTCTGTGCAACACTGCCCTCTCTCCGTGTTCCTTTCTTTCTAATAGGCTTTGTTTGTGTGTGTGTGTGTGTGTGTGTGTGTGTGTGTGTGTGTGTATGAAGGGATGACAGATGGTTCTCAGTCCCCAGTCTAGCTCTGCCCCAGGCTGACTCAGCAGTATTCATTCATTCACTTTCCCTATCTGGCTCAACATGTGCAATACTTGTATGTGTGTGTAGTATGTGTGTTTGTGTGTGTGTGTGCTTGTGTGTGTTTGTGTGCAGGTGCATGTGACAAGGCACATAGTGTGCATGAGCATATGTGTACCTTGTGTGTGTGTTTGTGTGAATTTATGTTCAGTCCACTCCAAACTTTTCATTATTTATTAAAATTAGGATGACAATTTGAGGTAAAAGATAAAATAATTTTCACCCCCCCCCCTTCTTCTCCTGAATGTGCATGCCATACAAGAAATTGTTATTGTGTCATTTGTTATTCTCCCTCCAATCCAAACAACTTTTTGATGGAAATGTTCCCACCTCTTTCTCTCTCTCTCTCTCTCTCTCTCTCTCATACATATTGATGTTGGTCTGGTCATTTCAGCAGAAGCCCAAAGGCCACCTTCTTGCTTAAAGGCACTGGACTGTCTGGAGGCCGTAGAGGAGCTGATGGTATCTGTCTACCTGCAGCGGTCAGCAGCTCTGCCCTGTCTTTATTTACCACTGTTTCATCACATCTCCCTGCACATGCAAACAACCAGATGCCTCCAAGTCTCTTGCTCTCACTCCGAGCCCAGTGAACTGGTCCGGCTGCTGCATCTGGATAAAGGCAAGGAGGATGCTAAATGAACCTGCTTCAATTATTCATGACAAACACAACGTGGGCTGGTGGTGCACAGAAACCCAAGCATGGCAAACAGATAAGAGGGTTGTCAGAGTGGAGAAAAACCTGCCGATGCTTTTGTACTGGAAAACTATTCCACCGCCCCACACCCCCAACCTCAAAACACAGACACACACACACCTCCCACTCTCACTGTGAGTTTTAGCTTGGTTGAATTTATCAGATTGCCTGATCAGATTTACCATTATTAAAATGCAATTGCAGGAAATGTTGCATTTACGATTTACTATTTATTTGGAGAATATTGCTTTTGCCTTGTGCCTACTTTGCCTCTGAAACAAAAACAAGCGTTCTCATGAGATGACGATTGATTTGATTGCATTGAAAGCGTTCCTCTATTTTCCTCCTCAGTTTTGTGTCACCACATGTGCATTCATCTCTCCCCTATCAGGCAAACACTTGCTGGTTTGGAGTACTATTTATTCAGTCAACACTTACATGGATGTCAGTGATAGATGTTTCTAATGGTGTGATTGGCTAACACTTCAAAACAATGGGACTGTTTAAGAAAAAAAAAATCTAAGTGACTGTGCATAGACTGTGCAAAGTCTATGCACAGTCAAAGTCTAGAAAATGGCAGAGATCTAACCAAATCAACCCTCTGGGACCTGGCTGATTTTCTGCTGTGCTGACTCCAATAATCACTTATCAGACAGATTCTGGCTTCAGTTTTGCGAGCATGACAGGGCAGCTTTGGCTTCACTCACATAAGTGCATGATGCCAGTTTGTGACCATAGCTAAATCCCTTTCTCATCCCTAAGCATTAAGCCATTAATGAGACCTCTGAGACTTACCTGATATCTACTAATACAAGGCCTTACATGCTACATGCTACATCTTACATGCTACCTGCTATCTTTTTCAACAAAAGTTGTTATTCTACAAAGCCTTATTGGCAAAATTACTCAATAACATAGAAGTATATCTTGGATGATAAGTAGGTCCCTCACATGACCACATACTATCAACATTTATTTGAATAGGAGAAGCAACAGTATAAGTCACTGCTTATAAAAACATCACTCAGAAAGACAGGGAATTGCTTTTCTTTGTTGCTTTAGAACAAAGCCTCCCATCCTGCTCCAGAACTCTACAAATGGATTCCATCTTTCCCTGCTGGGCACATCATACAGATCCAACTGGCAGCCCCGTGGAGTAGTCGGTCAGATGTGTTCTGCCCATCAAAAGTATTTTTAATTGCACTGACTTCATTCAGGTGTGCTCAAGGCAATGACACATTGAACACTGTCTGTTCAGTGGGCTCCCTGAGGATTAAAAACTTGAGAAATATCGTAAAACCATTTTTATATATCGCCTCTAATTAAAACATGCTCCAGTGCAGTGATGTTGCCTCTGAATCAGTCAATAAATAATCAGCTCAAAATAATAACTTACTGAACTGGGTTCACTGGGTTTTAATCTGTTAACAAACACACGTTTTCATTTCTGACCATATCTATTTAGGCTACAAGGTAAATTAGGTGACTGATTCAGACAGAAATGTTTGTTTTTCCATGTGCATGGCTTGCTTGATTTACCTTGCAACAGGACAGTTGGTTTTAAATGCCAATTCATCATTGTTACTTAAACACAGAGCATGCATGAATTATTACACTCAGAAAGTGTGGAGACATAGTTGGACAACAGCAGGACACACAAACAAACACCTTCTTCAACCTTTGTTTGTTTGTCCCTCATAGACAAGAAAATGAGGGTGACCTCATAATGGACACCATCAGATAGCAAATTTACATGAATCAGTGGAATATAAGTGTGTGTCCTGTATCCTATAAACAAGAGTTGTCTCAGACAGAACATATCTGGGAGCAGGCTACAAAGGATTGACTGATTGATTGAACGAATGGAGATGTGAGTCAACTATTGAGATGGCAATCGATGGCAGAACATTGCTGAGACATTTGACTGAGTAAGTAATCGTTGACCTTCTATCCCATAGATTTCCAGATCAGAATTTAGCATGGGAATCCTATACAACATTGACAGATATGTTATTATCACAGTTATGTTTGCATCAGTAAACTAATTTCAGGGGATTTGTGACCTACCAAAATGTATGATATTCTGGGGAAAATTACTGTCAGTTCTTATGATTCCACTAAAATACAAACTGTGGTCCTAATGCCTGCAACTTTAGTGATGATCTTTCACCAAGCTTTTGGTAGCATGAACATGAATTTACCAGCTAAACTCAGTAGCCACCAAATGCCAGCCAGGAGCTGTAGCCCTCCCTAGCGTTTTTAAGAGCAAAAATAAAACTCACCCGTCAGTAAGCAGAACAAAGATGAATTTGGAGGTTAAAAAAAAACGGGCCTGCAAAATGTCTCCGTAATAATGGCACATAATTGGAACAATTCTTCTGTAGTCTTATCAGTGGCAGACTACTCCAGAGAACAAAACACACACTTTAGCAATGAACAGAATTAACAAAAAGTTAGAATAATTATAATTATTTGGTCTGTTTTTCTGTAGACGTATTGTGGTAAATTTACTTCTATCTGAATGGGAGCTAATCTTACTCGGCCGTTTTATTCTATTGCAGGTGCGTCAGTTTTACATCTGCCCAGTAGGTGGGACTTGATGCTCGGAGCATGGACTTCCCTCTCCCGCGTCTCTGCTGCCTCTACTACACCCGTAAGCATTAGATCCGTGCTATAATAACCTGGGACTAGGCGCCTAACGACAGCGAAAAGATAGCTCAGCCTGTACCATGCAGCCCGGAGACGAGGACTCCAGTGGAGTATCGATTTTCCAGCCTTTTCGTCTGTAAAGGAGGTTCTGTTGACCCTGTCTTTTCTTTCCACGGCATCCGAACCACTGGGACAGTACCGCATCGGCATTAATTTGACATACCTACACACGCACCCACTCACCCACCCACTCTCGAACAGCAAAACGGTTACAGAAACAGGTTTAACGTAGCCCACTCCGGTGGCACCGACGGAAAAGGAGTTTACTCTGGTTTTTGGAAGGTTTGCAACCATGGATTTATTTTTCTTTTCAGCCCGAATTTATTGGTGGAGGATTTTGTTTCTCTTGAGCGTGTTGCAGGACTATTTGAGTACTATTCTGGACTGTCCACCTTCGTGTACTTGCTCCAACACGCAGATCCATTGCAATAACTCGCGCGAGGTGAAATTTCCCCTGCTTACTCCACAAGACGCTATGAGCGACGGGAACAGCACAAACATCACCTCCATCATCACCACCATGTAAGTCCGCTGAGAAAGTGTCCGTCACATGTTGACTCCATGTGTGCATTCTAATTAACTCCTTCATTTAGGCTACCCCCACACCCCCACCAGATCTAAGATCTGAATAATCTATTTCGGGTCAGATTGATTGACTTAAAATTAAAAAGGCACCCCGGAATCAGTCCCTTGTAAGAAACACTTATTTTTTCCTTTGATGTCTTCAAAATAATAACTGCGTATCGCTCCAAACCTGTTGGTTAATTGTCCTCTGCACGAAAGGAAACCCCAAAAGAATTTGTCCCACGACGAAACATTCGAGTTGTAAAAAAAAACGTTGAGGAAAAAAGGTGGTAGCCTTAGATTAATTATATTCTTGGAGTACATTCAGTGACATTCATTGAAGTGAAGTATCCATTTCTTTCGAGACTCGATAGTCGAGTCACGACTAGGTATTTCTTTTTAAATGGCTCTGTTGTGTTTGATAAACATTTGAAAGTATACATATTTTTTAAATGTTTACTTTCTTCTGTGTTAAGTAGGCGACAGAAGGCAGCTATTAGTTATATCCGTGGTTAGAGATGCTATGCGTTTATCACGCACAGTTCTCTAAGATGCGTAACACCCGGGGCTATACGAGTCTAGCTCGGTCTAGTGTAGGCTTTTGCCATGTTTGACCAGGCTGTCCGTTTCCACGTCTCCCACATTTGCATTACTGCAGCATCACTATCCACGGGGAGGTTATGAAACTTTCCCACAATCAAAATTGAAGTTTGAAACCATAAGTGTATGATAACGGAATATGTGCATATGCGCATATCAGTAACAGAGAGCACCGTGCTGCATATAGATAAAAGGGTAAGAGCCTTTTTCGATGTGTATTAAAACTCACAGTGTGCGTGTAAGGTACGGTGCGGGCAAAATGTCCATGTGTGTCGAAAAAGGAACTGCGTAAAATGTTTGGAAAGGTGTTGAGATTGAGTTGTTGAGTTTTTGGCTTAAAATATATATTAAAAGACGTGTGTAGTTGCTTCTGTTCAGTCACAGCCACTGCAACAAGAATCTTTGAGACAGCGTTCTCACTTAGCACGGTGTTTTGGATACCTTCTCTCTTTATCTTATTAAAATCGAACAGTTCAGACTAATGAGGAATACGTATTAAATGGATAGTGACATTAACAACAGAATATTGTCCGGAAGCCTTTCGATCTTGATGCAGAATGGTAAAATAAATTGATAGTTTCGTGAGAACAATAAAGCAATTCATGATTAGTTCCTTGTCGAGAATGGCCAGTGGTGCTAAAACCATTACAACCTCTCTCTTCTAGCCGCAGCATTTTACAATCAACCGGGCAATATTACGCATTATATTACCCTAATGTCATAACAAGCGCAAATTTTGCACAATTTGCGCAGCTTGTTGGTGTTGAAATTGCTTGTCTGAACCTTTTGAATCACTTCCATGGACCACTAGAGGGAATGGTGTCGCTTGTTTGAAAAGAGAATATCCGAGTTTAACAGTAAGGTAATGAAGGGAAGGCGACCAGCAGCAATACTGTCGGCCAGTAACTTGCCCAATCCTAATGTAAGTAATTGAAAAAAACAAACAAAAACAAAACACAAACATTTTACGGGTGAATCTAACCCTCGATGTGATCACCTAATAGCTTATAGAAACAGTGCGTGGCATGCAGGCGTCCAAATCAGCACTCGAGGGCTGGACAGCTCCACGGCATGCCGTCATAGCCTACAGCAGAACCCAGGGTAGGCCTCGTAGCCTTCCGCCTTTGCCGCCCCCGCTCCCTTCACCCTGAGAGCTGGCATGTAAGATAGTAGCCTGCTCTTGCCTTTTTTAGTATCAGTTACTGCAGTAGGCAATACATGTCATGTGCAATACAGTCAACCTTATTGCTTAAACCCACCTAGCCACTACATAAAGACCCGGGTAATAGGAGCATCCTCTTGAAAAAAAGACAAAGGACATTGGATTTGGGCCCATTAAAAAATTCTGGTAATCTTAACCAAAATCTACCCCCATCCCCCAACACCCCAACCCAAAAGTGTTTGAGTATTCAACTGCTTGTGCTCAGCTGTAGGGTCAGTGGTTTATGCCTGCTACCTAATATTGCCTCTTGAGGTTTATTTCTTAAACTTGAATGAAACCATGGTTTTAACCAGATTGTTGGTCAGTGTTTTTCTGAAATCAGGATTTTCAAATGCCCACTAATAGCCTGTGTCATCTGCAATGTCTGTCTGTTGTTTGCTCATCAACGTAGTTTGGCATTTGACATAATCCCAACTTGCAGTTTCACAGCAAATAATGATGCTGTTTCAGAGAGGATCTCTGTTTGGCCGGAAATACAAGAAAGGCACTCAGTATGTTTGAGATTCTCTAGAAGTCTGAGTTAAAAAAATATTGACAGAAGGGTGTCTGTGTAAATCTCCTCAGAATGCTTCAGGCTGTGGGACCGCTCCGCACAACTTCTAGTCCAGACCAGTGGCAACTGTTTCCTGGGCACTGTGGTTTCAGTTGCATTAGCTGAGAATGTGGCAGAACTAGGTGTCATTTTTTGGAGCAAAACTGTGTTTGTTTTGTGGTTTTCTTTACAAGATGCTTTTGAAGACATATGAATTGCTTGTTGAAAAGGAAAATCAATTTCAGGTTGCAGTCATGATGTCTGTAATTGGGACAATGCAATAAGAGTGTTTCTCAGCATCACATTGTATCTGTTTCATCTGTTAAGTGTACTTTATTTATTGCATTGCTCTTGTAACTACAATTTCACATCTTTTCTGAGTTGTTCCAGTGTAAGAGATATTTGAATTCCATGCCACAACTGTATATGAATGTACTTGTTGTCGTCTTTTAAAACAAGGCGAGTCTTGAAGTCCTAAAAGCATTCCATTTGTACAGTAAAATCCATGATTCACCTTTAAGAGTGTTATAGCTGATAATAAAGACTAAGCTATGTGTAGCCTTTTGAAAATGGGTTAGCAGGGAGTTAATCCTGATGGCCATACGCTTGCACTCTTGAAGTGGATTAGGCTGCTAAAACACAAAGGAAACGGATACTTCTTCGAGAGGAAGAAAGTCATTTTCTTTTTTCAAGAGCCAAATTACAGTGTTCGGCAATAAGCCAGAGCTGGTTAAGTTTTTAACGCCTCAAAGTGGATCAGGCCACAGAGCAGGTTTTTTTTTTTTTTTTTTTTTGCCAGTTGCGGTCGTAGAATAAAGAGGCTGGTGTAGAGTGTATGTGTGTCGGTCGGTGCCGGAGTCTTGTATGAGGAGGCGCGTGGCCGTGTGTGTTTTTGAAAACCATATTATTTATTGATGATGTTTTTATTAGAGCAGAGCAGTTTGCAGTACTCGGCTTGTAATGAGCAGCAGGCTGAAATGGCTCGCCGTATGACCCCACTGGGATTGAAACTCAGCCCTTGAATCAATGCTCCTGAGAGGTCCCCCGGTGGCGTGCACTAGCATCCGCACACCCAGCCTGGCGGTACAATTAGTGCTAGATGGGATGCGTTTGTGCTTGATTGAGAGAGAGAGGAAGAGAGAGGGAGAGAAACAGAGGGGGAGGAAAACATAAAATTGCACTCATGAGGGCTTTATAGCTAAATGCAGTGAAATAGGGAAAACTAACGTCCAAGAAAACAGCACTGTGCCCATGCACACACACACACACACGCACACACACACACACACACACACACACACACACACACACACACACACACACACACACATACAAAACACACATGCCAGCAGGCGAAGACACTTACATTCACGTAGCAAGATCAAAGAAATTGAATGCAGTCTCTCGTCCTGATGCCTTTATAAAGTGGCTGTGAGCTCAGTGTGTTTGGGGATTCCTGCCTTGGCATCTCACCTGTAAGAAGAGGTCTGGTTTAGCATCAACAATCTCACCTTGGTGGCCATGAAGCAATGCTTTAGTTGAACTTCATAGTCACCACATCTTTTGGCTGGGGCTACACTGAATATGTTATTAAAATGCCACTTTAAGTCATGTGAAAGAAGACTGAAACAAGACCGATCTATTTTTTTAAGATGTTCCATGCACTGTCACATCTGGTGTAACCAGTTCCACAGAGTGGAAGCTAATTGTTACCGCAGATGTAACTCTGACTTAATGCTTTCTGGTGTCCTAGGGTAGCCCGAGGCTTCCGGTCTTGTGGGGTGCAAGGTGAGCAAATTGTTGGTGCTAAATCAGACCTCTCCTTAAAAGTGAGGTGGCACACATACTGAGGAGAAAAGGGCATACAGTACCTGGTAGTGTGACTGAATGGTATGTGTGGGATGGTATGTGTGTGTGTGTGTGTGTGTGTGCGTGTGCGTGTGCCTGTGTGTGTCGTACAGAGGAATTGAATTGAATTATTTGAAACATTGCTAGTTCTAGGTTTGTCATGTGTTTAGTTTCTTGTGTTTCAATGTGTGCATGTGTGCAGGTGTGAGAGACTTGCTTGATAACTTACCTGTATTACTGGCTTCAGAGAGATGTCAGGTCAGCCTGTTTCATTCAGTCAAGAGGAATTTACAGATGGAAAAAGCAGCTTTTTCTCAGCCATGTGAGGGGTTGGCTGTCTCTGCTGAGTGTGAGGATCTAAGTTTTTGAGTCATTTTGATAGGAATGCAGCATAAAAAAGCAATTGTGCTTTTTCCTGTAAGATGAGAGGCAATTTAGAAATTGTTGGACAAAAAAAATAAAAATAAGAGAAGAGAAAAGTTACCAAGGCTACTCGAGAACGACCTTCTTCGTTTCCATACTGGTCTCGGACTTGAATACAGAGACAGAGTAGACCATAGAAAGTGACACGTACTCAGGTATAGTCTGTATGTGTTACATAATATAAATAAATTTTTTTTTCCCCTTACACATTCTTATATTATATCTTGTAAAAATGTAAAAAGTGTTAAAGTTCAGATGCACTTGTGTATTTAAGATTACAATCTATGTTATCACACCCTCTCCTATGCTAATTTTAGGAAAAGTACTGTTCAAGAGATTCACTGTATTTCCTGGTGGCAGTATGGCTGACTGTATTTTTGTTTACTGCCAACAACATTGATAAACAGTTTTCTTTATAATCTTTCATAATCCGTCAGAATCCACTTTTTCAAATCAGTTGACGCAAAGGCCTAAACACAAGCACTCCAGCCAAAATCACACATTTTCTTTGCCAAACACTCTAGTGGTGACAAAACATTTAAAACAATCGGTGGTCAGGTCAGTGAGTAGTCTTAGTCAATAACAACACAAAGTTACTTCGTACACTGTACGTCATACAGTGAAGTAACTTTCCCATTTTCATTGACCTTCCCTTTTCATCAATATTATGAATACTTTCACAATTACTCTATATATTGTTGGCCTCTTTGACACATCTTTGCAAATAACAAACACCAAAGGTAGTATCTTGCATGCATGGAGGAGGAGATTTACACAGTGACGTTAGTAATTAGTAATATGTCTGCAGACAATACCTTTTTGGCTGTGAATAGATGCTTTCCAGTTGTTGAAACTAGTAATTCAATGGAGTTTGGGAACTTTCTATAAAAGCACATGTTAAATGTTTCACTGTGTGAAAAATGTGTAAAACTAATGAGAACAGGTTAACACAATTGGAAGTGATGGTTTCTGCTGTGCTAAGAAAGTGAGGATGAAGATCAAGTGGGTCCCAGTTTCATTATGCGCTTCTTAGCAATCAATGAAGAATTGTAGTGTAGTGGCTGTTTGTCCTCTCTGGTGGGCTTCCCTTCTGGCCGAGCTGTAACTATTGTGCTGTTCTTCAATGCCTTATTTGTCTAATGGAGTACCTTAAGTGAGCTCCATTTATTTTCATCTGGGGCGACCATTACGCTAATTGTCTTTTTCTGTACCAAGGAAAGCAGTTTGGGCATTAGGAGCACAATTCTTTACTTTTCTAATGGCATGTCACTATCCATGGCCTGAATGTATAAATACAGGTTAGCATCAACGCTAACCTTTCATATTTCACGTTTCCCTCTCATGATTAGCATCACATACATTAAAAGAACCACTAGGTATGGGAGGCTTATCAGTGTGAGCACAACAACATATGTTTAGGTGTACATATTTTTTTTGTAAGCCTTTGTGTGAACTTAACATTTTTACGTGTTTTGATTGTTTGTTGTGGTCGTGGGTGTGTGTTGCTTTGTAGGAGTGCTTTCTGTCCATGTGTATATGTGTGTTTTCTTGTGTATGTGATATTTTGTGGCTGTATTTGTGAATACATATGTGTGTTGGTGTGTGTCTGTGTCTGTATTTGTTTGTGTGTGTGCATGTGTGTGTGTGTGTACGCATGTTTGTATGTGTTTGTATATGTGTCTGACTAATGCTGTGACTGATGTGGTAACAGTGAAGAATTTGATTCAAATGAAATTCCTCTTTCATCTTCTCTCTCCATTTGATTGCTCGGGTCGACTCCTTCCATTTCATCTGCTACCGTCTCCTCTCTTTACGCCTCCTCTCATCTCCTCTCCTCTCCCCTCCTCCCTTTTCCTCTATCCTCCCATCTCCACCCCTCTCTTTCTCCTCTCCCTTCTTTCATCTGTTCTCTTCCCATCCCATCTCTCCTCTCCCCTCCTTTCCTCTTCTCTCTATTCTCCTTTCCTATCCACTCCCCTCCTTTCCTCTCTTCTCCTCTCCTCTCCTCTCCTCTCCTTTCTCCTCTGGTCTGGTCTGATCTGGTCAGGTCTGGTCTGGTCTCCTCTCCTCTTGTCTCCCACAACCACACAGCCAAGAACAATTTATTTTATGTAAAAACTGACATTTGAAAGATCTGTGTGTGTGTGTGTGTGTGTGTGTGTGTAGAGGAGAAAGGAAAAGAGGAGGGTAGAGTGGGCGGGAAGGCCTTGAGAGATAAAACGTGTTCAACTGTGTGTCCTTTGTTGCATTTTTCTGGTCCTATTTCTTCCCTCTGTCCCATTCTTTCTGCTGGATCATTTCATTCAGCAGGGGTGGTGGATGCAGAGGTGGTGGAGGTGTTTGTTGAGGCGGAGGTGGTGGTGAAGGAGGAGGTGGTTGTGGAGGCAGATGTGGTGGAGGTGGTGGTGAAGGAGGAGGTGGTTGTGGGGGTGAGGTGGTTGTGGGGCGGGTTGTGGAGGCGGAGGTGGTGGTGAAGGAGGAGGTGGTTGTGGGAGCGGAGGTGGTGGTGAAAGAGGAGGTGGTTGTGGGGGTGGAGGTGGTTGTGGGGCTGGTTGTGGAGGCAGATGTGGTGGAGGTGGTGGTGAAGGAAGAGGTGGTTGTGGGGTTGGTTGTGGAGGCGGAGGTGGTGGTGAAGGAGGAGGTGGTTGTGGGGGTGGAGGTGGTTGTGGGGCTGGTTGTGGAGGCAGATGTGGTGGAGGTGGTGGTGAAGGAAGAGGTTGTTGTGGGGTTGGTTGTGGAGGCGGAGGTGGTGGTGGGGAAGGTGGCGGTGAAGGAGGAGGTGGTTGTGGGGCTGGTTGTGGAGGAGGAGGTGGT
The DNA here is from genome assembly GCA_027481765.1 of Tenualosa thibaudeaui. Taxonomy (NCBI): domain Eukaryota; kingdom Metazoa; phylum Chordata; class Actinopteri; order Clupeiformes; family Clupeidae; genus Tenualosa; species Tenualosa thibaudeaui. The sequence continues at coordinate 23,635,733 of JAIFZK010000007.1, forward strand.
TGTGGGAGCGGAGGTGGTGGTGAAAGAGGAGGTGGTTGTGGGGGTGGAGGTGGTGATGAAGGAGGAGGTGGTTGTGGAGAAGGAGGTGGTTGTGGGGCTGGTTGTGGAGGCGGAGGTGGTTGTGGGGCTGGTGGTGAAGAAAGAGGTGGTTGTGGGGTTGGTTGTGGAGGCGGAGGTGGTGATGAAGGAGGAGGTGGTTGTGGGGGTGGAGGTGGTTGTGGGGCTGGTTGTGGAGGCAGATGTGGTGGAGGTGGTGGTGAAGGAAGAGGTGGTTGTGGGGATGGTTGTAGAGGCAGAGGTGGTGGTGGGGCTGGTGGTGGTAAAGGAGGTGGTTGTGGGAGCGGAGGTGGTGGTGAAAGAGGAGGTGGTTGTGGGGGTGGAGGTGGTGATGAAGGAGGAGGTGGTTGTGGAGGCGGAGGTGGTTGTGGGGCTGGTTGTGGAGGCAGATGTGGTGGTGAAGGAAGAGGTGGTTGTGGGGTTGGTTGTGGAAGAGGCGGTGGTTGTGGGGTTGGTTGTGGAGGCGGAGGTGGTGGTGGGGATGGTGGCGGTGAAGGAGGAGATGGTTGTGGGGCTGGTTGTGGAGGCAGAGGTGGTTGTGGGGCTGGTTGTGGAGGCAGAGGTGGTTGTGGGGCTGGTTGTGGAGGCAGAGGAGAGGTGGTTGTGGGGTTGGTTGTGGAAGAGGCGGTGGTTGTGGGGTTGGTTGTGGAGGCGGAGGTGGTGGTGGGGATGGTGGCGGTGAAGGAGGAGATGGTTGTGGGGCTGGTTGTGGAGGCAGAGGTGGTTGTGGGGCTGGTTGTGGAGGCGGAGGTGGTTGTGGGGCTGGTTGTGGAGGCGGAGGTGGAGGTGGTGGGGATGGTGCTGGTGAAATGAAAAATTGTGCTGTGTATAAATGTATGAATAATTAAGCAGCTAATGAAGAGTTGGAAATGACTCTGGGGGTGTCTAGATGGGAGCTCACAGGTGTGTGTCTGTGTGTGTGTGTGTCTGTGTGTGTGTGTGTGTGTGTGTCTGTGTGTGTGTGTGAGTGTGTGTGTGTGTGTGTGTGTGTGTGTGAGTGCGCGAAAGAGAAGAAGTGTGCATGCCAGTCACAGCTGCTCCCTGGCCAAACACAACCTGCAACTAGCAACCAGCTAGCAGACATGAGGCACGGCGGGGGATTAGTGGAAGGCAACTAGGCAACCATGAGCGTGGATTAATATTCTAGTGAATAGTCATTTTCTCCACACAACTACACAATCCCAGTGGCCTCAGAATGGGAGCAGGTTGTCATGTTATGCTTTAGAGAAAGTTAAATAATGACAAGGTTAAGTGTGAAAGTGTGTGCGTTTGTGTGTGTTTGTGTGTGTGCGTGTGTGTGTGTGTTTGTATGTGTGTGTGCGTGTGTGTCTGTGTGTGTGTTTGTCTCCAAGGTCACAGGCTGAGGATGACATGTGGGGGCCTGGAAGTAGTTTCTGCCACATCCTGAGATCAGAATCCTCCAATTCAGGGTGTGTGTGCGCGCGTGTGTGTGTTGACCTGATTTTTTTTACTGCAATCAGAATCCTCTAGTTTATGTGTGTGTGTGTGTGTATTTGTAAGTGTTTGCTGTGCATATATGTTTATGAGATGCAGGGAGACCTGCAGCGCTTCCTTTCTGGTTGACTGTGTCTCTGAGCCCCCAGGAGAGACAAACAGCTTGGGTCCAGTCCCCATCAGTGAGGCCACACCACCCCAGCTCATCACTACCTTCCACACATACGCACACACACACAGACACACACATGAACAC
>JAIFZK010000007.1:23642500-23655000 GCA_027481765.1 Tenualosa thibaudeaui
GGTTTATACAATGATTTTACTCAACCAAGAGGGCAATTTAGATGTGTGCATGTGCATTCTGTCCTCCATTTTTCTGTCACGACCTGTTTCTGATAGTCAGACTAGCACCGCCTTAGTTCCTCCACTAAGCAGCGTCAAGGAGTCAGATACACCAGGCTGTCATTCTGGTTCATTAAAGTAATGTTTCAGAAATCCATTACGTTAAACACTGTCCTGCGGTTTAGACACACTGTGGCAAATATATGAGAGATGTCTGTCAAATAAATAGTGAATAAGCAGTTAAGCAGTGAACCAGTACCAGTGTGTTTTTTTACAGTTTTAGATTTAGTTTGATACCCATGTGTTAGTAGTAGCAGTGTGTGTGTGTGTGTGTGTGTGTGGTAGAAAGCAAAGAAAATCAAGTAATGATGCCTAGTGTCATTCTTTACACAATTATTCAAAAATGCTGAAAAATGACAGTGCTCTACTTTACCAGGGAAACAAACAAACAAAAGAAACAATATTTACTGTAGATTAGGTGAGTTGTTGAGGAAATCCATATCTGCACCCAAGGAAAATGTGTGCTCCATTGCCTCAGATGAATTGCATGGGTCTAAGCTACTGTTAATGCTCTGACAGTTTACCTGCCACCAAAACCTATTTGACTGTGAGCGGGTAAAACACAATGCCTGTCACAGTGAACCAGCTGTCAAAAATATGACTGTGGACACACACACACACACACACACACACACACACACACACACACACAGTTCTGTGTGTACAAAAAGCATAGCTTACAGGCAATTGCTATGCAGTTTCTCCAATGCTGGTTTGGAAGCCAAGGAGATAATGATTTACTGTCAGAGTGCACACAAACATCCAGCACTCCTTTCCTAATCTCACTGCCTTCATTTCCAAACTGCAGAATGGACAGTAAGTGCACTAATGTATAGATATTTGACCCATAATGTTGTGACAGTCAATTTCCATGTGTGTACATGCTGGGATGCTTGCTGAGTGTGTGTGTGTTCATTGGGGATGCGTACTCTCGGGTGTGTTTAAATGTCTTTGTGCTCTGGAGTTGTGTAATGTTGGATGTGTTATATGTCTGTATGTTCTGGAGTTTTGTAATGTTGTGTGTGTTTATTTGTCTGTGTGTTCTGGAGTTTTGTAATGTTGGGTGTGTTTATTCACCAGAGATCTGTAATCCTGGCAGTGTATATCTGTGTGTTGTCTGATGATGTGCATGTTGGGTGTGTGTTCATGCGTATGTGTGTGTGTGTGTTATTTTGATCAAGTTATTTCTGTTGAGTTACCTTTGAGCTGCCTGCCCGCCCGCCTGCTCCTGTGACAATGTCACTCACCACAGCACAGCATAACTCAGGTGTTCCTGCCTGGCAGCACACCTGTGCCCCTGTAGAGTGGTACCTGGGCACGAGTCCTCTTCCAGCTGCAGCCAGATGTCTATCAGACTCACGAAGGAGAACATGCCTCTCTCCTCATAGGTCCCCTAATTCTGTAAGGGACCTGTAAGGGCTCCCCACCACCCACCACACTGTCTGGGCAGAGTAGGGTTAGTTACCAAGTTAGCTGCTGTCAGCCTCATTCTGGGCTTGGCAAGACACAGCAGTCAGTCCCTCATCTCATCTTCTGTCTGCTCACAAACTCAATTAACACTTTAGGCTGATTTCATTTCTGTTTTTTATGCAATGTTCACACGCTAACAAACAGATGTCATGGCCTCATCTCATCTACTGGTGAAACAAGTGTGTGTGTGTATTTGTGTGTGTGCCCAGAAGGAATATATAATACCTGTGCCAGGTGGGCATAGCTGTGCCAGGCTACTGAACACTCCCCAGCAGTACATAAGTGGAAATGAGGATACCAGGGGGCCACATACTCTACAGATGGCACCTCACAAATCAGGACTCAACGTAGCTCATCATCTCAGCTCAAGAGTGTGTGTGTGTGTGTGTGTGTATTCCTAATGAAAAATTTTCAAACTGTCAAATAGGTGTCATGACCTATCATATTTTCAGTGGCTTGAGTTACTTGATGGAGTTGTGTAGGGGAACAAGTAAATGTGTGTATGTGTGTTTGTGTGTGTGTGTATGTGCGTGTGCGTGTGTGTGTGTGTGTTGAATGCCAAGCAGTTGTGGGCAAGTGGGCAAGTGTGGCAGAAGTCCAGACAACTGGACGCAAGACTGCCCTGATGCCAACTTGGCTTGAGTGTGAGAGAGAGGGGAGAGCAGGGATTTCTCTAAATTGAGACAGCATGGTAGATCTGAGAGAGCCTCAGCATTTTGGTGGTGCTCCAGACTCCCCACGTCCCCAAACACAAATCTGTTTGTGCAGCCGCCTGTCCTCTGATCTGTAGGGGTGGGGGTTGTGGGGGAGGTGGTGGTGGTGGGTCAGTCCTATAGGCCACTCATGCAGCGGAATGGGATCAACCTGGATGGACGGATGGACTGCTGGTCGTCGTGGAATGTGTGATTACTTGGACTCTGGGACTGCTTGTGTCTGTGTTGTGTTCACTACTGTGAACACTACTGTGAACACAATGCCGAAATCCACACACAGTGAAGTGTAGCTCTGAACAGACCTTGCTTGTGACTTTGAGCGTAAAGATTTTATGTGTATCAATAGAGGGTTCCTTAAAAAATTAGCTCAAGCTACACACCAACTAGAAAAAGACAGCAAGCAAAAGATAGCGACATTTGTTGACATTTTGTTCCACAGTTGTTAGTAGAAATCTGTCAAATCGTGTTTGATTATATAGAGATTGAGAAGAATGTTTGAGAGGACACTTAACCCTAAGTTGCTCTAGGCGAGACTGGCCCTGAACACTTGATAGTTGATGAGTTGTAAGTTGCTTTGGATAAAAGCGTCTGCTAAATGCATAAATGTAAATGTCTGCATGGAGTTGTGGAGTCTTGCCTTGCTGTGTGACTTCTGTGGACTGGATGCAGCTGCTCATCCATCGGTGGGCTGGACTGAGTTGACTTTGTGATGTTCTTGATTGAAGATTGACTTTGTGTTTGTGTGAGTTTGTGCTTCAGTGACGTCAGTGCATTGACAGCTGCTGTCAGATGTCTCATCCTGTCATTCAAGTGTCTCTCCTGTGAATCCCCTTAAGTGAGATTGAGAGAAAAAAACAAAACAAAACAAACTAATCTGGCTTTGGGTGCATTCAAAGCTCTCTGTGTGGGTAGTTAGGTGATTGCTTTGGTTTGGCTGCCAAGTCAAGGTAATTTCTGTTTTGTCCCGTGGCGTGTGATTGCTATGTGCGGCCATGCGTGCGTGAGAAGCGGCCTTTATTTAAGTGTAATTTCACATAATTACACTTCAGGAGAATTGATATGAAAACTAAAACCCCACTGTGGACTGTGCACTGAATGCTTACTCATTTAAAGGGATGTCTTTTCCTAACACAAGTCACAATTGCCTCTGAAGCTTGGAGCACCAATTTTTTTGTCACCTAAATGATTCCTTAATGATTAACCCTGTGTCGGGCAGGGATGCAACGCACTGCTGAATGGATTTTGATTTAAATTTCATTTAAAGTCACTCCAAGCCCATGATGGAAGCGAGCCATTAGTTCTGAGAGGCATTTATTCTCTCCTGTCTCTACGGAGCAGGTAGTATTTTACTATGCAGAGAAGTCATTGATGTGCCATTATGATCTGTCTGTACTGAGCTCCATAATAATATCAATACAATAGCCAGGAGTATTAATAGAGGGTTCCTTAAAAAATCAGCTCAAGCTACACACCAACTAGAAAAAGACAGCAAGCAAAAGATGGCGACATTTGTTGACATTTTGTTCCACAGTTGTTAGTAGAAATCTGTCAAATTGTGTTTGATTATATAGAGATTGAGAAGAATGTTTGAGAGGACATCTGTACATCATGGTGTCAAATGCAAATCAGTTAGAGCAGGTTCAACATATTAAGGTCTTTTAAAACCTTTAATTTCATTTAGTTTTTATGCAGCTGCTTTTATCCATAATGACTTACATTTGTGAACTATAAGTTACTTCAGGGCCAGTCTCCCCTTGGGGTTTGGGGTTAAGTGCCTTGCTCAAGGGCACAACAGTGGCAGCAGGGATTCAAGTCCACAGTTTCCAGGCTACTAGCATGCTAGCCAGGTTCCTTGTCCGCTACGCTCCTACCGACCAATTAAATGATATTTTATTCATAGCATCAAAAATACAGAAGGCATAAAATCCAGGAATAAGTGTTTCACAGGAACGCTTGGGCTGCCCATTCAAGTCTCATACTTTACAGATGGCAAAAAGAAAACCCTGAAAAGGGACTTCTGCAGTCTGCCTGTATTGCTACACCTCTTGATTACTGTCCAAGCTGACCCACAGTCCAACATCCTAAATGACAGACCTTTCTAGAACTGACATTGACAGGAATTGTACATTATATCTGAATATACTGAATATCCCGAATGGCATGTGGCACCTGCAAATGTGCTGTGTGTGTGTGTGTGTGTGTTATTGGTGAGTTTCTTTTCCCTGTTGTCATGGTTACTCATGGCGTCCAATCAGTGCCTGCCTGCCAGTCTCCGTGGTGCCATCTGGTAGTGTGTTTGTAGAGAGAGGAACTTGCGCACACACACACACACACACACACACACACACACACACAGAGGAGAATAGATAACACTGGGTGCTGTTTTTACTATGGAGGTAATTTACATGTTCCCTCTGTGTGTGTGTGTGTGTGTGTGTGTGTGTGTGTGTCTGTCTGTGTGTGTGTGTCTGCTTCGTGTGTGTGTGCTGAACCTGAGAGGTGAGAAGTAGGTTGCTATTGGAATAGCCTGTAGATATCACAATGGCGGCTTGCTATCAGCTTATTCTGACATTACTCACATTCCCCCCTCATACTTCATAGTAGAATCAAAGAATACACACTCCAGACTCCACACACGACTCTGATTCATCTTCTGACTGGCAAATGTATATTTCTTTGGATTCACAGCAGGTCAGGTCAGCTGGTAGTCGTGATGATTCTGTGCCTCATGGGGACTCTGATATTGTTCCATTAATCCAGGAGAATCCATATCCTGTGAACATTACCAAACCAATTACATTTCAAAACAGACAGATATTTCACACGCAGTCCAGCGGCCATAAACAGGTCATAAGAGCTGATTAGGGTTTATGAAAGTGAGTTCTCATGCCTCTGTGTGTGTGTGTGTGTGTGTGTGTGTGTGTGTGTGTTTGTGTGTTTGCGTTGCCTCATGTGCACCTATGTTTGAGTGGGTATCTGCTTGTCTTCCATCACACATTTGTATTTGTGTGGAGAGAGGTGTGTTTTATATTTTAGAGAGAGAGCAAGAGTGAGAGAACAGACACAGTGAGAGAGTGAGAGCGAGAGAGAGAGAGAGAGAGAGAGAGAGAGAGAGTTAAGAAAAAGAGTAAAAGCACATTACTTTATGTGATAGACGAGGGGGGTCTGAATGTTTCCACATGCGTCCTTCTTTGCCTAGAACCTTAGCATCAATCAGGGCACAAGCTTAGTTGTGGGAGGGGCAGACTGCTAGGAGGTAGCTGTCAATCAAACACTAAAAGCTTGTTGTCTACTCCTCTTTCACTTCTCTCCTTCTTAAGTGTCATTGGCGGTGTGATGCTGCTGAATCTATTGTCAGTCAGTAATTTCATCTGTGTCTGTCTGCTTAAGTCTCTCAAAGGAGTTGGCAGACTGGCAGACTGGCAGCCACTGAGGCCTCAGACACTGACGCTCTCTTTCAGCCTTTAGGATTTCAACAACCAGAAGCCTCTTAGTAATCAATTCGTTTTGGAACACCTACTTTACTTTCCCCTCAATGTCTTTCTTTCCTCCTTTTTCTCTCACTTCACTGAGGGAATCCAATCCAGCATTTTAAAAAGCTAGTATATATTTTGTGATTGCCCTGCTGTGTGTGTGTGTGTCTGTGTGTATGTGTGCATGTGTGTGTATGTATTTATCTGTTTGTTTTTAAGTATGTGTGCTTGTGTGTGTGTGTGTATACGGGAGTGTGTATTTGTGTGACTATGTACCTCTTTCTTTGTCTGTGTATGTGTGTGTGTGTATCACTGCTAGAAGAAGTGAGGACAATTCATTACCACACAAAGCTGCACCCCAGTGAGTTCTGTCAAAAGCCAAAGTCTCATTATGGGGATTAAACAGTGTCATATGGCCACACTAATAACTGGTCTTTTTATATTGTCTTTGATTCAACAGCTGCAATGCTAATGGGGTTAATGTAAATTGTGAAACATTAACTTTTGGCATAGCCACAAGGACAACAGGGCACGGCTCCTACTTTTCACACAAATGAAAATGGACATGCCGTTTTGATTTCCATTTCATTTAAATCCCAGAGGGATGTCTGTAAATTCTTTTGAACTTCACTGGGAACCGTGGGGACGAGTTGCCATCGGCAAACTACCCAGAAAACCCCCCAGAAAACAGAAAACAAACAGTACAGGAGAGAAACCCAACACTCAAAACAAGGACAAAAACAAACAAACAAACAAACAGACAGGCAGACTAGGCTGTCGCCAAACAGTATTTGAGGGGAAAGGCACAGGAAAACTGTGTGATCCCTCGGTTACTCTAAGTGGTGACTAAAACAACAGATGTCACGGCAACCGCTAATGCTAACCGGTAATGCTAGTGGTTGTGCTCTCAGCTACAACTCTGAAGTTATCACTGAAGTCTGGATTCTCTCCCCCTCCTGACCTCCCCTAAGGCACTGGGGGGTGGTGGGTGTGTGTATACATGAAAGGATATTGTTTCTTCAGCAGTGTGTGAAATGCAATACACAGTAAAAACACCACTGATAAGGAGCAGTAACAATGCACACAGGACTACAGAGTTATAATACACACAGGATTAAAGATTTAAGGACGCTTTCATGATGAAAGAAAAGCAGCTTTCACACTTTGTTCGTTTGAAGGAGTGGGACCTTTTTGAAACATATCAGTAAAAGGAGGGCTTCTTCTCTTTCTTTTTTCATCTCTTTCTCTCCCCTTCTCCCTCTCTCTCCATCTCTTTACCTCACTGTCTGTCTTTGTTTCAGGATTGTTCACAGAGGATGTCCATGTTTCTGATAGTAATCTAATAAAGTTTAACAGTGCTTAATAAACTTAATCTGCTGGAAAATGAAAGGAAGAGGCGTCTGGTGCTCACACACACACACATGCACACACACTCACATATATTGTTAGTCATATTATGACAATATTAGAGCACATGTTATACAGTGTAAAAAACTGAGCAAAAAAACAAAATGTTATGACCTTAATAGAACTGTGTCCTGATCATTGTAACAAACATGCCCTGTTGCATATAAACAAGAAATAGGTGAAGGTGTAGATATAGGAAACTGCATTCTGTACATCATAAGTGCTTGATTACCCTTTGTTACTCTTTGTTTGTTTGCCGCTCTGTACTTCGTGGTTTTGATGCATTGTAACAAGGGGCCTATAATCCAAAGAGCTGCCTAATAAACATTACAGGAAGGACTTCAGTGACAGACAGAGGGCTGATATGAGTGTGTGTGCTGTAAAATCTGACAGGGAGCTATGAGTGTGTGTGCTGTAAAATCTGACAGGGTGCTATGAGTGTGTGTGCTGTGATATCTGACAGGGAGCTATGAGTGTGTGTGCTGTAAAATCTGACAGGGAGCTATGAGTGTGTGTGCTGTAAAATCTGACAGGGAGCTATGAGTGTGTGTGCTGTAAAATCTGACAGGGTGCTATGAGTGTGTGTGCTGTAAAATCTGACAGGGAGCTATATGAGTGTGTGTGCTATAATATCTGACAGGGAGCTATGAGTGTGTGTGCTGTGATATCTGACAGGGAGCTATGAGTGTGTGTGCTGTAAAATCTGACAGGGAGCTATGAGTGTGTGTGCTGTAAAATCTGACAGGGTGCTATGAGTGACACACACACACACACACACACACATCCACATATTTATACACACAGACACACATTCATACTCACACACACACACACACGCTTCAATCTACATACACACACTTAAATGAGTGTGTAGAGTAGAATGGGAAGTAGAGAGCAAAACAGGAATAAATTAGCCAATGACGCTCCTCTCATGCAGAGCAGCTGCTGCTGTTTTGAGGGCCATGTTTTAAACATGTCCACACAGACCAGCGTGTCTGAAGCACAACACGAGTCACATGTAGCAACAAAACGGATCATAAAAGCACACAGCGGCCTTTTGCATTCACAGCACGGATCATCAGACTGCAGGCTACAGGATCACCATCTCTGTCTGGAAGATGAGGCCCTCCCAGTAGAGGGGAATGACAGATGTTCAGGTGTGTGTGTGTTTGTGTGGGCATGTGTGTATGTTTTCACGTCTGAGTATGTCTGTGTGTTTATGCGTGTGTGTATGTGTGTGTGTGTGTGTGTGTGTATCTGTGTTTTTTTAGAGAACCTTACAGAGTACTTGGCTGATGCAACAGAAATGTTGAGAAGTTCATACAAAGGACTGAGGCTACAAGCTCCTGATCACCTGAAGTGTGTTCAGATTCAGTAAAGAGGAGGCAACAATTGAAATGCATTCTCTTTTTCTTTTGTGTTTGTCTTTATGATTATGACTACTTGGCTGACTGAAATCATAGTGTGTGTGTAAACACTTCAAATTGCTTATTTTTAGAACTCTCAGTATTTACTCACCCAGCTCTACCTATTTTGGGTGAATTCAACAGGGTCTGCATGGAACTCAAAGCTAATGGAAAAAAAGCTCTGTCCATTTCTTGTCTTTGCTATAATGAGGTTCTGCTAATTATCTCTGCTAATGTAGGGTCATCAGCTATGTTTGTTTTCCTTCTTTGGAACAAACTATCTAATAGTGTAGCATTAGTGAAGTGTAGTGTATTACTGAACGAGGCAGCACTATACCAGTACCCCCCTCCACACAATCACACACACACACACACACACACACACACACACACACACACACAGTTTTTCCGTTTGGTTGTTTGATTTTTTTTTACTGTTCCACCTTAGCTTTTTTGATCCATAATGGTTCGAGTGCTGGATGTTGGCTCAGGAGAGGACATGGGGGGAAGAGGGGAGTTGTCATGGTAATATGGATCATGGAGGTTTCATGTCTCTGATTGGGCGGTTTATTTTCAGGGCTTGTAGCCCAAGACATGCACCAGCAGGTAGATTTGGCTAAACATATGCAATTGGTCTTGTTGCATTATGTTATATTCTGTCAAATGGGGATTTCAGAACCTTCACACAGACACTCACATGCACACATGCACACATGCACACATGCACGCGCACACACACAATAGATATGTATACAAATCTTTTACTAAAACATACACAAAATTTCTGGGACATCCCACTGATTATGTAAGATGTCTATTCTTTTTCTCCCTTTCTTTTTTTTCTCTCTCTCTCTCCCCGTTCTCTTTTCATTTTTAAATACCCTCCTGCTCCTAAAATACTCTTGTGTGCCGAGGCGGTTGAGGAGGTTGAAAAAGATGGAGAGAAAAAAAAGAAATCTATTGTGTATTAATAATCAAACAAAAGGTGAGTCACCATGGCAACACTCTTGATGTCACGACAACAGCAGTGTGTTCCAGAACATCCTAAAGCTCACCATAAACACGTCACTTCTAAAATTAGAAAAAGATCTTTACTGTTAAAGCTGAATGACTTTTGAATTTCACCATGCATCTTAAAAGCAGAGCTGTCACATGTAGGCCAAGGGCCAGGGGTTAAGTGGACGCTTTGAGTATTAAGAGCACCTGGATTTACCCCAAAGCAAGGTGATGATTGAACACACCAAGATGATGGATGCGATACCAAGGAACCACTTCCTGAGGAAGACGTCCATGGCTGCTCCTGTAGAGGATGAATGGAGAAGGATTTCCCAGAGGGAATGGAAGAGGAGAGCAGAACTGACCTCCAAAACATAAACTAAATGGAAGAAATCTCCCGCACCTTTAGTGAGGTGGACGTCACTGAGAGGGCAATGAAGTAGCCAAGAGAGACTGATGACCTTCCCCGTAACTTTATTTTAAAACCACATTTGTTGTGCTCGATTCAGAAAACTTCAATCGATAACTGAAGTACAAAGGGACATATTTATGAGCCTGAGATACAAAGTCTGTTGTTTGATCCACACAGATACACACACACACTCTCACACACAGGTCAGGTGTCTAGGAGTATCTGGCTTTCACAGTGATTGCAGTCTGCAGGAGTTGGTCCACACACCCACACTCACACACAAAACACTCCCCCCCATACACACACATATACACACACACAAAACAATCTCTCTCACTCACACAAAAACTCTCTTTTTCTGTCTCTCGCACGTACGCACACACACACACACACACACACACACACACACACACAGACACACAGTGATTTCCATACATTGTCACTTGAGGGACTCCCCTGGGGAAGCTGTTTTTCTTCTCCTCAAATGGCTCCAGATTCATTCATTTTTTTGCTCTCAGACATCAAAGAGTGTAAACTCCTGCATGACGGCAGGAGGAGTGTGTGTGTTTGAGCGCCTCATTGCTCCTGGATATTTACTTTCTTTCCATATAAAAAGTGTGTGCGTATGTACTTGTGCTTGTCTAGGTGTTTGTGTGTGTGTGTGTGTGTGTGTGTTCCAGCCGACTCAGCAGTTCCTGGGCTAGGGGGCGAAAGTGTTGATAGAGTTCCTGTGTATGGCGACAATGAAAGCAAAGCGCTCTGTGTGTGTGTGCGTGTGTGTGTGTGTGTGTGTGCATGCTCAGTGCATGGTTGAATGTGTACATCTCGTTTTGTGCGTTAGCCAGTGTTAGGCTCCTTGTGACTCTCCTGCTCTCTCTCTCCCTCGGCTCAGGATAACAGGAGGCAAACTTGCTGAGTTTGCTGAATTTACAAAACACTCTGGGGGACGAAGCCTCAAATGCTGTTTTCTTCCCATGTTTCTGACTGTCTGTTGTTCCATTATTCCACCATTCTGGTACTCGCAGCAACAGCAAAGATGATTGGGAAAGAAAGCAGTTGAACTGATGTGCATTTGTGAGACTTAGAAACCTGGATTTACTTAGTGAGATTGGCATTATGCTGTATATAAGGTTATACAGGATAGACAGGACACACACACATGTGCACAGCACACCACACAGAAACACACACATATACTCACACAATAACATACACACACACTGATACATACACACACATTCACACATTCAACAGAGAATGTACTGACAAGGGGCTGGTTCAAATGCCTATGGCTAAAAGTCACATAGGAAGCAGACAAGAAGCTTTACATCAGCTGAACAGATTAAAGTATGCATTTGTGTTTTCATGTGTGTTTTTGTTTGTGTGTGTGTGTGTGTGTGTGTGTGTGTGTGTGTGTGTGTGTGTGTGTGTGTAAAACTGCTGCTGCACTGTTTGTTTGGCTGTTGATAACCTGTGTGTGTTTGTGTGTGTGTATGTGTGTATGTATGTGTGTGTGTGTGTGTGTGTGTGTGTGTGTGTGTGTGTGTGTGTGCGTGTGCATGTGTATGTGTGTGTGTGTGTGTGTGTGTGTGTGTGTGTGCATGTGCTTTATGAGTGAGCCTATGTGTAGGTGTCTCTTTGAGACTGAGAGAGACAGAAGGAGGCTAGAAGGTTAGAACGCTATGAGTATCTGTTTGGAATCCTCTGCTATCCTCTGCGCGCGCGCACACACTCACACACACACACACACGCACACACACAAACAGCCAGGGAAAGATTGATGTGACTAATGAAAGGAGCTTTAGTTCAGCGAATTGAAAATTGTACACCTGCTCTCAAATGGGTGAGCACAGATTGAACATGTCATTTAAGGGAGGTAGAATAAAATAAAATATCAGACCACAGTAAATAAAAAATAATACTGTTATGTAGTTATGACAGGCATGGCAGTGGTAGCTAGACAATCAGCCTGCTTTGTGCCCTTCAAAATATCTGTGTGTGTGTGTGTGTGTGTGGTGAGGGGGGGGGGTAGGATAGTTTGATTAGGATTAGGCTGACTTGTCACACTCACACACACACACACACACACATACTGCTGCATATACAGCAGGGAAGAGGAATCTCAGTAACAGATGATGTATCTCACTCCATGACACAGAACTGATCAAGGAGCTGCCGCTAGCACTTAGAGTTCACAGATGGACACACACACACAAACACACACACACGCAAACACACACACACACACACCGTCAGTGCTTGGTGTCCTGTGAACAGAATGTTCTGATGCGATCACAGAATCCTCCTCCCACCCTCAACCTGCTCTTCACCCTTGCATACCAATATGTACATATGCACACATATGTACATATGTACACATATGTACATATGTACAGACTCGTGTGTACATATGCACACGAGTCTCTTAGCCATTTACACTTGTGCTGGCAGTCTGAGGAAGCTGGGAAGTTGGACATGATGGGTTAGAGTTCAGGCATTTTCTGTGCTTATCTTGTTTATTACT
>JAIFZK010000007.1:23660000-23690000 GCA_027481765.1 Tenualosa thibaudeaui
CACTGTTATGTATTCATCACATAAAACACTGTTATGTATTCATCACATAAAACACTGTTATGTATTCACCACATAAAACACTGTTATGTATTCATCACATAAAACACTGTTATGTATTCACCACATAAAACACTTATGTATTCACCACATAAAACACTGTTATGTATTCATCACATAAAACACTGTTATGTATTCACCACATAAAACACTGTTATGTATTCATCACATAAAACACTTATGTATTCATCACATAAAACACTGTTATGTATTCATCACATAAAACACTGTTATGTATTCATCACATAAAACACTGTTATGTATTCCAGCTGCTGGGAAGCCTCCTACCCAGCACCCCATTCCACCGCCCTCGCCCCCATAACCCAGCACCCAATGTTCTGGGTCGTACAGCCATCACCTATTACCCCAGGGCCATACCCAGAACTATACAGTCAGCCCACAGATTGCCTCTCCCCCCTCCCACACAGAGCAGTTGAATGGGATTGCACAAAACAAGAAAAAGACTTTTTTTCCTGCCGTTTTTCAACATAATCATATAAGTTTTCAATAGGGCTTTTTCGTGTATCGGCAAGATCGCTTGTGTGTGTGCGCGCATGTTTGTGTGTGTCTGTGTGTGTATGTGTGAGTGTGTGTGTGTGTCTGTGCGAGTGTGTGTGCGTGTGTGTGTGTGTGTGTGCATGAGCTCTGCCAGAGGGCTGGGGAAAGCAGGAGCTAGCATAGCAGTCAACCCATGATTTCAGACACCCAGCAGCACCCTTGCAGTTAGGCAATCATTCCTTAAGCTACCATTACTCAAAGGAAATGCTTCACTGCTAAAGGAAAAGAAACACAAAAATAAGTCACTATATGAAGGCTAGAAGAGGTAATTCACAGGCAGTAGAAGCATAGAATCACTCAGTAAGTAAGTAAGTAGAAATCATTTTAAAATTAAAATTCATTTTAAATTACGTCGATTCTCTGAGGAAGGACACAAGATGTCAAAACACATAAGGCACCTGATGCATTTCAGGTGTGTATAACAGACAGAAAGTGTTACTGAAGATGTATGCTTATGAAGGTGCCGTGAGGGTTTATGAAGGTGAAGGTTGTTATAAGGGCTAAGCTGCTAAACTTAGCACTTAGCACTAAAGATATAAGAGCCAGAAACAGTAATTAATTGACTTGAATGAGTTATGAATCAGAGTGAAGTTTTATGTTTAGAGTTAGCAGCCCAGGCTAAGTCACTCTCTAAGTGCTAATGGCTGTGAGAACCTCTGTAGTGAGCAGGGGGAGTTGTCCTGAATGCAGATGGCTGGAGCATCAGATCAGCATTTCCTGGCAGAGTTTCCCAGTGTAATTTAACTAATTCAACATAGTTATGCTGTACATCTGCAAACGTTAAGTTTTATATATATATGTGTGTGTGTGTGTGTGTGTGTGTGTCTTTGTGTGTATGTATTTCTGTGTGTGTGTGTCTTTGTGTGTATGTATTTCTGTGTGTGTGTGAGAGAGAGAGAGAGAGAGAGAGGGAGAGGGAGGGAGAGGGAGAGGGAGTGTAGTCACTAATGCTTCCTGCTGTAATTTCTCTCTGGCATGGCTGCCTAATGAAAAGCGTCCAATCAGTGCACACACAAACAGCCCCACAGATGCGGACATGAAATGGAGTCAATCTACATAATTGATTCCAGCTGCTGGAGAAAGTCTACCAGAGGCAAGTGAGGAATGGAGCCTCTCCATAATATCCCTCCTGTAATGAGGCTGTCAAAGGATGCACAGTGTGTGTGTGTGTGTGTGTGTGTGTGAGAGAGAGAGAGAGAGAAAGAGAGAGAGAGAGATTAGATGACCTCAACCTCTTCTCTTCTATTCTCCACCTGAGTGGTGGCACACACTGCTGCGGTGTGTATTGACGAGTGAAGACTAGTCTTTGACTGTGTATGACATGGAGTGTCTTTGACTGTGTATGACATGGAGTGTCTTTGACTATGTATGTGATTCGGATGTGGGGAAATGTGCAGAATGTGTGATAAATATGGCTGACTAGAGGTATAGTGGCTTTGCTGTTGAATTAGTTCAGATATCGAACCATACAAGAACAATATGAATTGCTTTTGCCTTTAAACTCTCTCCTCTCTCTCTCTCTCTCTCTCTCTTTCTCTCTCTCACACACACACACCCACACATACACACACACACACACACCTATCTTCCTTGGCTTCTGTGCTCTCTCTTAGTGATCATTTTTCTAAGTACTTTTTTGGGACATGTCCCATTACATCCCCCAGAGAAAGTGACACCATTTCAGAACACAGAGACACTGTTCCCCCCATAGAGACTCCCACTGTCAGTACAGCGTCCAGTTCACTCCCCTAGCTATGCCCTTTGGTAGGTGTGACTCTAACATTGCTTGTAGCCACTCACTAACATCACTTCTCCTCTTCCCCTTCTTCCTCCTCTTCCTCTCCGTCTCGTCTTTCTTCTCTTCTTCCTCTCAGATCCATCACCAACAGCAACCTACGCTTCATCGGGCAACGGGCCTTTCAACAGAACCCCAGGCTGCGTTACATGTGAGTACCTGCTGTGTTCTACAAATACACACACACACACACATACACACACACAGACAAATATGCGCATACACACACACGCATACAGATACACACACACATATACACAGATACGTACATACACACACACACACTCAGAACCCCAGGCTGCGTTACATGTGAGTACCTGCTGTGTTCTACAAATACACACACACACACACACACACAGACAAATACGCGCACACACACACACGCATACACAGATACGTACATACACACACACACTCAGAACCCCAACCTGCGCTACATGTGAGTACCTGCTGTGTTCTACAAATACAAGCAAACACACACAAACAGATTTGCACGCACACACACACACACACACACACATACACACACACACAAACACAGAACCCTGCGCTACATGTGAGTGCCTGCTCTGTGTATACAAGCACACACACACACACACACACACACACACACAAACAAGTAGTAGGGTACTATATGTGGTACCAAAATGCAGTACAACTACAACATGCGCAAACATAAAGGTTAGTAACCAGACAAATGACAACGTGGATTTTGGTGCCTCATTTCGGTGCCAATTAAATCGCCAGCTGTCCCGACATTACTCATCAGAAGCATCACTGCAGGTTGCAAGTTGCACCATCTATGCTCTGATTAGAACAGAGTCTACTCTGTCCATCGCTAAAGGAAAGGATGCAACATGTGTATCAGTGTGACCCCACGCCAAGTAGCCTATGTAAAGTAAAGGTTTTTTCATATCTCTTGTTTAGAAAAACAGGCCACTCTATACAGAGCAAGTATGATGAAACTTTACCTTATCTTGCTATATATGCTGCAGACTGGTACAGTTAAAATGTGAAAGCTTTCTTTCATTTGGATGATTTCATTTTTCAATCGTGAACACACACACACACACACACACACACACACACACACACACACACACACACACACACACACACTCAGAACCCCAGTCTGTGCTACATGTGAGTATCTGCTGTGTTCTACAAATGGAAACATATACAAACACACTTGTGATACACACACACACACAAACACAGAACCCTGCGCTACATGTGAGTGCCTGCTGTATTCTACAAATACAAATACTTTCACACACACACGCGCACACACACACTTGCACAGATACACATGCACACACACACACACTGAACCCCAGCCTGCACTACATGTGAGTATCTGCTCTGTGTATACAAGCACACACACACACACACACACACACACACACAAACAAGTAGTAGGGTACTATATGTGGTACCAAAATGCAGTACAACTACAACATGCGCAAACATAAAGGTTAGTAACCAGACAAATGACAACGTGGATTTTGGTGCCTCATTTCGGTGCCAATTAAATCGCCAGCTGTCCCGACATTACTCATCAGAAGCATCACTGCAGGTTGCAAGTTGCACCATCTATGCTCTGATTAGAACAGAGTCTACTCTGTCCATCGCTAAAGGAAAGGATGCAACATGTGTATCAGTGTGACCCCACGCCAAGTAGCCTATGTAAAGTAAAGGTTTTTTCATATCTCTTGTTTAGAAAAACAGGCCACTCTATACAGAGCAAGTATGATGAAACTTTACCTTATCTTGCTATATATGCTGCAGACTGGTACAGTTAAAATGTGAAAGCTTTCTTTCATTTTGATGATTTCATTTTTCAATCGTGAACACACACACACACACACACACACACACACACACACACACACACACACACACACACACACACACACTCAGAACCCCAGTCTGTGCTACATGTGAGTATCTGCTGTGTTCTACAAATGGAAACATATACAAACACACTTGTGATACACACACACACACACACAGAGAACCTCAGCCTGCGCTACATGTGAGTACCTGCTGTGTTCTACAAATACACACACACACACACACACACACACACTGTAGGCACCCCACACCATTGTGTTTCCTTGCTCTGCTGTTTCTCTTACATCTGTTTTTGCTTTCTCAGCCATGCAAGAGAAAGATGCACTGGTCTCCTTGTCCTACTTCTGATTAAGTAGAGCTAGATCCTCCCTGCTTTTGCACTCATACAGTCCCTGCACTTGTATGTAAACACTTCATGCCTCTCTCCTTAAGTAGGTCATGTTTTAGCATCAGGGGGTTAATAATGTCAGTGCACTACCCATAACCCCTTGCGAGGTCCCTACTGTGCTGTATCTGCTGTTTGGTCCTGAAAGTACAAGAGAGGGCATCACCTCACCTATTTACCAATCAAGATTAACCTTAGAAACTGTAACCTGTATAACCTTATAGACTGTTTCAATAGCAAAAACAACAAGGATGAACATTCTACTTCATTCCCAAACCACATCCGTCTCGTTTATATCACGCTAAACAGCCATTTACATTTACATTTATGCATTCAGCAGACGTTTTGGTCCCTAGTGACCTGGATAGCGGCAAACAGCCATATGGAATGTTAAAATGGAAGCCCTCTGGGAATAGGTAATCAAACTCTCTTGAAATGGTCCATAGGAAAAAACCTGCAGTGTCATCAAGGATAGCTTACCCTACCTGTAACCATTTACATTTAGGCATTTAGCAGACGCTTTTATCCAAAGCGACTTACAAAAGAGGATAACATTCAAGCTACAACACAATGAAAGAACAAACAAGGGGTGCATATTGCTAACATATCCAATGGTAACCAATGGCATGGTCCTAACTGTAATTATCAGGCCTCAGGCCTGTAATTATCAGGCCTCAACCGGGTGGCCAGAGAATGAGACCCTTTGGGGTCTCTTGTTTAGAAAAACAGGCCACTCTATACAGAGCAAGTATGATGAAACTTTACCTTATCTTGCTATATATGCTGCAGACTGGTACAGTTAAAATGTGAAAGCTTTCTTTCATTTTGATGATTTCATTTTTCAATCGTAAACACACACACACACACACACACACACACTCAGAACCCCAGTCTGTGCTACATATGAGTATCTGCTGTGTTCTACAAATGGAAACATATACAAACACACTTGTGATACACACACACACACACACAGAACCTCAGCCTGCGCTACATGTGAGTACCTGCTGTGTTCTACAAATACACACACACACACACACACACACACACACACACACACACACACACACACACACACTACATAGCACATTTCCACCTCTGCCCCTCTCACCCCTGACTGGCTGTGCACAGGCTGGCCTCATTGAGCTGGGGTTGTGGTTCAGCAGTCCGAGCTGACGTGCCGCAGTTGTGTTTACCCCCAGATTGCTCTTCATCCCTGCATAGACGGAAATTTGTCTTTGACTTCACTGCGAGGAACAACACCAACCCGACAGGGAATCAATACTGAGTCCTGTAGTTTTGAGTTATTTTCTAATCCGCTAGACTTTTTCAGCCACTTTTCTCTTTGCTTGTCTTTTTTGTGGTTTTTGAAGTGTGTGCCCCTTTCATGTGCCTGGCACCCTTGGGGTCAAATGAAAGGTTTCTCCACAACACACACCATACCCCACCCCACCCCACCCCAACACAGACACTTCTTCACCCCCATCACACACACACACACACACACACACACACACACACACACACACACACACACACACACACACACACACACACACACACACACACACACACACACACACACACACACACACACACACAGACACAGACACACACGCACACACACACTGAGCCCCAGTCTGTCTTGTAGGATGGCTGCCACAGTGAACTGGCAAAGGTTATGTGCTACTGTGAAGAAGAGGGGAGCAGGAAGTCACCCTCATTAAATATCCAGTCCCCTGAGTCTGCTCCCACCCGGCCGCCACACACAGACACACACACACTGAGACGAAAATGTCACTTTTACCGACAAGGAGATGTCTCTCTCTCTCTCTCTCTCTCTCTCCTAGTTTATCACTCTATCCTCTTTTCTCTTGTTCCCTTTCTTTGTTCCCTTTCTTCTCCATTCTCTCACTCTTCTCCTCATTAACCCTCTCAAGTACCCCCCTCTCTCTCACTCTCCCTCTCTCTCTCTCTCTGGTTGTCTTCTTTATCCCCCTTCTCTTTTTTCCTCCCCTTCTTTCCCTCTTCCTGCCATCCTAATCTGTAGACAGTCTCTCTTTTGTTCTCTCTCTCTCTCTCTCTCTCTCTCTTTCTTTCTTATTCCCCCCCCTCTCCTCTTGGGCCCTGATGGCCGTCATTGTTCTGCTCTTTTCATCTTTCTTCCATCACTCTCTTTCATACTCTGTGCCGCAGAAATGACACTCTTTATTATTCGCGCGTGTGTGTGTGTGTGTGTGTGTGTGGGTGTGGGGGGGGGGGGTGGGTGGGGGGTAAGGAGGGAAGGGTAGTGTGGAGCATTTTGCACAAACTGTAGATTTAATGCCACAGTTCATCATCTGTTGCAGAAAGAGGACTAATTCACTTCAATTTATATTCCCTCTCCCAAATTGCTATGCTAGGCATTCATATAAATAACCACAGACACAGCAACAGCTTGACCTTGACTATTCTCTTTTTTATCCATGCTTATTGTCTCTGCGTAAATATAATTCTGTAATAATTCTGTCTCCTTGCAAAGAGAAATCCTCTGTGAATCAGTCCATAGCCCTGGTGTTCCAGGTCAACCAGTGCTGGTGTTCAAGGTCATCGAGTGCTGTCTGTAGGAAAGAGAGGTAAACTATGACATAAACAGGTCCTACTACAGAACCGGTGCCAACATAAACAATAGTAACCAGACGAATGACAACGTGGATTCATTTCGGTGCATCATTTCGGTGCCAATTAAATTGCCAGCTGTTTTTAATGTGCTCCGGTGTCCCGACATTACTCATCAGAAGCATCACTGCAGGTTGCAAGTTGCACCATCTATGCTCTGATTAGAACAGAGTCTACTCTGTCCATCGCTAAAGGAAAGGATGCAACATGTGTATCAGTGTGACCCCACGCCAAGTAGCCTACGTAAAGTAAAGGTTTTTTCATTTCTCTAGTTTAGAAAAACAGGCCACTCTATACAGAGCAAGTATGAGCAAAGTTTACCCTATCTTGCTAAATATGTTTCAGACTGGTAGAGTTAAAATGTGAAAGCTTTCTTTCATTTTGATTAATTCATTTTTTAATCGCAAATAAACACATACCTTAACACAGTAATATTCCTGCACATAGCCTATGCTATGGCTAGTTCTCTTGCCCTGTCATAACGAAAAACATTAGGTGTAACTTGTTTAAAAACTTGTGAATAATAAGAGGGTATTCTGACAACTTTGAGAGAGCAAATTGTCTGCGTACCGTCTCCTAAAACTAGCCATCTGCTCCTCTATGGCAAGCCATTTTAAGATTAGATAGACTATGGCAAGCCATTCCGTACAAATGCTTTTCAGATGCGCAGTTACTGAAAACATTGCAGCTGTAGATACTGATAAAAAAGTACATAGAATATACAAAGAATATATAGCTCAATACAGTTACTATGAATAGTTAATAGTAACCAATAAATAATAACCAATAAATATTGGTTTGGGTTTTTTTTTTTCAGGTACTGAAGGTATCAACTTAAAACTAATAAAACCCAATCAATACCCAACCCTAGACATAGATTGAATAGTGAACCGACTGCTAACCCTAGATGCATGGGGCAAAATAACTACTTTCTTTTCCCTTTCATTTTCCTAAGACTAATTTGGCTAATGTTAGCTGCAGGTCTATGTTGTATCAAATGTTCACATTCTT
The DNA here is from genome assembly GCA_027481765.1 of Tenualosa thibaudeaui. Taxonomy (NCBI): domain Eukaryota; kingdom Metazoa; phylum Chordata; class Actinopteri; order Clupeiformes; family Clupeidae; genus Tenualosa; species Tenualosa thibaudeaui. The sequence continues at coordinate 23,668,319 of JAIFZK010000007.1, forward strand.
TTTCTCCTTTAATATGCTCTCTGATTGTATGTAGTCTGTCATGTATATATAGATATATAAAAATGGCAGATTTGTCAGATGCTGTTTGATCTGACATTGCATTGCAGTACTTGTGTGAGTGGCTTTGATTTGACATGCAACACTATGGCTTATAAGCTTAGGGAAGCTCTCCAGCAACTCAGCTCTGTACCCACAGATCTTCACAGACAATTCACAAACAAGTCCCTCCACTGGCTCTGTTGACACTCTTACAAGAATAAAAAATGCCATTGTTTTATTTATGTGTCTTAGGCTTGCGGGTTTGTGGCTTGTGGGTTTGGATGAGCATGTGCATCATGTGACATGGAGCGAGAGAGACAGAGAAGGGGAGAGAGAGAGAGAGAGAGAGAGATAATAGAATAGAATAGACTTTATTTTCATATCCAGCATGAATATTGTCTTTGGTTTCACCATTAAGCTCATGTATCACAACCACAATCCACTCAGTCCATCAAAAACACATAAATATGCATAGAGGCATGTCATACAAACACATATGCACACAATTATAGAGAGAGAGAGAGAGAGAGAAAGTGTGTGTGTGTGTGTTCATCCCTATCCTAACAAGTCTCACACAATGCAAAAGCAAACATGTCTCGAGTGACCATGCAGGCCCCCATGGTTTTAAACCCAGATCGGAGAAGTGTGTGTGTGTGTGTGTGTGTGTGGTGTGTCCACACACACTCACAAAGAGTTTAGCACATAGCTTTGGTCTTTTTGATGGCCATTTCCCCGCAATGCACCAAGACAGAGCTTGTCTTCTCCCGCCTGTGTGCGGACCATTGAGACTCCGCTCCTTCTCTTTCATCTCTCCAGATAGCTGACATGTTCCCCACTCTCTGAACATCCCAAGGCAAAGAGTGTTAACGGGGGGGGGCACTAGCTTTGGGGGGGGGGGATGCCTCTCCCACTTCACTGAAAAATAACAAAGGCTAAAGTCGTGTTCCTGTCACTGTCTCTTGTTTGACCAGAAGTTTTAAGTTTGTGTAAGAGGTGGGAAAAAAATCTCTTTTTCGTGATGTTATTTTCTGTTGTTCTCTCCCACTTCACTGAAAAATAACAAAGGCTAAAGTCATGTCCCTGTCACTGTCTCTTGTTTGACCAGAGATTTTAAGTTTGTGTAAGAGGTGGGAAAAAAATCTCTTTTTCGTGATGTTTCTGTTTTCTGTTGTTCTCTCCCTAAATCAGGACAGTGAGAGTCTGTTTGATCTTGCTGCAATAAGTGGAGTATTGAGACTTCTAATCAAAGGTCACACACACACAGACACAGACACAGATACAAACACAGACACACACACACACACATGCACTGACAGACAGACAGACAGACAGACAGACAGACACGCACACACAAACACACACACACACACACACACAGACAAACTGTCGAATGCACTGCACACTACAACAGAACATTCAACAACCATCTGTTGTGTTAGCATCATCCCTTATTATGCAACCCCCCCCACCCCCCCTCACCTCTACTCTTGCTCTATCTCTCTGCCTTGTCCTGTTTTTCACCCTCAACATAATCAGCTCATCAGCAGGTTGCAGTGTGTGTGTGTGTGTGTGTGTGTGTGTGTGTGTGCATAATTGTGTGTTCAAGTATTCAGCACTGAGGGCTTTATCTTTAATGTCTTTGTTGTCACTTCACTCGCCTTCATTAATGGTTGTAGGGGGCTGGATGGGCAGATGGAAGGAGGGGAGATGGATGGTGTTTTGACAGCACCACCTAAGCCCCCCCACCCCCCACCCATCAAACACACACACACACACACACATCCCCACCCCCACTGCACGCCCACCCTCTGCCTCAAGTCCCTCTGTGTCTTTGTTTTCCAGTGGGGCTCCGATGGAAAATTCATTGGTTTAATTAGTTTGTGTGTGATTGGATCAAACCAGCGCTCCCGCCTCTGGTGTGGCGGGTCTATGATGAGTTACTGTGGAGGAAGAGCCGCTCTCCTTACAACACAAGGGCCACAACACAGGCACAGCAAGATGGAGAGAAGCATGGGGGAGAGGGGTGAAGGAGAGGATGGGGGGATGGAGATAGGAGAGAGTAAAGAGGAGAGATGGAGCACACTGAGGAGGGAGAGAGAGAGACGGAGAGAGAGAAGAGCAGAGATGGGTTTGATAAGGGAGATGAAATGGGGAGTTGAGGGGGGGATGAAGAGATGTGGAGAGGAGGAGAAGAGGGGAGGGAGTGTTTGAAGATGAGACTGAAGGGAAGAGAGGAAAAGAGGGGAAAAGAAGGAATTGTAAAATACATTGCATGAGCAGGAAGTGGAAAAGAAAGAGAGAGAGAGAGAAGGAAGGGCACTAATAAATAAATGGGTTTCCTTTTTCAAATGCTCAGTTTTATGCCAACAGTTGTGGGTAAACACACCGGGATGTGTGTGTCTGTGTGTGTGTGTGTGTGTGTGTGTGTGTGCATGTGCAAATGCATGTGTGTGTGTGCATATGTATCTGTTGGAACTAGAAACACAGATTGTGTCTCTCCTTTTCTTTCTATCAACCCTCTCTTTCTCCCTTACTCTCTCTCCGTCTCTCTATTTCTCTCTTATTCCCCCTCTTCTCTTGGGCCCTAATTGCCCTCCACCACCTCTTTAAGGCTTGTGTTTGTTGTGTGCAGCAGAAAGACTTCAGGTACATGCTGTGTGTGTGTGTGTGTGTGTGTGTGTGTGGTGGCAGGTACAGGTGTTTCACTGTCAGCATTGGCTCCTCATACATCCCTTGATGGCCCCTCTCCCCCCACACACACACACACAAAGCTGGCCCTCTCTGCCTGATGCTGTAAGCTCTTGCATGGGGAGAATGGGAGGTGGATAGCCACCTGTCACACACTGGTATTCAGTCCGTCTCTCTCTCTCTCTCTCTCTCTCTCTCTCTCTATCACATCCAATTCACCTCTACCAGCTACCAGCCTTTTCTCTGGCAGCCAATCAAGTCCTTCCACCATTTTTCCTGGCATGTCCTCTTGCCAGGAAATACTATTGCAGACACCCCTGCTACACACACACCCACATAGACACACACACACACACATACACACACACAGACACACACACACATTTGTGGTGTTCCTGTACCTTTCGTGCAGTGCTCCACATTAAACCATTCTCCCACCTTCAATAGAAGTACACCTGTCTGTAAGCAAGTTAGAAACAGATATCATCTCAGTGATTATTCTGTTAGTCCTATAGTGGCCTCTGTTGTCACAGCCACTGGGTATACCGCTGCTGTTACCTCCATTTATGACTGGTTTATGAGGCGGGGATCATACTGGGCTGTAGATTTTCTATTGTTTGCTATGACATGAGTAATGAGGAAAGATTGTCAGTGCAAACATTTCACTGGCGGCAGGCATTATTTGCATTGAGCTTTGGTTTAACTTTCATAACACCACGTTCAGCTCATCAGTGTCAGTTACTGTCATGGACCGGATATTCACCGAATTTAGTAAAAAAATACTGCTAAATGCTGCAGAACTTGCCAACTTTGCCAACTGCCGCTTACCTCTGGTCGATTTGACCGAATTCAAATCCGAATTCTGGATTCAGTACATCCCTAGTAAGATATAATAAGAATAAAAATAATACAATTAAGGAATGACAGAGACAATATAATTTTGCTTTATGTGTGGTTTGCTGCCTGTGTTGTTGAATGAATGCCTGTATATTTAATCACAGTTGGAAAGTCTCATGTAAAACGGTCTGTTTGTTGAGGTGTGATGCATCGTTTCTTTGATTCTAAAACGACTGTGGTTTGATTGATGACTAAAATGCAAGGTCTGGTCTTTATTCCACCAATTCAATTATCCTTCAAAGAGATGGTGTGATACTTCAAAGCCAGGTCTGAGACTGAAGCTTTTTGATTGAGTCTGACCTGCTCCGCCACCACGTCACCTGTCAGGAGCGCCTATTGGGCATTTTAAACGCATTCACACCTCCCCTGTAATTTTTCTCGCCTGGCTCGCCTCGCGCGGAAGAAGCGATCGTACAGAGCGCTGGGAGTCAGCCGACAGATTGGACACAATTGGTGGGTGCTGTGATAATGATTATAGCCGTCAGTCAAACAATTAGAGATGTATGGACGACTCGCAAGACGCTTGCCACCTGGCTGTCTTCCCGATGTCCCCAACTGTCACTTGTGATTGTGTGCGTTTGTGAGTGTGTGAGTGTGTGTGTGTATATGTCTGTGTGTGTATCTATGCTTTCAATTTGCTAGTGGGCACCTCTGTCTATCTTTGTTGTGGATGTGGATGGCAGGTTTTGGCTCTTTTAGCTGAGCTTCTGTTGAAGTTTCACCTTGATAACTGTGCTGCAACATGTATGGAAGGGCCAATAATAAATTAGTTTATATCAACAAATAGCAATGACAGTGTATGGTGTACAAATACATGTATGGATATATGCGTCTATATATCCGTTTCTGTGTGTTTATGTGTGTATTAGGTATTATTAGTGTGTGTGTGTGTGTGTCTGTTTGTGTGTGTGTGTATGTGTGTGTGTGTGCTTGTGTTTATGCGTGTGTGTGTGTGTTTGTGTGTGTGTGTATGTGTGTGTGTGCTTGTGTTTATGTGTGTTTGTGTGTGTGTGTGTGTGTATATGTGTGTGTGTGTGTGTGTGCATGTGCGTGTGCGTGCGTGTGTGTGTGTGTGTGTGTGTGTGTGTGTGTGTGTGTGTGTGTGTGTGTGTGTGTGTGTGTTTGTGTGTGCATGAGAAAGCAAAATTGTTGAATATGCTGAATGGCTAAAATGACAGGTGGTATATAGCCCATAGCTTTAGCTTTCACAGTTTCTCCCAGTACTGGCCCAGTCTATGGGTGGCGTATGCATCTACGAGAGTGGGTACAATGAACCATAACACCATATCTCACACCATATTAGCTCTTAGCTCTGGGTGCTCAGACAGAGCAGCATAGACAGACAATAGAGTAAAAGACTGACATTTTAGAGGACAGGTGTTGTGTATCAGACAAACAAAACAAACCATGTAGACTCATGCCACTGTTCAGTGGCCAGCTCAATATCAGGTGAATCAGAGGACATGAAGGACTCCCAGAGACTCCCACCTAGGCCCACACTGTTATAACTGTGTGACTGTGTGTGTGTGTGTGTGTGTGTGTGTGTGTGTGTGTGTGTGTGTGTGTGTGTGTGTGTGTGTGTGTTTGTGTGTATGTGCTTGTGTGTGTGTGTGTGTGTGATGGAAATATAAGGACTAACGGAGCTTCACTGAATGATGCTGATAACCTACATTAAGCTAGCAGTTGACTCTAAAACCCAGGCACCTCTGATATATCCTGATATTTCTTTGAGAGCAATCTCTGCTGTCAGGGAGGAGGAGAGCGATGCTCTATTCACCGGCTGTATTATTGATTGACCATAGCATAGTGCTGCCATAAACCCACTTCAATGGCTCCCTGGGAAGCACGGTCATGGTGTAAATAACACACACTCTAGATAAGGGAAGATTCCGGAATAGATCCCCAATCTTGTCCAATGGGAACCTTGCCGATCAGGGACAAGGTGGCTATGCTCCAAGTTTTACCAGCCATGTGGGTTGCATCTAATAATGCCTAACACAGATAACCTGAATAAAACAACAGGAGTGTGTCATGTGTTGTAAATGTAATCTAGTTTACCTTTAGATTCTCATATTGAATAATATCCATCATTAAGATGACTTCTGTCAGAAGAAAGGCTATATTTCCTTATGTATTCTTTGCTATAAAGACGTTTTTGACCAGTAATGTAAATACCAGAATATGAGGTTTTAATTAAAAGTGATGAACAAACTCTTTTTGTCCTCTGGGGATTTTATTGTGCTGCATCTGTTTAACGCTGTAGTGTACAGTAATCGGAGTGTGTTGTATACTAATGGAGTTATGTCAAAAGCCTTGGAATAGAGCCTGGAGTGAAGACATGGAAATTGTAAATAAAATGCCTAGAATGAAGACATCATTTGAAATAAACTAACATAAAGGACACGCTGCTTTTGGGTTGCAAGATTGCTGAATGGTTGCTGTGATCAAAGAGAATTCGTATTTATATGTAACAGCATAAAATATTAAACTTTGAAAAATCAGTGTAGGTGAGTCGGTCTTACTACAGGTGCTTCTGCTCTGTACTGTGTGTGTGTCTGTTTCTGTGTGTATGTGTGTGTGTTTGTATGTGTGTGTTTACCTCTCTCTCTCTCATATACACACGCACACACACACACACAAACTGTCTCTCTCTCTCTCTCTCTGTCTCTCTACCTCGTGTGTGTGTGTGTGTGTGTGTGTGTGTGTGTGTCTAAGGATAATGGCTGCTGATGTTCCAGTGAACGGGAACAGAGATGGGCATGCTGTTCCCCTCTGGTGAGACCCCAGGGGCTTGTGACACTCGTCCAAAGCTCCTGACACCATGTACGGATCAATACCCCTGTCTTCCGCCCGCACTCCTTCCACTCACACACACACACACACACACACACACACACACACACTCACACACACACTCACACACACACACACACACTCACACACACACACACTCACACACACACACACACACACACACACACACACACACACACACACACACACACACACACACACACACACACACACACACACACACACACACACACACACACACACACACACACACACACACACACACACACACACACACACACACACACACACACACACACACACACACACACACACACACACACACACACACACACACACACACACACACACACACACACACACACACAAACACACCCTTGTCAGCCCCCACACCTCCCTCCTTTCTGCTAGCCCTGAAGTGAAATCCTCAGGGGAAACCCTCCCCACCTCCCCCAGCTAACCTCCGAGTGCTCTGGGCCTCTGCAGACTGGAGGCTGGTGTCGTATGGGGTATGGCTGGTGGGGTTTGGGGCTCTCTCACTGCTCTCTGGGAGTCATAGACAGGAAAATCAGAGATCACTGGGCCTTGTGTTGCATTGCATGGCTGGGCTGTAAAGAGGAATACAGAGCAAAGTGTGATGTGTGGTTGTGGATGTTCACGTGGTGGGTGTGTAGTTATGCCTGTGCTGGGAATGTGAAGTTTATGACACTCCTGTGTGTGTGTGTGTGTCAGTGTGTGTGTAATTCTTTCCTCTCCTCCAGAAATTAATTCAGGTCTTTAGAGCTACCACACACTGAGAAAGTGGATCGTTTTCTCAGTTGGAAAAGATTTTTGTTGAAATCTCAAGAGAAAAGGCAAAAGAAGGCAGTGCGTGTGTGCGTGCGTGCGGGCGAGCGAGCGTGCGTGCGTAAGGGCGGGCGAGCGAGCGTGCGTGCGTGTGTGTGTGTGCGTGTGTGTGTGTGTGGATAACATAGTGACACTCTGCAACTGCTCATTTCCTCCTTCTGAACATGCATTCCAACTCCTCTGTGCTCCTTGGGAAAAAAAAAGAACATAACCAGTGCGTGCGTGCATGTGCGTGTGTGTGTGTGTGTGTGCATGCATGCGTGCGTGTGTGTGTATGTGTGCGTGTGTGTATGTGTGCGTGTGTGTGTGTGTGTGTGTGTGTGTGTGTGTCTGTGCGTGCGTGTGCTAGGCCTTATTGGACCGGAGTTCCAGTAACCACCCGGGTTCCTCTGGGCGGTTCTCTGGTCCTTGGCCCCCTGTATGCCACTGACCCTACTTGGACGGCAGGTGCAGCCCCAAGCACGAATTGCTTAGACTGGGCTCTAATTAAATCTGTTCACCTAATGATCTTATTACAGGCCTTTAGCAAAGAGAGGCACGCTCCCCTTTTTTAAAGCAAGAACAGAGCCTGTGACAAAAGGTACCATGCCTGAAATTCCATTAGTGTAAAAATGCAAACCAAATGGAGCTCAGTGTGGCATGATCCTGCCAGGTGCATGCCTGAGTCAGAGAGAGAGAGAGGGCGAGAGAGAGAGAGGAGAGGAGAGGAGAGGCAAGATAAATGGTTTCTTTCTTAGCTCTTTCCTGCTTTGGAGAGGCTGCCAGACATCTTGTCCCACTGCCTGTGGGGTGTAACATTGAGGTCTGTCAAGGAATGAGAGGAAAGCCAGGTCCTCACTGATTTCAAGAATGCCAAGAAGGCTTAAGTCAACATAAGTCTTCAGGGATTCACAATGACAGAGGGTAGAGTACTGTCATCAGATGGTGTGTGTGTGTATTTGTGTGTTTGTGTGTGTGTGTGTGTGTGTGTGTGTAAAGCGTATTTGGTGGATGGGAGTAGACATGGGGTTGGGGTTGGGAGGGGCTAGGATGCAACTTCCTGGGGTTTGCCCATTCACTGTGCCGGCCCGCTGTTGGGCACAAGTCTGCCAGTTTGGTCGGTGCCATCTGTCCCTCTCTTGCTTCCCAGCTCCAAGGAGTGTCTTTTTTAAAAAAAAAAAAAAAACAAACAAGACTGGACAATGATTCAATAAATATATATGTAGGGGAGTTGAACATATGTGGGGATGTCTGTCTTCTGGGTGGCAGGGTAAGGAGTGCCTGTGAGTGATTGGACATGAAATGCTCATCTCTATAGCAGTGGCAACCTGCCAAGCACCTTATGCATGCAGACAAACCCTTCAAGATACCAGAACTAAAAGCTTCCTGTGTATGGAATAGACCATGACCTTCTGCATTGAATCTGTGTTTATAGAAAAGACCTAAAAGAGAGACAACGTCAGCTGTCTACTTTCCTCAAGAGCCTCCAGAAGGCACTGACAGCATATAGTTTCAGAGAAACCAGCACTTTGGCATCTCTTGACTTCTCTTGTTAGTCAGCTTCCATACCACTGCAGCCTGTAGTTGTCATTGAATTTGATTAACAAATCCCTCTTTTTGCATTTAGCAGTGAGTGAGTGGAGTCAGTTGTGATTTTTTTTTTTTCATTCATTCACCTTCAATACAGAGCAGAACTCCACCTGCATTTGAAAAGCACTGTTGGGACCCCCAGCAGACTGAATGTGTTTTAAAAAATTATAAAAATAATAGACCCATCAGGAAGTTCACATTAGTGGACAAAACACGGCGCATGTTGATGAGGTAATAGTTGTGAAAAATAAACAAAAAAGTGATAGTGATGGTGAATGAAGTCTACACTGTGTAAACTGAACGTCCCTCTCAGAGGAAAAAAAGAGAGAGAGACACACAGAGAGAGAGAGGGAGGGGGGGATCTGTCTGACATCAGGGTGAGAGAGCTGACATTTCATTGACCCACCAGAGCAGTGGGCCCTGTACCCATGTCTGTAGCGCTGTGAATCAGTCAGAATGTCAGAGCCCCCCTCTTTTCCTTGGGTAGTACTGGCCATCTCCAGGCTCTGTGTCAGTGTTGAGGTTAGAATCTCTCTCATTGTTTTAATCACACACACACACTCTCTCCCTCTCTCTCTATCCCCCCCCCCCCCTCTCTCTCTCACACACACACACACTTTTTCATAAACTCTTTCTCTCACTCAGAGAGAGGCTTAAACATTTTGCAGGAAAGTGATGAATAATGTAACATCGAATTGCAAAGCACAGATCATATCCCTCGCCCCTCTGATCATTGGTGCAGTATTTGGCCTGTTCTGTGTGTCTGTATTGTTGGAATGATGTATGTGTGTGTGTGTGTGTGTGTGTGTATGTGTGTGTGTATGTGTGTGAAGGGGGAGAGTGTCCTGACTCTTTCCTCAGTGTACTGTGTGTTAGAGTACTCATTGTAGTTAGATAGCTCAATCACAGCCAATCATTAGTTGGTCTGAGTGCAGGCAGGCCCGTCACAGCCAGTCAGGAAGTCAGAGTGTAGGAGAGAGCTCAGTGATTGGACACCTGAAGTAGGAAGTGACTTCTCTCCTCCCTGCACTCTCTGACATGTTAAAGAATTCTTCATTTTAGAATTCATAATTTTATTTATCATTTTTCAAAATATAATGAAAACAAAAATTAAGAACCATTAGAAAGAATGTAATATAGTTAGAGAGGCCCGTAAGCTTATAGTTCATTGTGTTAGTATTTAAGGACCCCAGAGTCCCAAAGTGAAAATCCCTATGGGAAAATGAATGGCGTTTTGGCAAACCCCACTCAAATAAGGTGTGAGAGAAAGAGTAGACAACCTCCACATTCAGTCTGCCAAGGTTTTTTTTTTTTTTAATGACTCCCCCTCTCTTATTATTTATATTTATTATGCTCCTTTTTGTTCTTACACTTTTGTGGCCTTGCCTACTAATTTCGTTGTCCAGGTGACTGAACAATGACAAATAAAGACTTGAACATGAACCTGAACTGAAAAAGCATTTCTCATTTGACTTTTGAACAAAATTAGTTTGTTTCGTCAGTATAAGGATGTTGCTACCAAAAAGCTAAAGCAGTAAAATCTAGCAAACTACATAGTGTTGCTTGGCACAAGCCAGACTCAAGATTAGTATTTTGGTTACTGAATAACTCCTCCTTACTTACCATGCTTTCATGTCATTTACTGCTGCTGTTCACACCAATCTTCAGACTATAGTGATCATACTCTTATAATCACTCTTATAATCAGTATAGTACCTTAGTTAACTCTGTGATTGTTGTGAGAAAAGTACAATTATCATTCGTAAAGCTAACCACAGTTAGCATCTGCTGCTTTGGTTACCTGGGAGTGCCTTGGATGAGGGATTCCTGTTGTCCTGTCTGGTTTCCTGATACCAAAGTACTAGGCAAAAGTAGCCTTAAGCTACTTGCACTTATTTATTTATACAAACTAGGACTATCTTGTTGTGCATCTGCACTTTACTGTTGTCCACGTACACACATGGAACAGTGGGACACGTAATTCCGATTCCTTTGCATGTCAAGTACACGTGAAGAAATTGACAATAAAACCAACTTTGAACTTTGAAAGGCGTAGCAACATCCAGATTTCTGAGCTACAACAGGTCTGAAGACCTCACAGACATAGTTTTTATTTACATGCAATGAATGCGGAGGCACTCCGAACCATCAGCTGCATTATTTTGTTGATTTTCATCTTCATTTTCTCAGGAATTTTTAGTTGGGAGCCGGAACGTTTAAAATCCTATTTCACTGCATACAAAATGACAGTGGTGACTTGCCAGCTCTATTATTCAATACAAAACACAAACACTAAATAGCACTAAACTCACAAAAGAGTTTGAGACAGATGACACAGATAAAAGAATAAAGCGAGACAAATATTCAAGATTAATACAAACATTTATTTTGAATTAGGAAAATAAATGAGGAGGAACAAAAGGTGTGGAAAAGATGTAAAATAGATAGATAAATAAAGGAATTTCACAGTGAAATACACTGCCAAAGCATTCAATTATAGTACATGTGATATTGCATTCAATTATAGTACATGTGATATTGCATTCAATTACATTACATGTGATATTGCATTCAATTACAGTACATGTGATATTGCATTCAGTTACAGTACATGTGATATTGCTTTCACAGTTGTACTTGAAGTCTGTTGTAGGGTCTATTTAAGAACCAAACAGTCAACCCAGTAAAGCCCTTTCTTGGTGATAGGACTTAGCCCTCAGTTTCATACCTGCCAAGCAGATTTGACTGGATCAGAGGGATCTGCCAGGGCAGAATGCTTGGGCGGTTTTGACAGAACTATAAATGGGATCATGACTGTGCAAAGCTGAATGTTTAATTCACAATTTGAATAGCTACAACCTCCCCTCAATGAAGCACTGTCCTGTTGGAGTTTGCTTTTACTATGAGGAGAAATCTGGTGTTATTTAATTCATAGCCCTGTTGTTTGAGGTCACCGAGTGTTGCCTGTAGGAAAAAGAATAGCAAATCAAATAGCAACCTGGCAGATAACTGAATGGGGCATAGGAAAATTACGCTGAAAGTGATTTCTGTGCCCCATTCGGTTAGAGACAGCGCTTGGTGACCTTGGATTATGGATTGATTCACAACGGATTTCTCCTTTAAAATGTGATTAATCTATACTGACAATTATAATGCATTTACTTGTTTTTTTTTTCTTATAAAGTGTAATGCTGTCTCTGAAATTCATTTATCAGCATTACGCACAGAGGAAAGGAATGCTGACATTGTGCATCAACAGCACAGCATATTACAAGTTAGATCCAAAACCAAACTGTTTATTTGAATTACAGGGGAATCTTATGCTTTTGTTGGCCTTGACATAAGAGCATGAAGAGGAGCCACTGTAATTATTTCGAGAGCTGATCAAAGCAGTGTTTTCTATGATCACCAAGCAGCTTTTAATTACTACCCGGAATGCTGTTAAATAGAAATACACTCCTCTTTGATCAAGGTTGAACATGTTCCATCTGCTCACATCCTGTTTTCTTTTTGACACTCCAAAATAATTGTGTGGTGGACTTGATTCAATTTCTGTGTGAGCTTAGACTACTCTGTCTGTACTGTGTCCTGTTGGGCATCTGAATTGTTTTGGAAACTCTCTGTGTGACTTTGGTTCATCCCTGCAGTAAGTCTTAGACCTTCATTTTAGCTGCCACCACAACATAGCTCTTTGCTGAGATCATGTGCATTTTGTAAAGCTGACATAAAGCTAAGCTCACATCCATCCCTGATCATAATACCCAATCCACCATTATGCTTACCATGACCTAATCTACAGTGGGATTTAGGTAAGAGAGTGAACTCTGGTCTCCACAGTTTCCTTATGCTATGCTATACTATGCTAAGCTATGCTATGCTATGCTATATGTTGCTTGTGCTATTGTATTATTGTTAGAAAACAGTGAGGGCCAATGGAAGGTAGTGAAACAGAAAAGAGAGAGGGGGGAGGGAGAGAAAGAGAGAGAGAGAGAGCATTCTGTGGGTTCAGTCACTCATAATCTGACGTTATTGTGTGCTTTAAGCAGTCTCAATGGGCTATTCTAGCTGGAATAATGTGGCTTGTTAAAATAATTACAGACAATTGTGTGCCACTCAAATTGCATGCAGGCCTTAAACGCTGGCCTGTTGTGTCTCCTGCACGTTTCTGACTGTTCAATCAGGATTACAGTACTCTCTCCTCACATTACACACAAATCTCTATGGGGGACTACACTGGCAAACAGGCTTATTCAGGAACTATCAGAGGCAGAGTGGACTGATTGGAGATCAGGTGCATAGATCTGCACAAACTTTGAAGCTAATTAATTAATCTGCCTTGATACTACGGCTGGCTCTTACCATGCTGCCTTTAGATGATGATGGAGATTTTCAGACTGAAGCGGCACTTAAACGGAAATAATTCAATTGGGTTAAACACATATAGGACATTATACCTGAGCTCCAGGGGGAGTGAAGAAGGTGGCCGTGACTCTTGTTCTCTCTCTTCCTTTCTTTTTTTCTCACTCTCCCACTCTGCCCTTTTTTTCTCCATGTCTCCCTCTCCCCTTCTCTGTCTGCCACTCACCCTTTTCCTCCCTCCCTCCCTTTTCTCTCTCTCTCTTGTTCTCTTTTTCTCTTTCTCGTTTTTCCCTTCTTTTTCTCACTCTCCCTCTTTGTCCTTTTTTTCCTCCATGTCTCTCTCTCTCTCTCTCTCTCTCTCTCTCTCTGTCTGCCCCTCGCCCTTTTCCTCCCTCCCTCCCTCCTCTCTCTCTACCTCTCCCTCTCTCTGTCCATCTCTCCCTCTGTCACAGCTAAGGAAGGGTAATCGATTGGCTGTGTGCAGGTCACGGCTGTCATCACTAACCTCTGTCACCATGGGGACGAGAGGACAGGTACCAGAGTGGCGGAGGGAAGTCAGCTCCTGGGCCTGCCACCCAGAGAGAGGAAAGAAGCAGGGATGAAATAGGCCTTGTCATCACAGCATCACAGCAAACTGAAGAGGGAAAGGACAGAGTCAAGAGAAGTGCTGCTACTGCGGCAGAGGAAAGAAGGACATAGATATGTGGGGTGAATTAGAGAAGGGGAGGGAGAGAAGGAGAGAGAAAGGGAGGGAGGGAAAGAGAGGGAGAGACAGAGAGAGGCAGTGAGGGAGAGAGAGACGGAGGGAGGGAGAAAGGAAGAGAGAGAAGGAGAGACAGAGGAATAGAGGGAGGGAGAGACACAGAGAGGGAGAGAGAGAGAGGAAGAGGAAGGAAGGAAGGAAGGAAGGGGGAGAGGGAGAGAGAGAGAGGAAGAGAGTGAGGGAGACAGAGGACTGGTATATCAGTGTGGAGGGTACGTAGACTAGGATGTCTGAGAATGAAAGACGCTGCTAGGCAGTTTGGTTTGTTCTCTGGGCTTGTCTAACGTCAGAATCATGGAGCAGCTTAATAGGGCTGGTGAAGACGGCAGAGTAATGGAGTGTGTCTAAGTGATGACACCTTTTCAGCTCGCTTTTCTCTCCTTTTCTCCTCCCTTTCAATATGTCTTTGTTATCACCTTCTATGCCTCTCATTCTCTCCTCTTTCTTTCTTTGTCTATCAACATCATCTCTCTCTCTCTCTCTCGCTCTCTCTCTCTCTCTCTATCTCACAATCTCTTTTTCTTTGCTCTTGTGTGTTTTTGCTGTATCATGTCAGAGTGAATGTATAAATCCTCCAGCAAGGCTTCCTCTCCTATCTCAAGGCTGCAGACAGTCAATTGCTATTTTCTGTGCGGTCGCTTGGTCGGTGCTCAGGTCTTTGTTGTTTTGGGTTGTTACTGTGCTGGTGGATGTGTCACCCTGAGAGGCACAGGCACAGGAGATGAAGAAGTCAGCTGGAGAACTTCAGGCCTCAGGCCTCGTTCAGGCAACACCACTGAGAAAAGCAGAGATTATGCAGAGAGGTTTATCAGAGCTGGGACAGCTCCTGAGTTGAGTCATAATTGACTTCTTTGATCAGACTACATGGTTCATACCTGTTTCACACTCATTGTATTTTGGCAATGACCATATGAGGTCTGATTCTGATTCTAATTCTAATTCAGAAAAATGAGTTGTGTGTGATAAGGACATAAGTGGACAGCACCTTATGCAGGTCTCAATTAACAAGAAGATGCATTGTGATATGATCTCTGATCTGAGATCAGAGTGTCTTCAGACACACTTTTGCCCAAGGGTCTTATGGAGTGACAAGTCTAATATGTCCTGATGCAGCCCCAACAAGGAGGCCTTCAGTGGAAGTGGCAAAGGCAGGAACAAAATGTGAGCACACGTGGTCAGCAGTGTGTCTGGGGTAGTACTTCTTGGCTGGCTACGTGTGATCCATCCACCCAAGGTGCATCTTACTGAAGGTTTAGAGAAGGCCATGTAATGTTTGGCTCTTTTGTGGGGGTTTTACTCACTGCATTTACTGGCAAACAAACAAACAAACAAATAAATATATAAATAGTCTTCACACTATTTGTTCCCTGGTAGTATACAGTTCTGTAGAAATGTTAGCATAAAGTTGTCATGTAGCATGCATCACACTTTCATGTACGCAATATGATTGTTGAATGGCTGTAAATGGATCTATTGGAATTGAGTGTTTGTTGATATTTTTGCACAGTTAGGCCTGGTTAACCGCTGTGATCAGCAAACATGTTTTGATGTCTGTCATGTAATGGAATTGAGTGTGAATATATGTGTTCGCTTGGTTAGGTCTGGTTAACCTCTGTTATCAGCCTACATGATTTGTGCTTTGTCTTTGGTCTTGCCAGCCTGCCAGCTGATGGCTTTGTGTGTGTGTGTGTGTGTGTGTGTGTGTAGGGGGGCCTGTGTGTAGATACACTCAACCACTGCTGTGTTATTAAAGCCTAATTAAATGCATCTTATTGCCTGCCACAATGACTGCTGAAGCTGTGTGCCATGGAAACTAGATTGTGTGTGTGTGTCTGTCTGTGTGTGTGTGTGTGTGGTGTGTGTGGTGTGTGTGTGTGTGTGTGTGTGGGCGGGGGTGGGCGGGTGTTGGTTTATGGTTGTCCATGTGTGGGATATCAGGAATAGTGTGAAATTGCTTGATCCTTGATTATGGTGAACCCTCACTCTCTCTCTCTTCCTCTCTCTCTCTCTCTGTCTCCCTCTCTACCTCTCTCTCTCTCTCTCTCTGTCTCTCTCTCTCTCTCTCTCACTCACTCTTTCACTTTCCCTCTTTCTCTCAGCCCTACCATTTATTCTGCTCTTTCTTTGTTTTCTCTCTCTCTCTCCCTCTCTCTCTCTCTGTCTCTCTCTCTCTTTCTCTCTCTCTCTTCTTCCATCACTTTGTTCAGTATCTCCAGCTTGTTTTCCTCTGGGTGCGGGGCTGTCAGCTCATTGTTTTAGCGCTAGAAGCCAATGCAAGTCCAATGCGACGTGACTGTGCTTTCATTATGACGCCTGTAGCAGCCTCTTTCTCTCTCTTGTCACTCAGACAAGAAAGCCAAGCACATCCACTGCCTTCAGATGATGGAGGCGGGTGACTTGGAAGCTGTTTCTTTTGTCCTAACATGAGATAATGTTTTTCCTTCTTTAATCTGTACTTCTGCTGCTTGTCTGGTCGCTTCTGAATCAAACCTATTAAAGGCTTTGTCTCTCTGTCCTCACACACAGTCGGAGTATACATTGAGTCCAGGGATGAAAGCCAATTCATTTCTAGTTCACATTAACTATCTGATCTTGAAGTAGAATTTTTATCCACTTGTTGAGCCCACAGTGAATTGAGAGGAACAGCCTAAGGTTAAGTTAAGTGGTACATTAGAGGGCATTTGATATAAATCTACAACTCAGACAGGATGTTTGACTTTCAGTTGAGTAAATTAGGCTCTTGAAGGATTTCTGTTGTGATACCACATGCAAAGCCATCTCAACCCACGGTGTTTTGCAGTTCAGTGCATTCTTTTTAAGCCTTCCTTTTTTTGTAGCTGAGTGTCCTTGCCTATGGCTTGTATACAAAGTCTCAATAGTGTAATTGATGCAGCCTTGTGTCCCTGCCTCTCCCCGCTCCAGACTGTGCCATGAGAATCGATTGAAGTTTGCCGTCATTAAGTATGTATCAGTCATTGCTTGTCAGGGTCCTGAGGCTCAGAAGCTAGGGGAGAGGACGCAGAAGAGTGTGCTTTTATTTTGAAAGCTGTGCAATCCCAGAATGCAACAGATAGGACTTACAAGTCACATTACTCCACTGGTTACTGCTGCGTACAATAGTAACCAGTGTATTAGTGCAAAGCTATTCAGCCTTGTGTGTTTGTGTGTTAGTGTGTAAACGCACTTTAGCTTGCAACTTACAGATTGATCTGCTGACATTCTTGTGCTCTGGAATGCGAAAGAATTTGAAGCTTCAAGTATTATAGTGGAGGAATTTGTGTGTGTGTGTGTCATAAGTTACCAGTAAAACAGTGCCATTACCCCTCTGTCTGGATTCATTCATGCTTGCCTGTTGTCTGTGTAACCACCTTTCAACATATGGAGTAAACAGAGTGAGAAAAGACAGAAGAAGAACAAAAGAAGAAGCAGGCAGTAAACAAGGATAAACAAATCACATCCAGACCAGTGTCCTGGCTGGGTGGTGGAGTCCTGAGCTGAAGGGACCTGAGTCATTTGATTAGTTATGCCTGTAGTGAGTACAGTGCCCATGCTGGGTGGTAGACTCCTGAGCTGAGGGGAACCGAGTCATTTGATTAGTCGTGTCTGCAGGAAGTTAAGCACCCTGTACTGGGTAGTGAGCTCCTGAGCTGAGGTGAACTGAATCATTTGATTAGTTATGTCTGTAGTGAGTCCAGCACCCTTTACTGGGTGGTGAACTCCTGAGCTGAGGTGAACTGAGTCATTTGATTAGTTATGTCTGTAGTGAGTCCAGGGCTCTGTAATAGGTGGTGAACTGAGTTGAGGTGAACCAAGTGCTGTGATGTGAACTTGTGACAGTGGGAGATGCTCTTGGTCACTTTCATGGTGTGAGTAAATGCCCTGTAAGCATTCGATTACTTCACTCTTTCCCCCAATCAGGATGTTTACACATGGTAGCTTCATAAACCTGATCCTACCTTGAGCCTGGTGTGTCCTGTGGCTCATCCTGTGACAGCATGCTTAGCAACGATAAAACATCTATTTTTGGGTGATCTATACAGTAATTAGTTATCACTATATAATGTTGAGCTCGATTGGTCATTTTAGTTATGCTCTCTCTTTCTCTCTGTGTTTGTGTGTGTGTGTGTGTATTGCCAGTGAGTGATAATCACTTGCGCACTTGAGGCTATGGATAGATATCTTGCTTTTTGTCCCTCACAAGGGCCTGAGCCTTGACTCAGAACTTGGACTCAGAGCCTGAATGAGCCCAATAAAAGCTCACTGAGTGCATGTGTGCACCAACACTACAGCAGCTCTGACGCTGCATTGTCTCACTGATAGAGTAGGTTTCTCTTGCTGTACCCCAACTTTAGCCAAGAGCATAACAGCTGAGGGTCAGAGTTGCATCTCTCTCATTTTCACTTGTTATTCTGAGCCATAAAGAGGCCAGGCCTCTCCTTGTTTGGGTTTCCCATCACGTTTGATGCCTGATTGGATTATTTATTTCTTTATTTATTGCCTTTCCTTCTCAAATCCAATTTTAGCTGACATTTCTCCCGACTGTAACAAGGGATGACCTTTAAAAAGGACACTTTCTTCTGCAGGTTGTGTGTTCTGCACATGTGTGTGTGTGTGTTTGTGATTGTGTGTGTGTGTGTGTGTATGTGAGTGTTTATGCATGTATATACATATTGTATACAATAAGGAAAGTTCTGTGCACACTGGAATCTCTGTGTATGTGTGTGTGTGTGTGTGTGTGTGTGTGTGTGTGTGTGTCTGTGTGTTGCACATGAACATGTAAATCACTGAATGTATTTCTGACATTCTTGTGCACTGGAATGTACACTAGAATGAGCATTTAAGTGTGTGTGTGTGTGTGTGTGTGTGTGTGTGTGTGTGTGTGTATGTGTGTGTGTGTGTGTGCGTTTGCATGTGTGTGTGTGCGTGCATTTGCATGTGTGTGGTTGTGAGTGTGTGTGTCCTCTGACTCATCTTCCCTGGCCCTACTTGATTCTCTCTTCACCTGTTTGCTTTGTGAGTTTGCATTTAAGGGTGCATGTGTGTGTGTTTGTGTGTGTGTATGTGCTGTGACTGTGTGCTTAAATATCAATATAAATATGCTTATATGAACTACAAACATAAACCAAAGCCTAATGTATCTTAATAGATGCAGCACATACACATTTTATTGTCCTTAGACAACCAGTTTACGGCCTGGTACAGTATTCGGCCACTCACTTTTTTCAAAAAAGATTTAAAACAAAGAATGTTTGTGTTTTGATCTATAGTTTAGCTCGACAGTTGTTTTTAGCCAAAATGATAATATATTAGTGCTGGATGCTTTGTACTAGACATTGTTGCTATGGCATGCTTGTTAATGTGTTGACAAATTCAGTTTAGTAAGGAACTGACTTCAAAGTTGGCTCAAAAACACCCATTACTGTTGTACTAATGTGGTAGACGTTTGTTAAGTTCATGTTGAATCAGACGTGGCAGTTGTCTTAACTTACTGAGAGGTGCCACTAGCTTTGATTTTCCAACAATACTCTGTACAATACTGGTTTGGAATTATTAGCATTTTCAGAAGCGACATGATGTTTTGTTTTGGCTGTTATACAGCATTCGTCTCACAGTTTATGGTAAACAAGGTGTCAAAATTAAAGATAGCATCCTGAAGAAATGGACATGTGATTAGAACTAAAATAACAATTTCAATGAGGATTTTATGTGGTCAAATACTGATTTTCCAGTATGCACATAAAATTATCCATAATGCATGATACTACTGTTATTTTGCAGATGTAGGTTTGCAAATTGACTACAGGATTTCAATGGCCAGTTCTCACAGCCGTGAGCTGCAGAAGTGTTAGCTAGCGTCTATCTCCACCATCTTAACAAGCCCACTTTTGCTCTGCCTCCATTCTAGCCAGCTTGTTTTTCTGTTGCCTGAGTCATTGCAGTAATTGATTCTGCTTCCAAGGCCACTCAGAAACATAGAGATTAGTTTGGAGCCCAGAGTGAGGGAGAAAAAACATAACCTTGATTGTGGCTTTTCTCTAGTCCTAAACAGATGGATGAGTCTTGTGAAGGAAGTCACACACACACACACACACACACACACACACACACACACACATACATTCACACATTCACACACACGCCCCTGCACACACACACACACACACTCACACACGCCCCTGCACGCACACACACACACACACACACACACACACACACACACACTCACGCCCACACCCCTGCACACACTCACACAGACACACTCGCACAGACGCACAGTCTCTCTCACCCTCCCGCTCTGTCCAAAACACAACAAGTGTATGCACAGTCCTTGAGTCCCCTTGAGGATACATGGGAACACCACTGGTTGTGGGTGAGGAAATTGCTCTCACAAGGACTATGGCAAAATGTATGATTTATATTGAGATATTCAATGCAGTAGCATGAAACCAATAGCTGTGGGAAAATTGCCTTCCTGATGAGACAAAGAGGGCCCAGTTTGCCTGAGGCTCTTGACCCTCTCCAGTCGGCGGAAGAAATATTTTGTTCGTTGTTTTCACCTCGTGAGTCACTTTCAGGCTTAGTGGGGCCCATAAATCAGATAACTGTAGTGGGAATGGGTGTGCTATTGTGTTGTGATGTGTTGGTGTGTGTGTGTGTATGTGTGCATGTGCATGTATTTGCTAGTGTGCGTTTGTGTATTTGTGCATTTGTGTGTGTGTGTGTGTGTGTGTGTGTGCGTGTGTACTTGTGCATGTATTTGCTAGTGTGTGTTTGTGTGTATGTGTGTACATTTGTGTATGTGTGTGTGCATGTGCATGTGCATTGTGCATGTATTCGCTAGTGTGTGTGTGTGTGTGTGTCTGCCAGATCCATTGATTACAGTACAGGCTAATTCTTTCAGCCCACACACAGCAAATGGAGTGCTTCACCATAGCACCGCTGCTCCAGCGACTGGGAGGGGGAGTGTGTTGCGGACACCTCCAGCTGGAGGTCGCTGAAACACACAGTGTCCAGATGAACTTCCTCCACTCAGTGCACGGAATAATAATAATGTGTGTGTGTGTGTGTGTCTGTGTGTGTGTGTGTGTGTGTGTGTGTGTGTGTGTGTGTGTGTGTGTGTGTGTGTGTGTGTGTGTGTGAGGGAATCAAAGCTACAGGCCTGGTGCATCTCTGTGAATGATACTTTAATATTCTCATTATCTGTTTAATGAGGTGATTAGAATGCTGAGGGCAATGGGTGAAGCCAATGTGCCTGTTTGTGTATGGTCTTTTGTGTATGTGTGTGTGTGTGTGTGTGTGTGTGTGTGTGTGTGTGTGTCGGCATGAGCTTATATTCATCTGTCAGAGCAAGTGATTTGCTCATTATTGCTCATTATTAATTATTAATTTGTGTTCATCATTATGTATTGTGTGTGTGTGTATGTGTGTGTGCGTGTGTGTGTGTGCATGGGGCTGTGTATGTGTGGGAACATGCACGTGTGTGAGTGTGTGACATTGTGTGTGCGTGTGTGTGCATGAGTGAATGCTTTAGTTTGTGCACTTGTTGTGTTGCCTTGTGGTGTAGATTGGTTGTGTCAGAACTATGTTCCTTACCTTCCTCCTACACACACACACACACACACACACACACACACACACCATGTGTCACAGGAAATGACTATGAGGGAGGTGTCAAGATTCTCAGCCAGCCTCATGTTACCATGGAAA
>JAIFZK010000007.1:23695000-23697500 GCA_027481765.1 Tenualosa thibaudeaui
GGCATGGTGCATTAGAGAGACTGCTTGAGGGAGCTCATGTTCTCCATGTGAATGGAACATGTAATGGTAGCAGCTCTTAAAGAATGGAGGAGCTTGAGTTGGGCTTTGTGATTTATCCACAGTTTGATATCTGCATAGAGATTATATATTGTTCTTATGTAGTGAGAACAGGAGGGTATGTGTGTGTGTGTGTGTGTGTGTGTGTGTGTGTGTGTGTGTGTGTGTGTGTGTGTGTGTTTGCACATGTACACATATGTGTGTGTGTGTGCGTGTGTGTTGGGTAGGAAGGCATTAGTTATTTGTTAATCACACACTCCTTGCCCACTGCTGATTATGTAAACATATCCCCCATTCACTAATCTGGTGAAGGGGCCAGTGTGAAGCTCAGTGAGGCCTTTCCAAGCAGGTTGAAAGAGACAGAGAGAGAGAGACAGAGAGAGAGAGAGAGAGAGAGAGAAAGAAAGAAAGATGGGCAAGAGTAGAAACAGAAGAAAAAGCCCCCAAAAGGACGGCCATCTACGGGCACTATCAGCCCCCTGTTGTGAAATTGAGTCCATCGGAGTCTATAATGGGGGGTTATTGAGGTGAACAAATAATATGATGAAGCCATATCAATTTTTCTCCCCTGGCAATAAAAAGAAAACCGCACAATAGTCTATTATGTGTGGAGACATGCAATTTTCCAGGAATAAGCTAATACAGCTGTTCTTTTGGTCTCTCTCTCTCTGCTGTGGTCATTGCTATTCAGAGACCCTTATGCTCCTGTATTTGTCTGTGTTGTTAAAGATGAGGATTCTTCAGAAGTGAAGCCCTAATGTGTGTCTGAGGGCAGGTCAGGCCTGTGTGCTCCATGTATATAGCCTACAGAGGCTCATCACCTAAATTCACCTGTAAATATGCAATCTGGTGCAACAGAGAGTCGGGCCACGACTGCATTGTCTTTAGGGTGGTGGTAACGTTTAACGAGCCTGGCTAGCATGCTGGTGGTTTGGTATTGTGGGTTTGAATCTCAGCTACTACCATTGTGCCCTTGAGCAAGACACTCAACGCTAGGGGAGACTAGCCCTGAGCTACTTTATAGTTGACAAGTGTAAGTCGCTTTGGATAAAAGCATCTGCTGAATGCATGAATGTACATGGCTGCATTTGTGTCAGTAATTTGATGTGCATTCATGAATAGGACTTCAGGTGTGATTACCTGGACAGTGAAACACAGGTGGTGCCTTTAGGGCAGGAGGATGTTCTGTGTGAACAGTGTAGGTTCAGTTCTTCTACACCTGGGCTGTCACACCTGTGACCCTGTAGTGGAAGTGTGAATACCTGCTACGCTTTAGGAGGGAGACTGTGAAGGGGTTGAAACAGTGACTGCGTTTAAGATCAAATCAAATTAAGCTTTGTGGAGCTACAACAGTGTGCAGACCATCTCCCTCTTACTGTCTAGTACAGTTGTCTGGCACCTGCGCTACTGCTTTGGATGAGGGCAGATGGACAGACAGGCTTTGACAAGACGAGACAAGACTATTTGCTACGACTGTAAAGGAATAAGGAGCAGAGTGTGTGGCATCTATTTGGATGGATATGGGTGAAAAACTCTCTGGCTTCACCTTTCTTTCATGATGAGGTCCTTGTGCATATGTAGTATGTGTGTGTGTGTGTGTGTGTGTGTGTGTGTGTGTGTGTGTGTGTGTGTGTCTTTGTGTGTGTGTGTGTGTGTGTGTATGTGTGTGTGTGTGTGTGTGTGTGTGTGTGTGTGTGTATGTGTGTGTCTCTACTGTGAGATGGTCCCTCCCAGTTTGCCCTGCAGTGGGAGTTCCTGGTGTCTTGCCCTCCATCTGAGAGCCTTGACAGGCAGGTGGTTGTCACAGAGACATCTCCTCCGGGAACAGGCGCTGTTGATTAAAGTTAGACAGGCTGAATGAGGAGCAATCTTTTCTTTTCTTTTCTTTTTTCCTTGTCTTTTTTTCTCTCCTCATCCTGTGAGTGCAGAAGTGACAGAGTCAAGACACATGTGACTGTGGTGGTGGTGGTGTGTGTGTGTGTGATGACAGGTATGCTAACATAAAAGTAGGTTATCCTATCTAAACATGTATTGCATTGTTTAGGCCTAATAACTCTCCAGCCTGGCCACCTTATTTGGTATCATCAGTGAACAGAAAAAAAGAGAGAAATACATCAATGTTTTCTTCCCTGAGATAAGCCTATGTTAGGCCCATGCCTACCCTACCCATTTATTTTATTATTATTATTATTATTATTATTATTATTATTATTATTATTATTTATTTATTTATTTATTTATTACAGGCTTAAAAAAAAAAAAAACACAGTCAGCCAAGCTTGCCAGATCATTTCATCAGCAGAAACAGCTCCTTTAGACTGATTATGACTGACTTGCCCTGCATTGTAAACTTAATTAAGACCCCTGCACACTGGATCCTGTCTTCTCTGTGCCAAACGGCTTCTTCTGGCTCCAGCAGCGGCTGCTATTCTGGTCAGCAGTG
>JAIFZK010000007.1:23702500-23705000 GCA_027481765.1 Tenualosa thibaudeaui
TTCTCTATGTATTGGCAGTCTGTGAACTGTGTGTATTGTCTACCTGAGGGTGGTTTTGCTTCAGTTAACAGGTAGATCCGGAGGAGTCTATTTTTTGTATTTGTATTTGTATTGCCTAACCAAGGGAATCACCAGATTCAGGAGTGTGTATCAGGGAGTTTGTATTGTCTGCATGAGGGTGGTTTTGCTTGACCAGTTAACAAGTAGGTCGTAAGTCTATTGGAGGATCTGAACTGATTAGCTTAGGGTGGTTCTGCCTTACTAGTTAGCAGGCAGGTCAGAAATGCATCTGGTCCCTGATGCTGTCACCCATCACCACTATTAGCCAAACAATCAATGCACGACAAGAAGATCAATACTTCAAATCAGCAGTGTTTCAGAACATGTGTCTATATAGCTCCTTCTGAGATAATAGCCTTGGTTCTGATTGATCCGTGAGAGTCATTTCAATGCGAGGTGTGTTCATGTAGCAGACTGACTGACGGATATCCAGGACTGCAGTATCCCTATTAGTCCCCATAGGGACATTGGGCTGTCAATCATGGGTTAAGACCACGTCTCTCAGCTCCCAGAGCCTCACACGCTTCCTTTCCCCAGTCGTTTCCTCTTCCCACCTCTGTATGCCTCTCACGTCGACTCCAAGGCCAAGGCACACAGCAAGGCCACCCAGTAGACTCCAGGAGGGAAGCACCTGAGTGATATTTACCCCCGCCAAGGAGGTTAGTTTTTCATTTCCATCTGTGTGATGTCATACACAGACACACAGACACACACACACACACACACACACACACACACACACACACACACACACACACACACTTAAAAAAAAAATCAGGCTATGATTCTCATGAAACTACATGAAGGAGCAGGTAGTGGCCCAAGGAATAAGACATTTAACTTTATTTAGCTTTCTTTAAGAATATATGTATATATATATATATATATATATATATTCTTAAAGAAAGCTAAATATATATATATATATATATATATATATATATATATATATATATGTATATTTATATATATATATATATATATATATATATATATATATTTTTTTTTTTTTTTTTAATTTGCTGGTCTTGGCACACCGTTAAGTTGAGTTTTCAACATGAAAATAGATAAATGTTCTGTAGGGGGACTCTGTCATAGTGGTCCCAAGTCAGGGTTCACACCCTGTCCTCACCCTAGTCAAAAGTTTTTCAGTTCAAATCAAATCCACATGAAAATATAGGCCATGCAATGCCTTTTACTCAGACAGTAAGGGTCATATGTACAAAAGCTTTTGTGCCAATTCTAGACGTTAAATCTCCACTGTTACCACCTTTAAATCTGGTCTAGATATGCAAAGCGACAACAAGCAACAGAAAGCCTAGCCTCTGAGAACCAGGTCTCACTCTGAGAACCAGGTCTCACTCATGCATGTTCACTCAAGGGAAAGTCAGTAGAAATGTGGGACTTTGGGTGATGGTTTCTGTCTGACGTCACACCCATGCATGTTGGAGGTCACTCATCTTGACAGAGGCTGAATATAAAGACAGACGGTGGCTAAATAATTGCCATCAAACTGAATTATTCATTCCCTCATTCATTTGTTCATTGATTCATTCATTCATTGAAAGACCTCATTGTTCAGATTGCCTTGAATGGAAATGTCACTTTAACCTCTGTTCTAGTCAAGGTGACTCAGTCCTGCTCACCTCATAGGGAGGTAATACATGCACAGTGAAAAGACTTGCAAATAGGAGATTGCATGCTCTAGGCAACCTTGCTTTCTCAATGCATAATACATGCCACATATGGAGGACCAGCCAAGTGAAGGAACAAAACTGCTCATAGGAATATGCAGCCAATTGCACACAGCAACGTGCAAATTAACAGACAGCTTTTATTTCCTACTCATTCTTCCCCAACAGAGACTTGACAAATCAGTCAGATTTGAATAAAGGTTTAGCATAGACGGCCATGCAGAAAAGACTAGGCTTGACTGGGCTTCTCAAAAATCTCACATTGTGTCAGAAAAGAACTGAAATAGATCTTAGCTGTCATTAGCAATAGTTGTGCTTACATGGGATTGTTTTATGTGCTTTATGCTTATTTTAGTGCTATGCTCATTTTAATGTTATTCCCATTGGTATAAAAAGCACCAGCCTGTAGTGCTAGTTTCTAATATTTGTGAACCATGAGTTGTTACACATCAGGGAGCCTATAGGCCTATATAGTGTTAGCTGTCCAATCACCATTTGGTGTGTGTTAAAATAAATTTTCTCATTCCTTTTCCTACAGCACTGAACAACACAGCTTGTTGATACAAACTGGATGTCTCCTTTAAATCTTTAGCTGGTATGCCAGTTCCATGGTTATACTTCAGTACTAGCTGGTGGCTAATCTTGTATTGGATTTGTTTTAGTATAAGCCTATTTTAGCCTTGCAAATTCCTTCTCAATGCCAATATTGTGTGCAAGGTGGAAGATTTTCCAACTGAGAGAGATGT
>JAIFZK010000007.1:23727500-23745000 GCA_027481765.1 Tenualosa thibaudeaui
TTCACAAGCGAATGGCTCTGGGGCCCCGCAGGGCCAGGCAGGGCTGCAGTCAGAGGAGGACAGCTCTGGGAGGGAAGCCAGACTGCCATCCACTTACCACCGGCCAGTAGTGCTTAAGGCTCAAGTCGAGTGCCAAAAGTGTGCCTTAGCGCTGTGCAGAAAACTGGCAAGTTGTGCTGTGCCATTGATTTCTGTTGTTGTGAGAGCATCTTTGAGCACGAGCTATCTTGTCTCTTAGTACAAGTTAGCATAGCAGTGCAGGCACACAGCAGCTAGAAGTGGCTGTTTGCACTGTGCAGAGACTTGCATGCACTTATAATATTATATAATAATAATATAATGATATAAAATATAATATAATAGCATTAGTTTCTATCTAAAAAAAGCTGCTATCTATACAGCTTTTTTACCTTACATTACATTATTTTATTTTATTTTTTTTTTAATTATGATCTGCCCATTCATCTCTATTCATTCCTCAGCCTTACCAGCAGAATGGACAGACTATCTATCTAATGCATTCTCTGTGGATGGTAATCTAATTTAGCTACAATTTAACAAAAGTGAAGCAAGCATCAGTGTCAGTCATGCTGTCACTGCCTCTTCAGTAAGTTGAACCCCCATTCAGATAAAAAGCAGATTATGTAGCCTAGCGTGAGTCACTCTAAGTAAAAGCATCTTACAAATGAATAAATTTGAAGGGAAATATATTGTAGTTGCCTCTCTTTTGACCTAGGGTTAGCGCCTAAAACATAGAAAAGTCAGCACACACAGGTCCATGTGGATACAGGTCAGGATGTTTGTTATTCAAGCAGTTCGTTAAGACCTTTCTCATGACAACATTTGCATTATCCACAGCCTAAAACGTCCACCGAAAGGTTCATCTTGGCCTGTAGCATGTAGTGTTAGCCTAGCAGGATGCTAAATGTTAGCTTGATGCCCAGCAGACTAATGTGAAGAGAGGACTAAATAGAATTACTGCTGAATCATCCTTGCATTGCATTGCATCCTGTGACATTTGCCTCTCACCTTGTCATGTGCTACTCAGCAATGAATACCAGGAATACAGAGCAAATGTAATCTTGATATATAATGCCTTGTGGATGTTTATTACACTGTTATAACTCATTTATAATTGAATGCTTATATGTAACATCCTGTGACCTTCTCATGCACAATGGTACGGCTGTGGTGAGGATTAACCTTTGACTATCACTGTGTTTGTTTGTTTGTGTGCAGAAATGGCAAGTATGACAAAACAATCAAAATCTACATCTTTATTAATGATTTACAACTGAAGTGGTTTGGAGTGTTTTGTAAGTGGAGCAGAATGGAATGCTTAAATAGCATAACATTTACCACTGACCTCAGAGCTCATTGCCAAGCTTTTGGCTGCTGCTGGTGTTCTATAGCTTTACACAAATATTCCATTGATGTATTTACCCTGGCCTCTCTAAATACATCATTATGCTGCCAGAAAATCATGCTGTCTAATTCGGTATGCAGAAAATTTTCACTTTTGTCTGAATTTTGTGACCACATCCTCATCCATCAGTCTTTCTCTCTCTCTCTCGCTCTCTCTCCTTCTGTTTTTCTCTCTGTATCGCTTGCAGGCGAGACTGAGACACACTAAGTCTTATGGAAGCACAGAGGGACAGTCAGGGTTGCATTCATCCATGGTTTCAGTACTGCCTTGAATAATGGATGATGCTAAAGGTCTCTCCGTGCAGAAAAAGGGGAAATCCAGTAGTCAGAAAGAAAGAAAACTATAACAGAAGATGAGCCACAATTCATTAATGTCTAATGATTTAATCCTCTTACCTTTAGAGTTACATTAGTCCACCGCATGGAAATACAGATGTGCTGCTTATTGTGAATCGTAAGTTCTGAATTAAACACACACACACACACACACATGCACATGCAAACACAAAGACACAGAGATACACTCTAACCAAAAGATGGTACACACATACATAACACACACACACACAGAGACACAAACATACACACACACACAGAAAATAACTGAAGCATGCATACAGCCATTACAACACAATGTAATGCAGTAAGCAAAGCATTCCCAGGTTGTTCCCTTTCTCTAATACATGTGACTGTAAGCAGCTTATGGTAAGCAGGAAGTCATTTGGCAGCGCCAGTATCAGCCGCAGTTCCTTGCAGACGCTTTGCAATTTAAATGACCCTTACAGCACCCCATCTTCTGCTCTCCCAACCCCCCGCACAGCTCCCCCCCCCCCCCCTCCGCTGTGCTCCACACCCCTCCACAGCCCCCCCACCATTGCCCGCGGGCCACGTCCCCATCTGTCACAGACTCACTCTGCTGCCGCCATTCAAAAAGTGTGAGTTTTCAAGACTCACCCTTTTTACTTATTTACAGTTGGGGCTTTTAAAAGATGCATGAGGGAGCTCCTCCCTTATGGATAACGCACGCACGCTCACACACACACACACACACACACACACACACACACACACACACACACAAGCACAAGCACACAGACACACAGGCGCACAAACACACACTGAAATAACGCACACATCCACATACAAACACACATACTCACATATACAAGCACATACACATACAGGCACACACACACACACACACACACACACACACACACACACACACACACACACTTATCTACACACTTATAGATGTACACACACAGAGATGCCTACACACGCCAAGTGCCTGGCCTAGAAATGCTAGCTCAGCCAGACAGGCAGACGGGGGCAGGGCTTGATAATCACGGCACCATCTGAAGCTCTGTCGGCTAATAAACCAGGCTAAATTGGGAAGGAGGGCTTCTAAACTCTTCCTTGTTCTCCTCTTCCTCTCCGTCTGTCTACAATAACTTCCTTCTGTTTCTGCTCATTTATGTCTTTCTCTGCTCATCTCTGTTTAGCCTGCTTCTCTCTCTACAGTTTTCTCTTGTTACACCCATCTGGCTGTTTGTTTGTTTGTTGCATAAGGCAAAAAAATTCTCCAAGCTTCAGCCTGAAACCAGGTGGAAAGGTTTAGCATTGGTAGTGACACATAAAGTAGGCCAGCAATCTCTGAGGCAACATGCTTGGCCTAGGCAGAGGTCTGCGGTCTATCTGGATGCTGTTCTGGCCAGAATCAGTAACTAGTGCTTAAAAATAGTTTGTCTTGGACCCCTCAGAATGGCTGTCGTGGTCATTTCACTTTTGTGCAAAGTGTCTGGGATCCCTCAACTGGCGTACATTCTCTTCCTCATGGGCAGATACTTTCTGTGAACTTTAAAATTATTGGGAATGCCAGAACCCTTTGTTTGCTGATTGTTCAGTCAAAAATGTGCTGAAGGAAGCCATAGCCTTTGGAGAGATTCCAAGGCCCAGCCTGGCTACAGAATAGGCCTCTGTAGGGGACCAGAAATCGCTGTGCCTTTGCTTGTGTAGTGTACAGAGGGTTTACATGAGAACACTGCCAGATCTGCCGGAACAAATTGTGCTGCAACAGATATTTGTGGTTGTGAAATCACGCAGTTTACAGTCATTTGGCTTCTCTTCTTTATAATTAGGCCTTTAGTTTAGTTTAGTTCAATTTAGTTTAGTCAACACACTCCACTGCATAGAAGAGAGGGAAATGATTGAGACAGACAGAGAGAGAGACATAGAAGAGAGAGAGAGAGAGAGAGAGATACGAGGGAGAGAGACATAGGAGAGAGAGATAGAAGAGAGAGAGATATATAATTTGTTTGAAAAAGGCATGCCTGTGAGAGTCCAGTGCCATCTGTGTCACCATCCCAGCGACCTCATCTTCAAGTGGTGCAGAAACTAAACACACCATTAAAAAAAAAAAATTGAAGAAAGAAAGAAAGAAAGGCGGCAGTCACACCAGTCCCTGCAGGAAAACACTGTCTCATTACCATTTTAATTGGCTGCTTAAACATATCCATAATTATGAGCTCGTTCTTTTTTTTCTAGTGGAATCTATGTTTAAATACCAGAGTAGACTGTTGCACAGATACAGGTCCCAGCTCCCAATCTGAGGGACTGAGCTGAAAAGGATCCTATGGGGCAGAGTGGGGTGGCATCTGTTAGTGTGTGTGTGCGTGTGTGTGTGTGTGTGTGTTTGGGGGGGGGGGGGGGGGGTTTTGGTGGTGGTTTGGGCGGGGGGGCTCTGATGCTGATTACAGTGAAGCCCATATTCCTTCCTTTGAGTAAAAGAGAACTATCCTGCTCCAAAAGTGATGTGAGGGAGAGAAAAAGAACGTATAGGAAATGTTTCAGTTAAATATGCCCAGGAGACTCATTTTGTTTCATTCTGTTTATCTTGAAGTATACTCTAAAGTCTGCTCTTTTTATGTCTCTGTGTGTTTTTTCAATTTCACTTTTCCTCTAGGCTGAAAAGAACTCTTGCATATTTTTTTCAGTCTGAAAAACACATATAGCTGATGCATAACATGTTCATTAAGGAGAAGACTGCTAAAATGTTTCAAAAGTTGTGTGTGTCTATGTGTGTGATTTCTCAATAATCTCACTCATGACATTGTCTGAGCTGTAACTGACATCAAGGGTAGCCCCTGAAATAGCCATATGATATACATGTGAGTGGATAGAGCACTGTTTGTGTGTGTGTGTGTGTGTGTGTGTGTGTGTGTGTGTGTGTGTGTGTGTGTGTGTGTGTGTGCTTGTGATTGCATTAATGATTGTGTGTGTGTATTTGTGTCTGAGCTGTAACTGACACCAGGGCAGCCCGTTCAAATGTGACATATGTGATTGGATACATTGATCTTGAATGTGTTGTATAGTTTCAAACTCACACATTGTGTGTGTGTGTGTGTGATTGCATAAATGATTGTGTGTGTGTGTGTGTGTGTGTGTGTATGTGTGTTTGCACGCATGTGTGTATGTCCATATAATGACTCCTTAACTCTCTGACATTCTAACTTATGGACATAATTACAGCAAGACAATATGCATGAGGTCTCGAAGATCTTCCACCTGCAATTGTTTACTGATACCTTACCCTCTCTGATTGCTTGGTCCCTCTGATTGCTTGGCTGAGCTTCAGACAGTCTGACTCAGGTCAGTAAGAGCCCATGCCAGCGGAGTCCCCCAGGGATGTCTCAGCACCAGTTAATTAGGCTACCTGGTTGCCATTGACTTTCTTGAAATTCCACTTCTTTTTGAATGAGTGCTATGTAAAATTAGATGTTTTTTTAAGTGATTAAGGCGTCCTCTTTCATATTGAATGACCCCTCCCAGGCCTGTGGCTAGTTTATTATGTTTATTATGTATTGTCTTGTTTATTTATTTGTTGGTTCTATTTAACTTCATGAATTCATTCATTTATCTGGTGAGTCGTTTGCTGTCATCAGGGCAGTAGTAGCTCGAGTGGGTTCATTTGCCAGCTGCAGGCTCACAGGCGCAGGCCAGCCTTTTCGCGTCCATGTCGCTGGTGAAAGCACCCAAAACCAGATGGCTGCTGTGCTTAATTGGACAGCCACCAATTCCGACTGCAAATTTGGCCAGTCGCTTGGAAGTGGTGCCTCATTGCCTTTGATGTTTCGCCGACACTCCCCGCACCCACAAGCCTACACTGCACACGCTCCCATGCCTGGGCTCATCACGGCCATTTAGCCAGTCCACTCTGGGTGATCCCGCTTACCCCCTCTGTGTCCCATTTCATCAACACCGCAGAGACTCCGCCCGACTGTGCAAAATGCATTGGGCCTTATTGCCATTTTTGTTTTTAATCCTATTTCCTACTGAATGCCTTTCTCTCTCTCTCTGTGTGTGTGTATGTGTGTGTGTGTGTATGTGTGTGTGTGTGTGTGTGTGTGGAGGGAGGGGTTGTTCAAATTACCCTGCTTGTTCCCCATACTGCAGTAAATTGGGTGTTTGACTAGATGTCAAACAGCAGTTGCTTTTGTACTTATCACATGGCTACAGAAAAGGCTGTTGCACTCCGTATATGTGACAAAGTGCAGACTTCGGGCTGTGTGGGGAAAATAATGGTACTTGCTGGCCTAAGTGCACTTTAGGATATACACCATAACGTTTCCTCTATCATGCCGCGTATCATGGCTATATGCTTCCAAGCAATACCTGTTCACTCGTGATAGTGATGTGCTATGTGTGTTGTGTTCCCAAAGACTACAATCAGACCAAGAGGAGTGGGTAGATGGACTGAATGGGTTACTCACTCTGTAGACAGAACACACAGCTGCTTTGAGTCTGCTATTTTTATCAGCATCGGGGAGCCAGTGGGTTTAAAGCAACACTGATGCAGTGTGTAGGTGTGTGCGTGTCTGTGTGTGTCTGTGTGTGTGCTTTTGTTAGTGTGTGTGTGGATGTGTGTGAGTGTGTGTGTGTGGATGTGTGTGTCTGCATCTATCTCTGTCTCTGTGTGTGTGGGCATGTGTATTGAAAGTCACATTCAAGGGTCATGTCAATGTCATGCTTATTTAAGCATCAGTCGCACAAGCTCCAGCACAGATAAATTAGAGAGTAAATGAGTTGCGGCGTTGCTTAGCATTCAGTTGCTAACACGCGCTAGGTGCTAATTACAGTGTTGACACAACACTGCAGCTGTCTCATAGCCAAGCCCACATTGCAACTCAGTATCCACAGCCAATGTGGGTGGCATAATAAAATAAGCGATATAGTATTTGTCAACTGAAGATGGTAACTCCTGACAACTTTTGTTGGTGAAGCTCATTTCAATTGCCAGTGAACTGTGCAGCAAGAGCAACTCTGAGCAGAGTGAAACTTTTTCACCCAAGCCTGAGCAGCCCTCCTGAGTCAGTTGATTTGAGGAGATGGGTAGACGGAAGTGGTGCATCAGCTTGGGCGAGAGACTGCACCAGCACTGGGAACAATACACTGGCAGGCAGACAGGCAGGCAGGCAGGCAGGCAGGGGAAGACGATGTATGTCAAGTAGGCTGCTGGTAATGATGACCCATGTGCAATTGTGAAAGGAAGCCCTATTGACCACCCCTCCCCCATCCACACACACACACACACACACACACACACACACACACACACACACACAACATCATCCCCTGAAGCACACACGCCACTTCCGACAAAGACAAAAGGAACTTAGTGGCACACATATGCACATACCAATACATGCACACACACACACACACACTCACTCATTCACACACACACACACACACACACACACACACACACACACGCACACTCACACTCACACCTACACACACACAGACAGACACACACACAGCCTCAGGGCCTGAGCATTAATGAGAGCAAAGGGCCCTTAATGTTTCATGTGGCAGTAGGAGGGAGCTTTAATGTTTCAGGAGCTGGGAGTAATTGTTGTGTAATCACAGACTGCTCCCCTTCATTATTTATCTGATAGGCTGCTGCAGAGCCCAGGCTTAGGGCAAAGCAGTGGAGAGAGAGAGAGAGAGAGAGAGAGAGAGGGAAAGACAGAGAGAGATAAAGAGAGACGGATACGAAGGGCAGAGAGGGACAGATAGAGAGAGAGAGAGAGAGAGAGAGAGAGAGAGAGAGAGAGAGAGAGAAAGAGCTAGTGGAGAAAAAATACAGGCATGGTGAAGATGGTACAAAGGACACCCCCCCTCCCTCCTCTATCTATCTATCTATCCATCTGGAGATTGGCTGGCCAGGTTGGCTATATTGTTGAGCCCAAAGCAGCACCCACCACTTAGGACTCTGCAGCTCTGCTGTGCTGCCTTTTAAAAATGAAATTATTAAATCAATAGTGGTGCATTCTGTGCATTACAAGGTAATTGAAATGATCAGCCACATCCATCAGAAGGCATTTTGAGGCCTCTGTTGCCGTGCCCTGCTGATTGTAATTTGTAAAACGTCACATAATAACCCGGTCGATGTAGACCTGCCAGTGTGTGTGTGTGCACATGTGTGTGTGTGTGCATGTGTGTGTTTTGGGGGGGTGGGGGTGGGGGTGGTGGTGGCTAGGTATACCTCCTATAACCTGCAGTCACCTCTACCTTCCTGCACACTACCAGGCACTTGTTTGGTTTGTTATTAGTGTACTGCTCCACCAGACCACACTGTAACAGAAGGCCTTTAATTATTCAGTCTGTTTATTTGTCCTGCTCTTTGTCTGCTTGTTTATTTGCTGTTTGTTTGTTTGTTTGTTTGTTTGTTGGTTTTGTTTGGTTGTGGGTTTGGTGAAGCATCTCCAGAGTGTGAAGCCAGGGCCGCATGCCTGACGTGCTTCTGATAGCGCTTAGTGTGCCTTCAGACCCTTCTAGTCTTGCTGGGAGGAGGTGTGTGTGTATGTGTGTGTGTGTATGTAGGGATCTTAACACCTTCCTGGAGGGGCAGAGTGGAGGACATTGCTGTTGTGGTGGTGATAGAAGCACCTGCACAGCCTCTAATGGGGTATCTGGCAAACATCTCTCTCTCTCTCTCTCTCTCTCTCTCTCTCTCTCTCTCACTTTCTCTCTCTCTTTCCCTCTCTTTCTCTCTCTCACACACACTTTCTCAGAAACCTGCAGACCCTTGTCACCAATTAGACACTCTACATTTTTTCTCTCTTTCTCTCCCATTTTACACTCTCATTCTTGCCAACTCCATAAAGGTCACCTCGCCCCAGCACACACACACCCACACACACACACACACACACAGAGACCCTGTTTTTCTGCCTACAGTGAAGTAATATGACAGGTAATATGATGACATGCATGACATAAGGTGGCAGTGACTAAAATAAAAAAGAGTACTCTAAAAGAGTGATATCTCACTAGAAAACTTGAAGAAGTGTGATATGTCACTGTTTATCACTAATAAATAGATTAGGGTGATATCCCATTATTCAACTTTACAAGAATACATGAAGAAGAGTGATATCTCACTATTCAACAAGAATACACAGAGAAGACTGATAACTCAGTCTTCATCAGTAATGCATTAAATAGAGTGATATTTCACTATTAATCATCAGTAATGCATTAAATAGAGTGATATTTCACTATTAATCATCAGGAATGCATTAAATAGAGTGATATTTCACTGTTAATCATCAGGAATGCATTAAATAGAGTGATATTTCACTATTAATCATCAGGAATGCATTAAATAGAGTGATATTTCACTATTAATCATCAGTAATGCATTAAATAGAGTGATATTTCACTATTAATCATCAGGAATGCATTAAATAGAGTGATATTTCACTGTTAATCATCAGTAATGCATTAAATAGAGTGATATTTCACTATTAATCATCAGTAATGCATTAAATAGAGTGATATTTCACTATTAATCATCAGTAATGCATTAGATAGAGTGATATTTCACTATTAATCATCAGGAATGCATTAAATAGAGTGATATTTCACTGTTAATCATCAGGAATGCATTAAATAGAGTGATATTTCACTATTAATCATCAGTAATGCATTAAATAGAGTGATATTTCACTATTAATCATCAGTAATGCATTAAATAGAGTGATATTTCACTATTAATCATCAGGAATGCATTAAATAGAGTGATATTTCACTATTAATCATCAGTAATGCATTAAATAGAGTGATATTTCACTATTAATCATCAGGAATGCATTAAATAGAGTGATATT
Organism: Tenualosa thibaudeaui; assembly: GCA_027481765.1. Lineage (NCBI taxonomy): Eukaryota > Metazoa > Chordata > Actinopteri > Clupeiformes > Clupeidae > Tenualosa > Tenualosa thibaudeaui. The sequence goes on from JAIFZK010000007.1 coordinate 23,737,103, forward strand.
TCACTGTTAATCATCAGGAATGCGATAGCCTGGCCATGCCTTCATACGCACTTCCGCTTGATTATCATCTCCCTACAGTGCTAGTCTTGATCCCCTTGAGCTTGTTGTCTCAACCTGTCCAGCAAACAGAGGGAGGTATTGTGAATGCAGAGCTAGAATGCTATCAGTCAAGGCAAGCTATCAGTCAGGGGCTGATTCAATCTTTTTAAACTTAAACACCTCCTGCAAGCAAACCAAATCTAACTACAGAATGTCCAGACCCTCTATGAAACAAAAGTGAAGAACGAGGGGCTGGTTTTATTACCAGTCCAGAAATGCATGGGCAAGTGTGATATCTCACTTTAGACTCAGATTGCATGCAGACAGGGCGGACTTCATCACTCTCAAGAAATAATAACAAGCTCAGCAAGATGAACTACTAAACACTGTGGCAAGATATCTCCCTCTCCTGCATCTTTGCTGCATGCAGAAGCAAAGCCGGCCTAGTTTATCTTCAAATATCTAGCAATCAATTTTCTCCCGCCTTGCTGTGGAAGCAAGAGGGAGGATTTTCTGAAGGATTCAGAAAATGGCCGTTGAGGGTCGGAGTAGTCCAAACGCAGATCTCTCCCTCTCCTGTGTGGAGTTAACATTCCTCTCGGCTTGTCTGGAGCGCTCCTCTACTAAGGGCGATGAGTCATCCGGGCAGCAATCTTGGAGGGTTTCAATGTGAGGCGTACCAAGGCCACCAGAGGGTCAAACCCACCATAGTCTCTCTATAGGCTGCAGCTGACTCATCTGCTGCTGACTGTCTGATCCATGGTATGTATGCTAGGGGCTGTTCCTGAGCCCTGGGCTGGAGCTACTGGCAGTGTGCTTGTGTGTGTGTGTGTGTGTGTGTGTGTGTGTGTGTGCGCGGGGGAATCTCTGGGGATGTAGGATGTCTCAGTGGACAGCTTCTTTGTTGTGTGGTGATAGAGTGGCACCCAGTTGGATCAATCACACAGATGAGGCAAGAAAGACAGCTATGTCTGTCTCAGGAGCTGACTGGAGGTAGGAGGCTAGAGATCTCAATTGCACTTTCTCTCTCTCTGTTTGTCCCCCCAGCTCAGGAACTGACTGTAGGAATAGGGCTAGGCCACTGAATTACACTCTCTGGCTGAGTTTCAATGTCAACCCTGTGAACTAAGCCGTAAGCCCCCATGGACTTAACTAACTAAAGCTGTTTAGTGAATGAGTTTGCAAGGCTGTGAGTGCTCACCTTGCTGTTTGCATGAGTAGAACAAAACCTGTGAGAATTCTTTCAGTTGATAACAGTAGTGACATTGCAACCAAAGTTCCATTTCCGGTTTTCTTGGTTTTTACAGGTGCTTTTTTGACAATTCCATGCCGTTCTAGTGTTTCGCATCACAATGCTATGAACTTTGGGTAATTACATCTAGCAAAGTCTTTAGAAAAGGGCTCAGAAAAGGTGCAAACAAGCCCTCATGCACTTCAGATGTTGATAGTGGGACATCCTTAAACCCTCATGAGGTTAGCATGAACATGATTAGCATGAACATGGATTTAAGTCTGTGTCTGTAAGGGTGGACATTGGGACTGGGCCAATCTGTCTGCCCCCCCATCTGTGAAGCTGACTGTATAAATAGGGCTAGGCTGCTGAATTACACTCCCTCTATCTGTCTGTCCATCTGTCTGTCTGTCTGTCTGTCTCTGCTTGTCTGTATCTCCATCACTCCCTCCTATTTTTTTCACAGGTTTCATCTTCATCTGTCATGTATTTAAAAAGTGAGGCTTAGATTGCTTGTAGTGGCCAGCAAGGTGAAATGCAAATGTAAAAGCCACAGTACAACATGGCAGAGTTGATATAGGGGTATCGGCTGCCCACGTAAATGTAAAGTCTCAGTATAGGTTAATGAAAACAGCAACTCTTTGTACAGGTAGTGATATATTAACTGAGATATCAATGTGATTATGTTCTCATTTCTTCTAAACAGATTATCTTTCTACAGACTATCTTAACAGTCTGCTGCCAAACGCTATTATGGTAACTTAAAGGAGAAGACCAGTGTGATTACATGTCCCCAATGTCCAAACTCATAGTCCTGTTGTCTAAGATTATTGAATGCTGTATTTAGGAAAAAGGACAAGAAAATTTGTTACAACATTGGCTAAATAGTGCAATGGCAGCTAACAACTGAATAGGGCACAGAAACAGACTGTCAGTTTCATTTTCGCATGCCCCTTCAGTTAATGTTGCTTTTAGGCCTATATTGTGTGAAATTCCCTGTTTTTTATTTTTTTACTACACAGCATTCAGTGACCTCAAAGAATAATGTTGTGAATTGATTCACACTGGATTTGTCCTTTAATACCAAACACAAGCATCTAGATGCACACATTGTTAGTTTAGATTAATTTTCCCACACACTACACAATGCATCTACATCGTGTCCGCGACACTTTCCTTGTTGTTTGACTTTGCACCTTGTGCTCCATCTAAGTGTAAATCTTGTCTTTGTGATGGTCCATGCTGTGAAGACGCTGCTTTGTCTTAGTGTTTGTGTTTGTCTGGGTGAAACAGAGAGTTTTGTAGTTATCGATTTTTAAAGTTGCTGAAGGTCAGCAGACACTTTTAGTTTGGTGACAAAGCTGTGTGTCCAATTTAGTTTACTGAACCAGCCCAAGGCTTTCAATCACACAAGTAGGCACACACACACACACACACACACACTCAGTCTCTTTCTCTTCTCCCCCTCTATCTATCTATCTATCTATCTATCTATCTATCTATCTATATCAGTGGTGGCTATTGGTCGCTGAGGGAAGCTGACGTAAAATGTTGTCAATAATCAATAATGAGACTTGTATTATTATTAGTCCTTTTGGCTACCCAGATCACCAAACAAGACACATGTCTATTACATTTATCCACTGACTCATTCGGCTACATTTGAGATCGTCCCCAGAACTTTCAGTCAGTCAGTAAAATGTTCTAATCAAGTTCAAATGCATTAGCCCATTATCATATAGCCTAGCTGTCATTCAGTGTGCCTTAGGTTATTATATCTCTGTCACTTAAACTAAGTTGAATTTGAGGCATTTGCCTCATCAAATGCCTTTGGAAATTAGGTAACATATATCCTAATGTATTAGCATCATCAAATCTGTTTTTAGAGCCAGCTGGTTAGAATTCCTCATTTGCAATCTATTAATCAATCTTGTAAAGCCATCATACACACACCAAGATTGTTTAGAACTGTCTCTGGCTACGGTACTGAAAAGCAACTGAAGCAAAAGACTCCCAGACAGTTATATTTCCTCGTCTGTGTACAGTAGACTATGTGAAAATAGTGATAGTAGGCTATAAATGACTGTATAAATAGCTGTAGATTGCCTGCATCTCATCCTCACCTGCCATGACTTCTTTATCAACATAAAACTTTCCAGTCAATCAAAATGAAGTCCAGCCACTTTGACAGTTTCTCCAATCAACATGCAGATATTTAGCGCCCGTGCCAGCCTGGTGCCAGCCCACTGCCCATTCACCCCCAGTGAAGCTGAGCTTCCCTGGAAATTACGTGTTTTTGGACGTTTGGACATTTTTGGTCCAGTAAATGCCTAGCTTTTGTGAGACTGAAAAAGCACTGCAGTCAGCTGCACTCTGAAATCCAGTGATGATCCAGTTGTGTTCAATGGGCTTCAATGGGACGTGTGGCCACACAATTTCAAAGGTAAAATCACATTAGGTTACAACCCGGGATAAATTACGACACACACACACACACACACACACACACACACACACACACACACATTTAGGGTGTCAGGGTTTGACAGGCAAAACAGACAAAAGGCAAAGACACTCCTCCCCTCTAAAACTATCCAAGTTGAAGCCTGCTGCCCACCTCCCCACTTTCCTTTGGACAAGTGACCTCTGTCTCTCTCTCTCTCTCTCTCTCTCTCTCTCTTCCTTTCTCTCTGAATGGGAAATTGCTGCTAAATCCCATGTGGCGTGTGCTGTGGTTAACATGCACAATACGGTGTCTGCCAGACAGGTTTTGTAATTGTTTGTGTGTGTGTGTGTGTGTGTGTGTGTGTGTGTGTGTTTGTGTGTGTGTCAGAGATGTGGTTCTGTTTTGTCCTCCCAGGCTTTATCTGTATTCATTGTTTTCCTCGACTGGTCTGATGTTCTCTATTGAAGGTTAAGTCTTTGAAGACTTAATGTAGATAATGACCCCCATCCTTCTGAAGGGGCAGTAGCCCCACTGGACTATGCAGTCACACAGTTACCCTCCCTAGCTGTCACCTAGAGGTAGAATGTGGAACAGGAGTAAGGTCGATCAGGACTCAGTCCCATTACACTTTTAAAGTACCAGGGTTCAGGCTAATCAAGTTGACTTGTGTGTGAAAGGTTTTAGTTTTAAGAATGAACAAGAATACAGGTCACTATAAAGAATAACTTGACATTCAGATTATCTTTTGACCAGCAAATTAATGTTCTGAATGTGTAAGCTAAGGAATACATATGACAAGATATATTACCCACTTGTTTGGAAAATGTAATTAAGAATGGAGAAAAAAGGGGTCCTGCTATAGTAGCTATGGCACAGAATCAATGCACCAAACACTGACCTGGTGCATGGTTTAATTGGTTTAATTTAATGACCTGCCGAATCATCACAGCTAACCACTTGCCCAGTGTTACCAACACATAGCCCAAGCTGTACACATTTGTCAGAAAACATGAGAACACAAAAGTAAAATAGTAATAAGTTTACTTAAGTTATAGATTAGATTACATATTGCAGACGAGAGGCACATTAGACTATCCTGCCCTCCCTGCCTACTCTCTAAGAATAACACTGGAAAAGTAATAGAAACGAAAAGAAGGATTTCACGTATGGCGTAGCTCCGACTCCTCTTCTTCAGGCCCAGTCCTTCATGAATGCACTGTGGCTGCCTGGTTGAATGGTTGAATTTTGCATGAGGTCAGATAAATGGATGAACACAGCAAAAAGGCAAAAAGAAAAAGTGTGAGGCTAAGAATAAGAGAGAGAGAGAGAGAGAGAGAGAGAGAGAGAGAGAGAGAGAGAGAGAGAGAGAGAGAGAGAGAGAGAGAGAGAGAGAGAGAGAGAGAGAGAAGGGCTACCTGGATGTCAGATGGCAAAAAGGAAGGAAGTGAAAGAATACCTACCCGAAAAAAAAGCAGATTTGTACTCACTCCCCTCACTGTATGTCTGTATGTGTGTGTGAGTGTTTGTGTGTGTGTGTGTGTGTGTGTGTGTGTGTCTGTATGTGTGTGTTTATATATTCCCCAGGCAGAAGTGAAAAAATTTTGATTTTCAGTGTCATGTTCTTTTTTTGGTGGTGTTTGTTTTTTTCTTGGAAGATTGGCTAGAATCTCTTTTGCCATTCTTATTGTGAAAGTGAAAGGATCCAATACCTACCCGAGAAGGTGCATATTTGTACTCAACTGACCTCCTTTGACAGCACATAGACTAGGGAGCAGAAAGTGAGCTTGGCTAACATCACCTAACAGAGTCTATTTAACAGATACCTCTAACCCCATAATACCGAGTCAGTAATACAGAGTGATCGTACAACACAAAGAGAAGACAACTTTTTTAGATGAAACAGAAATCATAGCTTTCATTATAGATTGTGGTTACATGAAGATCGAATGGCAAACTCAAGAATTGTTAATCTCCAGGTAGTAGTTTTCTTGACATAGTAATAATGGTAATACAGCCGGTCTAATGGCGTTAGAGTTTGTATGCAGTTGGCACATATAAAACTATTATGTGTATATAGCCACTCAGTCTTTCAGTTCCAAAAGAAACAATGTTGTGATGAGGCAATATTCTAAAATCGTGCAAAAGACAACCTGATGCAGCACACAGGTCTGTTCTGTCTATCAAAGTCAGTCTATAGGAAAGTGAACTTCTGAAGAGCCAATCTGGCTGGGCTATTTGCACCAATTTCTGATGTGTTGTTGGTTGTCTTCCTCTACTAACACATGGGTGTATACAAAACTGGCACAGAGAGAGAGGGTACACACACACAAACGCACACACACTCACACACACACACACTCACATGCACACATACACACACATGCACAATTTTATCATAGAGACATACACATAAAGTGTGTCTGTTTTTAAGTGCATGTGTGTGTATGTGTGTGCATATGTCTAAGACTTGAATAATATTATGTCTCTGTTGTGCCCAAGAACATGTGCTGTTTGGAATTTCAACTCACTGCACTGCTTTCAGTTCAACCCTCATCTCAGACTAGGCCTTTCTCTCTCTGTCTCTCTCTCTGTGTCTCTATCTCTGTCTCTCTCTCTGTGTCTCTCTCTCTGTCTCTCTATCTCTGTCTCTCTCTCTGTGTCTCTATCTCTGTCTCTCTCTCTGTGTCTCTATCTCTGTCTCTCTCTGTCTCTCTCTCTGTCTCTCTCTCTGTCTCTCTCCCTCTCTCTCTCTCTCTCTCTCTCTCTCTCTCTGTCTCTCTCTCTGTGTCTCTTTCTCTCTCTCTCTCTCTCTCTCTCTGTCTATCTTTCTCTGTCTCTCTCTTTCTCTCTCTCTCTCACTCTCTCTCTCTCTCTGTGTCTCTTTTTTTCTCTCTCTCTCTGTGTCTCTCTCTCTGTGTCTCTTTCTCTGTCTCTCTCTCTTGCTGCATGTGCAGCTTGCATCATTCAGTCCTGTGTTGCGGTTATTGTCGGCTTGGTCTCTGTCTTGGCTTGATGAAAAGCCACATGTGAAGGACATCTGACAGGTTGTGGCCTTGTGATGGGCCTGTGATGGCCTATGGTGACCTTTGAGTCCCGCCGTGAATCGGGACATGAATGGCAGTCAGCACTGAATATCCACATGAATGCACCTTTGAAATATGACATTAAAGAGGCTTTGGCTGAGCGGAGGATTCCTTTTCTCCTTTGCCTTTGCATGTTGGTGCTGGTTGTGTGTGTGTGTGTGTGCGTGTGTGTGCGCGCGCCTGTGTGTGTCTATATGTGTGTGTTTATATATTCCCTCACTGCAGGCAGAAGTGAAAAAAAGATTTTCAGTGTCATGTCCTTTTTTGGTGGTGTTTTTTTTCTTTGTAGAAATCTCTTTTGCCATTCTTATGGTGAGAAACCTTTGGTTTAATCACTGTGTAACAAGTAGAAATCAGTAGTCCCTCCCTCACGATCCTCACCCCCCGCCCACACACACACATTGAACCAGAACCTTTAATAATTGGTTGCACTGTGTTCTCTAGCACACATCAAAGAACCGGGATGTTGCTGACCGCAGAACCATTTACCATTTCAAACATTCACATGGTAAAGTCCAAGTCATGATCTCTGAGAATCGCCCCAAAAATAAATAACTAAAAATGATAACCATCTTTTGTACTGTAATAGTGTGCCTACAGCCATACCACAGAAACACTGATTGACTTACATCAACATAACCAACATCCACCAGAAAAACCCATGAGAACCAGCATCCATATTATAGTAGCACACCTCCATCCATCAAGACTAATTTACTTATCAACACAATCATCTACCAGAGAAATCCAGAACCATATGTAGACCTACACCACATGTGTGCATTATAATAGTATAGCAGTGTGTTTACATTCACAATACAGAAAGACTAATTTACTCTCATCCACATAATCATCATCTACCTGAAAAACCCACCACCCTATGGATGCGTTGTACATTATACAGTGCACTCTATGTTATAATACAGCAGTGTGTTTATATCCACACTGCAGAAAGACTCACTGACTCTCATCAAAAGTGCCCATCAAGAATCTTTGGTACCCATCATCATCATCATCTACCCCCTCCTCAGCATCTCTAGGTCCAGCCTTCAGCCTCTCAGGCTCATCCTCGTGGCTCTAGTGCAGATCTCAGGTGGGA
>JAIFZK010000007.1:23750000-23755000 GCA_027481765.1 Tenualosa thibaudeaui
CACACACACACATATGCACAAGATGACACACAATGAGACATGATAACAACAGAGAAACTGTGAGTCTATACATGTCATCTGCACATGTTTATTTGAGTATATGGAGAGTATATGGGTATTTTTCTCAGAAAAAAAGACAAAACTGACAACTGACTACTCTCTCAGATTCCTTCTGTGTCACACAAGCCTGTCTTTCACATTCTAACAAGATCAGTATGAAAGAGGATGTCTGTGTTGTGTGCCAAATCTGCGTAATGCATTTACTGTAGAAATGCATGTAGAAATGTATATAGAATTAGGTGTGTGTTTGTGTTTGTGTGTGTGTATGTGTAAACCCATGTATGTGCGTGTGTGTGTGTGCATTTGTGTGTGTGCATGTGGATGTGTGTGCATGCACTGTGTGTGTGTGTGTGTGTGTGTGTGTGTGTGTGTGTGTGTGTGTGTGTGTGCGCGTGTGTGTGTTTGCACACGTGTGTGTGTGTTTGGTGCACATATGGTGAATAGCCTGCATGTATTGTCAGTGGTCTCTGAGGTTAGCACTATTAATACCGATAGGAAGCTGGTATGGAAACGAGGAAGTCAACCTACAGGAGATTGTTGGCTTAATTCCAGTATGGAACACAACCAAGAGGGTCACATATACAAAGCAGCCATGCCTAGAATATTCCAGAGATAAATTCATAGTGCCATATGCATGAATTATATGCATATGCATGCTGGCACACACACTCACACACACAGACACACACACACATACAGTGCACACACATATATCAACAGCTGATTGATAAATAATGGATTTTGTGTAGCTCAGTTTCACCCAGACACTTTTATGCAGCCATAAACCACAGCTGACCACTGCTAACCCCAGGATTTGCTATGGTCCACAGCTCATGTAGAAAGACAGCAGTTTTTGTTGGTGCTGTCCGTGGTGCTGCTGTGTTACTTCAGTAAATAGAGTTCAAAGTGAAGTGACTATTATACTTAGTGTATATAAGTGCTGATTGGTGAAACTCTCCATCGGTAAAGCTCTCCATTGGAAAGAGTCTCCATCGGTAAAGCTCTCCATTGGTGAAAGTCTCCATTGGTAAAACTCTCCATTGGTGAAAGTCTCCATCGGTAAAACTCTCCATTGGTGAAAGTCACCATCTCTTGCTTTATCTTACAAGCAATGCTAAATAACACACAAACTCTACTTGTCCATGATTTGTTTCTCTGTCCCTTTCTCATTGTCTTTCCTGCATTCAAATTCAAATTCAAATTCAATTGCAAATATGCTTTAAATTAATGACAATTCACATGTTGTATTGCCAAAGCTTTTACAGGAATAATAGAGAAGGCAAACATCAAATAAACAAGCATTTGTTTGTTTCTCTCTCCTCTCTCTCTCTCTCTCTCTCTTTCTCATTTTGTCTACAGCCATGTATGTCGTCAGATAGTGATGTTGCCTTTAAATAGCGCTGTCCCTGTCTCTGGTGCTGGTGCTTCCCACGCAGTGGCAGCCATGACAGAGGACCCCGTGAGTGGGCAGCCCACATCCCTCTGTGCTCAGTCACCCACTGACATCCTTCACCCTCCACCTCCCCCTCTCCCCAATCTCTCCCCCACCTCCCCCGCCATCATGCTGTCCACATACCAGCTAATACTGGCATGGCTGTCACACACACCCTCTTTCAGAGATAAGAGAAAACACACATGGGTTATCACTGGGGCGGTTGCTGTAAAATATTTACACATGTATCAAGTAGGCGTGTGTTGAGTGTGTATGCTATTTGTGTGCTTGTGTGTAAGTGTGTGTGGAATGTGACCTAATCTAATCTTAAAAATGTACGCTTGAATATACTCCACTACTGTCTGGGAAGGATGTTCACCACGAGTGTGATGAAGGATGTTTTCCATGTATGAAATGTCTTGGATAAGTTCCATTCCCACAGCTTGTATTACATGAGGGTTGCCTCACTGTGTGTTGTGATGGCTATTACACGAGAATTGCTTCAGATACACTGAGAGGTAAACTTATTTCTCATATTCATTTCACTGTGTGTGTGTGTGAGTATGTGTGTGTGTGTGTGTGTGTGTGTGTGTGTATGTGTGTATGTGTATATATATATATGTATGTCTGTGTGTGTGTGTGTGTGTGTGTGTGTGTGTGTGTGAGAGAGAGAGAGAGAGACTGAGAGATAGAGAGAGAGAGCATTTTAGTAAGTGTTTTCATGAAAAGCCCAAAGCCCATGAAGTGAAGGTGGACACAGACGGCAGGAGTCTCCCTCCTCCGCTCTGCTCTCCTATCCTCTCACATCTGACAGCAGAGGGAGGGAGCAGGGGGCCCTCAAAGGCCTCTGCAGCAGCACAGATACTGACTGGCCAAGAGGATGGTCCCCATGAATATAAGTCAGAGAGAGAGAGAGAGAGAGAAGACTGAATGGTGCGTCCTTTGGGCACTCACCTTAAAAATATACTTGTCCAGCAAATCCCAAGGGAGAGAGAGAGAGAAAGAGAGTCACTTCTCTGTCCTTAAACCAAGTCACCCAGCAGGGCTTCCTTAGGTTCCAAGTCTTTCATCATCTCACTCCCATGCACCTATCTCTCTCTGCTGAGTGTGTTGATTTGGAAGCCTGAGTTATGAGTGAATAGTTAGTTGGCCGAACTGTGTTTTAAAAGAGCAAAATGACGTTTGGTGCTTATAAATGTGTTTGTTGGTCTGTGTGGATCAGATTATTGTGAGGTCAGACATAAAAAAGCTGAGAACAGGGCTCAATGTGTTTGTGAGTGAGTGAGTGTGTGTTTGTGTGTGTGTGTGTGTGTGTGTGTGTGTGTGTGTGTGTGTGTGTGTGTGTGTGTGAGTGTTAGTATGTGTGTAAGCCTGGAACAACCAGTGCTGTCAACTCGAGTACATGCAGCCTGAGTTTTATTTCAGCTGTGTGTTTTGACTTCCCCTGTTTAAAAGACTAGCAGTGCCTTCTGGGTCCCTGTGATCTGTGAACACACACACACACAAACACACACACATGAACACACACAGAAGCACATGCATTCACCCCATAGACACATAACAATGATGGTCTCAGCAGTCACTGTCTCTCTGCCCCTGTCTCATTCCACCCTGCGTCTACTCACACACCCACACGTATACACACAATCACACACACACACACACACACACACACACATACATATACACACACACACACACACACACAGAAGCACCTCAGTGCCACCACACTGCCAGAAAGAGTGCTGGCTCAGTGCCAAACTTGTCTCTGTTATTAAATTGGCTCTTTCCTCTTGTGTGGACGAGAAAAAGGGCCCCGAAATTCTGCTGCCTTTTAGGCAATCAGCAGAATTGGCCCCGTCACCACAGGGCGAGGACTGCAGCTCATTCATCAGTGAAATATGTGTTCTTTTTTTAATCCGCCACCTAACAATCAGCTTAGAGCACACAGCACACCCTGGATAACTCCACTTGCCACTGTGCACACAGCACAGCAGCCAAACCACCAGCTGCAAAGACACGCAGCCACACGTAGACACACACACACACAAGCATGTATGCATGTAGGCACACATGCACACACTCTCTCTCTGTCTCTCTCTCTCTCTCACACACACACACACACACACACAAGCACGTATGCATGTAGGCACACATGCACACACTCTCTCTCTCTCTCTCTCTCTCACACACACACACACACACACACACACACACACACACACACACACACACACACACACACAAGCACGTATGCATGTAGGCACACATGCACACACTCTCTCTCACACACACACATGCATGCAGGCACCCATACTCCCATGTATATTAGGTCCTGTATAGAATCTTCATGAGAGTTGTATTAGGCCCTGTATAGTCTTTATGAGAGTTATATTAGGTCCTGTATAGTCTTTATGAGAGTTGTATTAGGTCCTGTATAGTCTGTATTAGAGTTTTATTAGACCCTGTATAGTCTTTATGAGAGTTATATTAGGTCCCGTATGGAGTCTTTATGAGAGTTGTATTAGACCCTGTATAGAACCTTTATGAGAGTTGTATTAGACCCTGTATAGAACCTTTATGAGAGTTGTATTAGGTCCTGTATAGAGTCTTTATGAGAGTTGTATTAGGTCCTGTATAGTCTTTATGAGAGTTGTATTAGACCCTGCATAGAACCTTTAGAGGTTGTATTAGGTCCCGTATGGAGTCTTTATGAGAGTTGTATTAGACCCTGTATAGAACCTTTATGAGAGTTGTATTAGACCCTGTATAGAGTCTTTATGTGAGTTATATTATGCCCTGTATAGTCTTTATGAGAGTTATATTAGGCCCTGTATAGAGTATTTATGAGACTTATATTAGGCCCTGTATAGAGTCTTTATGAGAGTTATATTAGGCCCTGTATAGAGTCTTTATGAGAGTTATATTAGGCCCGGCATAGAGTCTGCACTTGATTAAAGGACTTTTGTTAAGGGCAGTTGTTAAAGTGCAGGATCTGTATGGAGGACGGGCACCATGGGCCTCATCCATTTGAGGCGTCAGATTGCAGCCATGCAGGAGGATGTTCACACACTACAGCATACATTTGAAATGATAAGGCAGATGAAACGTAGCCAAATGCTTTCAAAAAAGGTCAGGCTGTAGAAGGGAATGGATTCATTCTTTTTATATATATTATTTTATTCTTTTTTTATGCTGCAGCAGTTTGTCAGTTTGTCTGTAGCTTCTCTCAAAAGTAAAGGGTGGCATGAAGCTTCAAAGTGCTGTGTATGTATGTGTGTATGTGTGTGTGTGTGTGTGTCTGTGTGCGTGTGTGTGTGTGTGTGTGTGAGTGTGTGAGTGTGTGTACATGCATGTGTGTGTGTGTGTGTGAGTATAATGAAACACTGAAATTGCACACTGACCTGTATCACTAAAAAACCTGTGTGGTTGTGTGTGTGTGTGTGTGTCTTATACCAGAGGACCACTCAGAGGATTCTCTTCCATTTTAACCTTCTCTCTCTCTCTC
>JAIFZK010000007.1:23760000-23775000 GCA_027481765.1 Tenualosa thibaudeaui
GAAGAGCAAAGGTTTGTATATGTATATGTATGTGTGTGTGTGTGCGCATGTGTACTTATCACCCCAAAAAATAAGTGTCGAGGGGCATGCATTATGAATTGCATGCATATTTGATGGGCAAATCGAAGGGTTTGCCATCCAGCACAGTTCAGGAACTACAGATCTGATAGAAAGCTATAAATAAATCACACCTCCGCTGCCAGCCATAGTTACACTCCGGACCTGAAGAGCAGCAAGCTTAAGAGCTATGGCCAGGACACTGGAGGAGAGGAGAGGAGAGACGAGAGGAGAAAAGAGGAGAAGAGAGGAGGGGAGATGATTGCAAGAATAGTGCAGCAGAGGATAGTATAGTGTAGTATAGGGTAGTATAGTATAGTAGAGGATAGTGTAGTAGAGGATAGTGTAGTGTAGTATAATATAGTAAAGGATAGTGTAGTAGAGGATAGTGTAGTGTAGTATAATATAGTGTAGTAGAAGATAGTGTAGTGTAGTATAGTGTAATAGGATAGTGTAGTATAGAATAGCATAGGATAGGATTGTATAGTATAGGATAGCATAAGCTTGTATAGTACAGTATAGTATAGGATAGTATAGTATTGGATAGGATAGTGCAGTGTAGAATATATACTCTTTTGATCCTGTTAGGGTCTCAAAAGTGACACACACACACACACACACACACACACACAAAGCACACAGTGAGATGAAACACACTGGGTTAGGCTAGTGGGTAACCTGCTGCTGTCGGACCCAAGGAACAATGAGGGCCGCCTCAGGTGGCTCTCTCAAGGGCTCCCCATGTGTGGATGAGGACATGGGAGAGCAGTGTTCAACCACTTCGCCAACCAACTGGGCGGAGATCAAACCGACTTATGGTGCACAGTTTGAGATCCCTACCAGTAGGCAAAGGAGAGGAGAAGAGAGGAGTTGTTCTTCCCCAGCTGATGTTGGTGCGGTTTAGTAATGTTTTGCTGCACAATGGGCCATTGCTATTTTTTCCCCAGAACTTGCAAACCTGCGGCTTGACTTGCAGTTTTATTCCAGCAGTAAATGTAAACCGTTAGGCAGCTGGATAGAAACATTCGCCAGTCGCCAATTTGCCGCCGTCCTGATGGGACCGATTTTTGTTGTTCCTCTCATATTGAATCCAAACAGACTTGAGTAGCGGAAGCACAAACTGTTGTGTCTCTGATTTATGTTGCTGTGGGCTTGAAGAGCTCGTAAATGGCATAAAAACATTATGGAAAGATGGCCTTGGGGCCGGGAGATAATGTGTAATTGTATTTATCCGTTCGGTTGTTGTTTATAGTTTCGCCGCAGTTTTGCAATTTCCTGTGATGATCTTTATTGGGTGGATCTTATTTCACTTTGGTACAAAATACTCTCGTTTGTGTGTTTGTAAACACACAAACAGAAATAACACAGTGGGATCTTCTTATTTTTATTTTGCATGCCCATCCAGGGAGTAGCAGTTTTAGGATGACGTGAAGCAGAAGATATACAATTTTTTGCTAATCATTTTCACACTTATGTCAATGCAATGTCTACTTTTTCAAAACTATCACAACAACCATAGGCTATGGGAGCCAAACAGTGTTCTCTATTGCATTGCTTTAGGACAAATGCATTCAATCACCACGTCATCCGAAATTCATTGATTCTTCTCCTAGTCAATTTTCACCTCCAAGTTATATACAACTACAGAGAAATTTTGAAAATGTACGACACTTACAGAGCTCTGTAAAATGACAAAAGATAGTAAAACCACTGAAATGCATACTGCCGTACTCCTTGCCTACAGTATACAACTTGAAGAAAGTCTGGTGGGTCCCATTGCTAGATTTTTTTTATACCTAGAAAATTTTACCACTGTACTGTTTTACGTAACAGTAACAGCCTTCATTATAGTAAACCACATCATAAAGTGAGCTAACAAATTCTCTTGATACAATGGAGTCTTGCAGTGGTACTTCCCATGTCTTATCTAGTACAGTAAGCAGGACATCAGTATTTCATTTAGGAAACAACCACACTCCTTCAGTTTACACAAATACTGAGAAATACTCATTCAATCACTTTATATGCTATTTCCATCCATTGCCAGAGGTCCACCAAAACATAAAAATGTCGCCTAGATAGTTTGGTATTGCAATATTCAATCAAAATATATAAAACATGATATATGCTGTTCGTAACATATGTAACAAAGTTGATCTAGTCAAACTGAATGAGAAAAGCTATATTTTATCTGTTTAGTTTCAAGTTGTTTGTTTTTGTGCTCACTGTACATTGACCGTCATTGTTGTCATGCTGAGTGACAGCATGTGCTATAGTTATGGCAGCATTAGTAATTTTGGGTGAAATTTGAAGGGTTTTTGTGGCTGTAGTGCACTTTGCAGCAAATGTTTACTGGGGTGCTCAGACGTGTGTAAAGCACACTGTATAAAGAGTTTTGAAAACGGGGACATTGTATTGAGACAAATTGCTATTGAGACATTGTATTGAGTGTAAACAAATGATTTGCAAAAACTCTAAGAACACTTATTCATGCTAAGAGTTGGCATTGAGAGATATACCATGATATACCATTTTCATAAAGGCACCATGAATCAGGCTGTATGATGGAACACACACTGCAGAAAATGTGTTTATAGACATATGATTACAAGATAATGACTTGATGTACGATCATAAATGTGTAATAACAAGCAGTGGCAGGCTGACACATTGCCACCATGTGTTCATAACATCACCCACATCACCAAAAAAAATCCAGTTTGCTGTGTGTGTGTGCGTGCGTGTGTGCCTTCATGTGCGTGTGCGTGTGTGTGTGTGTGTGTAAGTCTGTAAGACAACTCAGTGGACCACTCATACATCGATGCACACTGCACAAGGTTCAGCCATGAGTAGTGAATCTCAGGAGAGCCCTGTGAACATGCCTACACATAGCATCTGGATCCTCCTCTTCTCCTTAGAGAGGCTTGCTTGGCCCGCTGCCTCTCACCCTCTTGGTCCCCCGCAGAGAGGGTCAGTGGTGTCCTGTGGCCTCGAACGTGCACAGTGAGGGGGTCCTCCTGCTCCCTGTCATAACGTCTGCTGGCGGGTTCGCTGTGGCCTTGCACTCGAGCGCTGCTCAGCTGTTGCCTCTACACCATACCATCTGCACTAGAGGGGCCGCAGTATCATAAATACGACCTGACAGGAAATCATCCACGTCATTATTCACACCCACTTTTTCCCTTCTACTGGTTTATCACGTGCAGCTGTCATATTAGCAGAGATAATGAGATCAAAATCTGTTTATGAAGATTGCAATTAATATCTCCACCACTGCTACACCCTTACCCCCATCACCCATGAGGGTTGTGCACATAAAAGTCTTGACATCCTCCCGCTGTGATCCTGTGAGTGTTGGATTAGATGAGGGGAATCTTGATTCATGGCTGTGCAGCTAGTTGGCTTCTTCAGATGCCTCGCTGACAGATGAAACCCTCCATGACTGCCTGGATTGAGAGCATGCTTCATGTGGTGTGTTCTTTGCACTGCTTTTTTGGGACTTATTCACTGTGTGCTGCAGCCAGGCTAGCGCCACTGCTCAATATCATATTTCATTACAGCACAGTCAGGGATCGCTCCATAAGCTTAGGTTTCCTCCGGCATTTTTTTGGCTGGGCAATTAGCGAACAGAGGGCTCTGCCATGCCCAATATTTTGCGAGTTCACAGAAAGTAGGAAAAGGAAATATAAGGAAGTTGAGGGATTGCAGATGCTTTGCATGAAGTGAGACGATATGAAAGTGTTTTGTTGCACTTGGCTATGTGTGCTCATGGTGACACCGGTGGATGAGAGGGAGGAGAAGAGAAAGAGAGAATGAAGAGATGAAACAAGGAAAAAGATCGAGTGAGAGAGACAGACAAGGGTGCCAGAGAGAGAGAGAGAGAGAGAGAGAGAGAGAGAGAGAAACTAGAAGTCTCACCTAAAGGTGGGAGTTAAATCTCAATGTTTGTCACCACAGGCGTGTTTCCTCCCAGATACTCTTTATGAGTGTATTTTATGAGGGTATCAATCCCAGTGTTGCCTACAGACACCACAGAGTGTCCTGGCCTGATGAAGAAGCCCATCTATCTAAAGAGCCTATCACTAGGTCCTCAGCAAGCAAGCAAGAGGCAACACAAAAAGGAAGTTGCTCCTTTTTACACCAAGAAGGATGTCACCACTAGTAGCAGTGAACTTCAAAAATAGTGTGCTATGATGCAGCAATCTATTTTTGACCTCAGATGCTCCATGTCTGTTTTTGCACATAGTCTCTTGCATATGAATTTCCAAAAGTATTAGGAAAGTCCACTGAGACATAGATGAAGCTGTCGCAATGTAGCAACAAAGTATTGCAACGCACTGCGACAGTGGTGACAGTGGCACAGTGCAGCAAACCTGACAAATAGCAGCTCTCCCAAGAGCTGATAATGGAAGAAGTGCAACCACATGCTAACTGTTGCAGTGTGGATGGCAACAAAGCATCCCTCACAGTTAAAGGAGAAATCTGGTGTGAATCAATCAATATTCCTGGTGTTTGAAATGTTAACTGATAGGGCATATTAAGGTTTTTTTTCAGTTTTTTTTTCTGCCCCCATCAGTTGTCATTTTACAACTTCAACTTCAGATTCACACCAGATTTCTCCTTTAAAGCATAGTACCATGCACTGCAAAAAAGTTAGGCTATCTAAAAAATATAACGCAACCAGCTGCGAAGCATTTTTAAGTTTACTCAATTTTAGGCCACTGTAGTTGTGCTGACCCTACTACTACTACTACTACAGTGGCCTAAAGTTGAGTAAACTTAAAATGCTTTGCAGCTGGTTGCGTTATATTTTTTAGTTAGCCTAACTTTTCATTTTTTACAGTGTGTGTGTTATTGCACACCATGCTAATCCCAATACAGCTGATCCTGGAACAGGTTCAGCCACATAGTAACCCTGTCTTGTGCAGTGTAATGACCAACATAACAACAGTAACAATAGCAACGTTAGCAACGATGCTTTGTAGTTAGGACCCTGACCGTGAGCTCCACCACTGAAGATGTCCCAGGTGTGTGCCGGGGGAGCCAGATCCCACTGTCGCATCTCACCGATGCACCTGCTCCCTCCAGCAAAACTGCTTCGGTGTGGACCATGACCTCAAACTAATGGTGCCTGTGTGCCTCTGAAATGCTGTTTAGTATGTGGGTATTAATCTAGAGGAGGGAGATTTAATAGGAAGCCTTCCACTGTTTTGCTAATGCCTCCCCAGACGATGATGGCCCTAACCCCCCACCACCACCATGCCCAGTCCTCGTTACAGGTGCGGGGAGAGACTAATGACCCTGCTCGTTAGCCGTGAGAAGGCCGGCACTAACGGACGGGACCACCTGATTGGAGGCTGCCTGTTCTCCTTAGGTGGGGAGCAGCGGGACATTAATCCTGATCAGTGGCTCCAGAGGGGACCGTGTGTGTGTGTTTTTGAGTGTGTGTGTGTGTTTGTGTGTGTGGGGATGGGGATGTGGGGTGGTACACACATGCAGAGGATGGCTCTCATGGCTTAAACTCAGATGCCTATCTCTTCCAGCTACAGGCTAATTACCTTAGTCATACACATACACACACACACACACATGCTCACATTAGCCCAGAAACTCATACAGTCTAGTTTGACATACTCCCGTTGTCTGTGTCTGTCTCTCTGTTACCATCTCCAGATTGGATTAGCTTAAGATCTATGGCAGGCCGAAGTGTATATTAATGAACTCATCTTATTGTATTGAGTGGCGATAACAGGCCTCTGCTGTGAGAGAGACGGCCTCTTGTTGTACTTTGATCAGGATTCCCAGCCATCTTGAGAGAGAGAGATTGTGTGTGTGATGTGTGTGTGTTTGTTGCAGCTCTGCTTGTCTGTCTTTTGTTGTTTGATGTCTTGCAGCAGGGGGATTCTTAAGGGGTGATGCAGAGGCATTTGTGTGTGTGTGCGTGTGTGTGTGTGTGTGTGTATATGTGTTTGTGTGTATGTTTGTGTATGTGTGTGTGGGTGTGCACCAGTGAAGGTGAAACATAGCCTGTTGGAGAGATATAGGTCAGCTATCACAATGTTACCCATCCGTTCAGCGCAGTGGAGCACTGGAGCGCTTGATGAGAAAATGCAAAAAAGAAAAAAAAAAAAACACAAACAAGGCAAAAGCAAAGGCAATGAGGTCACTGCCTTCTGAGAGGAAACAGTAGGCCCTTCTCTCTCTCTCTCTCTCTCACTCACTCTCTCTCTCTCTCCCTCTCTCTCTCTGTAGGTTAATTCTGTTTGATAGTTGTATAACTTCTCACTTCTCTCCCTTAATGGCCCATCTCCCTCCTAAACTGCGCACACACAGACACACACACACACAGACACACACACACACACACACACACACACACACACACACACACACACACACACATGCATACACCCACACAGGCACACACACACATGCACACACACACATGTACACACACACACACACACGTACACCCACACACACACACACACACACACAAACACACGCAGACACGCATGCACACACATACACCTTGTCTGAACTGTCCTTACTAGTGTCGTGATCAGTATCTTTGAATTGATTGTGCTGGAGTCTGTGTGCTCATCCATTCATTGATGAGAAGGGGTCACAGCTCCCCCCTCTCCCTCTCTCTCTCTCTCTCTCTCACACACACACACACACAAACACACAGACACACACTGTCACAGCTGCTCATTCTCTCCTTCCATCACGTCTCTGTCCCTCACCCGCAACCCCCGTCAAAAATCATCTTAAAACTATCCCAGATATTTCTTTGCTGCAGTCTAAGGTGTGTGTGCGTTTGTGTGTGTGTGTGTGTGTAAGTGTGTATTTGTAGCTTGTATAAAAGCTCAAGGTGAGACGTGTCCTGAAAGAATACAGTGATGGTACTTCCTGTCTGTTGAGAGCCCAAGGACAAAAGCTGTGACGGAGCGGAAGAGTGTGTATGTGTGTGTGTGTGTGTCTGTCTGTCTGTCCATGTGTGTGTGTGTGTGTGTGTGAGAGAGAGTTGAAAAGCCTATAGAGGAAAACAGTAGGGCAGATCTGGAGTTCTTTCTCTTCAGCAAGGACATGGTGTGTTGATGTCATTTAGCATGATCTTAAGTGTGAGTGTGGGCCTCCAAAGTCTTTTCATTCCACAAGGGTGTGCTACTGAATAGGTTAGATTACTGCATCTATGCAAATGCGACCACTAACACTACACAGACACACGCGCACACACACACATACACACACACACACACACTCACACACATGCACCCTGACCAAGCTCATTGCGGGCGTTTTTAATTGTGAAGCTGTGGCGTAACGGTCATCTGAACATGCAATCTAAGCTTAACATTAACCTCCACCTCTCCTTCTCTTCTCTCCTCTCTTTTTCCGCATCTTCCTCTCCTCTCATTCCCTCTCTTCCAACATCACCCCCTCCTCCTCAGACCAAATTGCTTTGCCTGCTAATTGCACACACTTGACTCTTGACCCGTCGGTTTGACTGTAATATGTGGCTGCCGCAGTCAATGCACTTTTGAGCAAAGATAGCGAGAAAGCACTTGCAATTGAGCAGATGTCCACACGTCCACATTCTCTGACTCTGTCAAAAACCTCAGCATCCAGGAGCAAATCTGACAAAAAAGAAAAGAAGAGAAGAGAACAGTCTTGACCTCTCGTGTTGGTTCCATGAGAGACATGGCTCCCAAATCACTCCGTTCTCTCTTCCCCAGACACACAAAGAGCCGACAGGCCTGTTGCTACGACACGCCAGAGAAATTGAAAAGTTGACAGAGGGTCCGTTCTTTTCTTTTTGGCACCCAACCCCTCCCCTCTTCCACTCCCCCCTAAGGTTGTGCCCTGAAGGGTTAGTCAATTTCTCCCAGAGCGGCGTGGTCGCGGATCATCAGGCAGCCGCCGCACACCCTGTGATAGCGGCTCAGAGAGGCAGCACCTGAGGCTGAGTGACACAACCATCGCTGACGGCGTTGACTGTACGCAATGGAAGTAAAGACGAAGCAGAAAAGTGTTGTGACTGAACATTGATGGCAAGAATGCCCAGGAAGTCAAATGTTTGTGTTTGCAAATACATTCAGCACAAGATGAAGTTCAACTTCATTGATGGAATTCCTCAACTGAAGAATACCTCCACTTTCTGAGGCGTCGCTTGCATTCAGTCACGATACTTTTAACAAACACACACATTTTCTCTGATATTAACTCATTCACTTGGTTTGATTTACTTTTGTGCTATGGACCCTGCTGTGAGTGTAATAATTGATTGAGTGATTGACAGTACAATATTTCAAATGCCAATTCAATAAGACTGGCTTTCAGTTTCAATTGAGTGTGCTCAAAAGAAGTCTGCAATATCATGTATGTACAAAAGGAGCCTTCCATCCCAGAGTAGGTCATTCCCCATTCTTCTTTTCTCAAGGTAAGATAGCGGTGTCTCTCCCAATTTCGTCTTCCTCTCATCTTTCAGCATAAGTAGCTGTCTCGGTGGGAGAGGTGGGGGTGGGGTGGGGGGGCGGCGTATCTCAAGTCAGCTCCTTGACGTATTTCATGTGGTTCTTGTCACGCCGCTTCGGCGGATCTCAGCAGTGGGTCTTCACCGGCATGGCTGAAAGCCACGGCCCTGACAGGCTTCCGGTTCTTTCCGCGCCGACATAATGAAGGCTCTTTTCACACGCCAGTGCGCGCGCTTTAAAACTCATCCTTCATTCGTAGCGCTTGTCCTGTTTGTTTTCACCAGAGTGGACCTGCTCCAGTCATGGCTCCTGTGGTGAGACTCCTCAGTGTGTCTGTTCCCATCTATCCAGCTCTCTCTCTCTCTCTCTCTCACTCCCTCTCTCCATCTTTGACATGCACATATTCATTTGATCTCAATGCCTGTGGCGTTTCATTTAGATCGTGGTGTGCATCTGTGTCATGCCTGCTGGATTGGTTGTTACATAGTAACATATGTGTCATGCAGTCTAGTCTTCAGTGTATGGAAGACATCACCACTCTCTCTCTCTCTCTCTCCCCCCCTCTCTCTTTCTCTCTCTCTTTCTCTCTCCACCCCCCCTCGCTGTCTATGTTTGTATATTATGTATGTGTGTGTGTGTGTGTGAGAAAGACAAAAGAGGTGGCTGAAAATGCATAAAGACCATTATTGGCTGAAGCATAAAGGGCATCATTGTGTGTGTGTATGTTTGTTTGTGTGAATGCTTACCTGTGAGGAATGGGCATTCAAAGAGATGGAAAAGCTCAATTCAATACACAGCAAGCTGCTTTGGTGATGTTTAGAAACCATGGGAAGGTCTGTCTGTGTGTGTGTGTTTGTGTGTGTTGGGGGGGGCCTGTGTAGGTGTATGCGTGACAAGCTCTGCCACGTGTGACCCGTGGAGCGTGATGTCTGTGTGTGTGTGTGTGTGTGTGTGTGTGTGTGTGTGGTGATGTCATGCTCACAGTGATCAGCAGCTCGCTCTCAGCAGGAGGAGTCTTTCGGCTGCTGCTGCCACTCAGCTCACCTGCTGTGGCTGCTGATGATGATCAGCCCTCTTTCTCTCCTCCTCACTGATCCCTCTTTCCCTCTCTCTCTTTCCATCTTTAATCTATGCGCTCTCTCACTCTCTCTCTCTCCCTTTTTCCTGCTCTCGTTCAGGCTCATTCTCTCTCTACTTCTCCCTCGTTCCCATTCTTTCAGGTTCCTTCTCCCTCTCACTTCCTTTCTCTCTCTCTCATTCCCTCTATTCTTCATATACTTTCCTATCACTTGCTTTCTTCCCCTCTCTCTTTCACCCCCCCCCCCCTTCTTTCTGTCTCTCATTTGTCGTGCTGTTTGTCTTACTCTGTCACCTTCCCCATCAGCTGGTGAGGTTGAGGGCTGGCTAGAGCAACCTCCATTATTAATCAGTGTCTGAAAACACAGAGTCGTGTGCTGGTGTGTGTGTGTGGGTGGGGTGGAGGGGTTGCAGAGAGAGAGTGGGAGAGAGAGAAGAGAGAGTGGGAGGGAGAGAAAGAGTGGGACAGATGTAGAAAGAGAGAGAGAGAGAGAGAGAGAGAGAGAGAAAGAGATTCCTTCCTGCATCCGCAACAGTGGGGGGTTTACTAACGCTGTGACACAGCATCCCAACTGCACCTCATCACTATGTGATGTACTGCAGGGCAGAATTACAGCCGAGTGTTTAAACAGGAACAGGACTGCAGTAGCAAACAGCAAGCAACCGCACAATCAGCACAGCAGTGGAGCTGTACACAGCAGCGGGGCACGCAGATGCATCGTGACATGACAGAGGAAAACGTTGCAGCACAGAATAAAGACACAACAACGCTAACATAGCAGAACAACATGGCAACAACAACTGGGCTGACAGTTATAGTGGGACATGTGCTCACGCTGCGGGTACTACCGTTGACACAGAGAGAGATGTACACTAATATTATTGTTCTACTACTATATTCATTATTAGAGATCATAGATCTATTAGCGTTATTTAGTGTTCTACAAGTATTATTGAGTCATTGATGTTTTAGCAATACTGTATCTGCAGTCATGCCAATAAAGCTTATTGAATTGAATTAAGATTTACATTTACATGAATGCATTTAGAAGACGCTTTTATCCAAAGCGACTTACATTTTGTCAACTATCAATTGTTCAGGGCCAGTCTCCCCTCCCTCCCTTGCTCAAAGGTACAATGGTGGCAGTTGGGATTCGAACCCACAACTTTTCAGGCTACTTGCACGCTAGCCAGGTTCCTTAATCACTACACGCCACCACCGAATTAATATATATATATATATATATATATACATTATTCACAGAATACAAGCAGCATGATGACAGTAGTAGATGTGTTAATAGCTCATTTTTAAAAGAGCTGAAAGACATGTTGAATGAGAATACAATATATATATATACACACACACACATATATATATATATATATATATATATATATATATATATATATATAGAAACACTGTACATGACTATATATATATATATATATGCATGTACAGTGTTTCTATTAGAGAAACTCTTCTATTAGAGCTTGACAACAAAGCTCAACAAAGTTTCACAAAGCTCTGGTCCAGCGTAAAGGAACCTATGCTAACTTGGCAACAAGCTATCTTTAGCTAATGAACGAGCTTCAGCTACAGTAATGGCAGTGTGGCTTCTAGCTTCAGTTGGTTAATGACTCATTGAGTAGTAGTGGAAAAAAGTATTTCTATAGTAGTAGTACTATGCAGTGGAGAAACAGTTGTAGGTTTGTTTCGTGGATCAAAATGTGGACATTATGTCAGCCAAAATGTCCATGTTGCAAGCGTAGTAATCATGTAACAGTGGGAGTCTTGCAGCCAGAGAAGACTTTAGCCAGAGGCTAAATGCACCTTAAGGTTTGCTGCAACTGCAACATTGCCCCTTCACACAGGTGTTCTGTCTCGCTACCTGAATGTTGTGTGAGATTCCCTTTCCGTCGCTTAATGAATGGGTAAACAGTAAGCCTTATGCCGGCTCCAAAGACAAATTACTCTCTGTTAAATCTGTGTGTGTTGCTTTTCCCTGCACTTCCCTGATCCCCCAAACTCAGACCTCCAGCAAATATCACCAAAGCTAGTTAAATGCCTTTATTTCCAGTGGACTTTCTGTCATGAATCTGCAGGCCCTCTAAATCTATCTCTGCACCCAGTGACTGCATCTTGTTCTTTCTGGAAGCATCAAGAGGGAGGATGAGAAGAGAGAAGAGGAGAAGTACTCCACGCCATCAAAAGTGTTTTTTTGGACAAGTTTCTCCCTCACAGCCATGCTAAAGTTCTTCAGCTCCTCAGCCTTCAACATTAGTATGCGTCTTGGACTTTGACGTGCATTAGTGATAACACACTGTGTTTTGGAAGATGGCATAAATGTGGGTCAGAACAGTCCACTGGGTGTGCTGTATCTCTCTCTCTCTCTCTCTCTCTCTCAGCTTTTGTTGAAAACTTTTTTGTTCGCATTTTTATTTCACTTGTTTTATTTGTTTATTTATTTGCTTTCTGAGAGGCCTTCTCTTAGAGCTTGCTGATTTTATAGGAGATTCAAAGGTTATGAAAAGATTGCCCCGAGCTGATTACCACTCGCACACAATATGCTTTGTTGTGTCTGAATAATAGATTTGCGCATATTTTTCAACTTGACACAAAGAGCATTGGGCTTTCATCTGAATATATTTTTGTCACTGTTTCAGTACTTCAAGATGATTACTTTGAATATTGGAGATATTGCTTCTTTGTTCACAATCTTGGCATTTATTGGGGATTTTTGAAGAAGCTTTACAGAGTTTCTGTCTTGTTAACTAACTTCCATCTGACAGAATGGCAGCAATGGATAAAAACCTATCTAGCTGACTAACTTATCCAATTACCATAATTTCCAAGTTATTAACCCAGATTAATATATTGATTTTGCTCAATTTCTTCATCTATGAGGTTAATACATGGGTGAGGGCTATATACAGGATTGCAATTCTTTTCATCATTCTACTTGATCTAATCTGATTGTGATTCAATAGGTAAAGTTTAGTAAACTGAGGTTAATTCATGGGTGAGGTTATTACAAGGGTGAGGTCAATGTTTTTTTTTTTTTCAGTTTGTCTAAAACTGGGGAAATGACTGTACTGTTCTGGTGCACTGCTGTCTAAGGTAGACTTCTGATGGTATCAGAGCCTAGTGTAAATGACAGATGGATTTAGTAGTCTTGCATACGTCTGCAGATAAAGTATGAACACAAGTGAGTATGAGAAGGATTCTCCTGCTCTGCTTTTCCTCTCCGTGTGCCGGGGGTCAGATGGGGTTTGTGGTGTAACGTTCTGTGAAGCTGCTTGTGCGTCACAGTGGATTCACACAGATGTGTGAAGGTTGTTTAGCGTCAAAATGAGCGTGAGTTTGGGAGAGATCAGCGTGACTCACTCACTCACTCACTCAGTCCACAAGTCTGGCTGTGATTGGAGGAGAAGTGAAGCCCCCACACATTACTGTATTTCTAAATTAGCGGCGGCTTTGGAGAAGACAACAAAGGAAAGACTCTGTACTGTGTGAACCAACCTAATTACCCAGCATTCCAAGGGAAGCATCTGTACGGTGCTGAACACACAGCTGTGCAAGTGAACCAAGCTCTAATTAGGATGAAGTGTGTGTTCTGTTTACCAGCTGGGTGTGTGTACAGTGCCTCAAACACACGCACTAACCTTGTGGAACTTCTGCCCTCTCCAATCACTTCACACACACAAACACAAATACAAACACACCCACACAGACACACACACACACACACACAAACATACTCAGGCAGGTGACCAAGCTCCCATAATGAGAATATTAATCCAGGTAATTTGTAAGAGTCTTAGTCTCTCTGTGGTATGACAAACCTACCACACACACACACACACACACACACACACACGCACACACACGCACACGCACATGCACACACACCCACACACCCACACATCCACACCCGCACGCATGCAGGCATGCACACACACCCACAGTCACACTCTCTCTCTTTCTCTCTCTCTCACACACACACACACAGTACACACAGTTGTGTGTGAGTGTATGTGTGTGTTTTGTATATTTGAAAAGATAGAGGGAGGATCTTGTTTTTTTCCGTTCTAATGATGATAATTAGTCCGAAAAAAGACAAACAAACAACAATGGATTCATTTTAAGCCATGTACATCAAAAAGTCAACAAGTACCACAAGTAAAGTCTAAAATGAAGCATTATTGTGGTTACAAGGCTGACAGATCCACCCTGTTTGTGGCTCTCTGCCAAATTACCCAGCATGCACTTGGCTGGCCGGCAACAACTGTAATTGTAGCTAATATGTTTCTGGCCTGGACACAAGCTGCTCTGCTGGAGAGAGAGAAAGGTGTGTGTGTATGTGTGTGTGTGCGTGTGTGTGTGTGTGTGTGTGTGTGTGCCAGAGGAGGAAGGCTCTGCACTCATTTGCTTAAGCTGTCCATCTATCAATATTAGTTTGTTATTTTCAGCGCGGGTGCGCAGTCCACCGTGAGGAAAATTGCGGCGATGGCTGTGTAATTTTGGCCGGCTGATATTGATGTTGGCCGGCCGCTCAGCCTGAACCGCTGTTTGGAAGTAAATAGCAGATGCCAGGCTGTGTGCGCGTGCGGCCATATGGAACCCTCTCCCAGGCCACGGGCTGTCATCTCTCCCTCTCTCTCTCTCTCTCTCTCTCACTCTCTGTCTCTGAACAGGTGGAACTCACACACACACACACATACACACACACACACACACAGATTTAGGAGCTGATCTATTCCACTTAGAGCCAGAAAGTCCAATGCCTCCTATTTAAATGTATTTAGTTTGACGACTCCAGTTATTGCGTGAGTATCCCTTCATGAAACTCTGAATGAAATACAGTGTTTACATTTGGCATTAGGGAGATGTTTTGCAGTGAGTTTAGTGTTTTGGGAGTTCTGTGGCAAGCTACAAAAGATAAAAAGATAAAAAGAAATAGGAAAAAAGAGAGGGTCATAGCAACCACTGAATCATTGCTTCACATGGTTAGAGATTTATCATAACCCATAAATTGCAAATCTGATCCTTATTTCAGGGTCTGTCAGCTACAGAAAGGTCAGCAGATGACCCTGAACTGTGTGTCATGTCTGTAATGTCTCATCAATGCAAGTCTAACCTCTCTCTCTCTCTCTCTCTCTCTCTCTCTTTCATTGTTTCTTTTATTTTCTTTTTCCTTCTTTCCTCTATTTCATCCCTATCTTCATCACTCTCTTTACATTTCCACATCCTTCTCTCTCTCCGTCTCCCCTGCAGATGTTCAGCACATTAAGCGGAGAGACATTGTGCTGAAGAGGGAACTTGGAGAGGGGGCCTTTGGGAAGGTCTTCCTGGCAGAGTGCTACAACCTCAGTCCCACCAAGGACA
>JAIFZK010000007.1:23780000-23792500 GCA_027481765.1 Tenualosa thibaudeaui
TGGTGAGCTTCTCTCCCATCTGTGTGTATTGCCCACTGGCTCTGTGTGTGTGTGTGTGTGTGTGTGTGTGTGTGTGTGTGTGTGTGTGTGTGTGTCCATGTATGTGTGTGTGTGTGTCCGTGTGTGCATGTGTCTGTTTCCCCTGTCCCTATCAGTGCACGTCACCCTTGATGAACACACACCTCATCAGAGTAGTGGGGCTCATGATGAGAAAGAGAAAGAGAGAGTGCGTGATACACTGTAAAAAATAAATCATGAAATCATAAATCATTTCAAAAGTTAGTGTCCGGGCTGCCTAACTATTTTAAGTTGACCAAATTTAAGATAATGAGTTGTGGTGACAAAAAAATAGTTAACACAACAATTTCCATATTCTGTAGTTATTCTGACAAAGAGAGAGAGAGTAAAGAATGGGTGGAGCCAAAAGAAGCAGAGACTCTGTCACCATCTCCGTCTCCAACTCCATCTCTGTCTCCAGCTCTGACTCTGGCTGTGGTTCTGGTGTGTGAGGAATGATGTTCCACTAGATAATCGTGGTGAGAGGTTTCCTCTCCTTTCTGCATCAGGAGTAATGGCACCACTGGTCCCTTTCTCTGCCCCCCTCCCCCTCTTATCATTTCCCTGCGCGGCGGTGCTCACGAGAGGCTGATTTACGAGAGGAGGTGATGGATTGCCTCACTTTTCTCCCTGCGTTTAGGCTGCTCAGGGCTGGGCGGGCACACGAGCCGCACGCCATCAAGGAGATGCCTGCCAGCGTGGCACTGCCGCGCTAGATCCTTCAGAGATTTTACAGACTGAATGCCCCTGTGTGTGTGTGTGTGTGTGTGTGTGTATGTGTGTTTGTAATGCATGCAAACACACACATCTGTGTGTGAGAGAAAAACTGAGAGCATGCATGCATATTTTAATGTGCCTGAGCATGTGTGTGTGTGTGTGTACGTGTGTGTGTGTCTACGTGTGTGTGTGTTTGTGGGTGTGTGTGTGTAGGGCACAGGTGGACAGAATCAGGGCTGATAGTATGTCTCTGTTGGGTCTCTGTGCCTGTGCCATCTGTTCAGCTGAGCTCTTGTCCATCTCAGCCCCCCCAAACGCACACACACATAAACACACACACACATACACACACACACACACATTTCTCCAACATGCTCTGTGCAGTCAGCCGAGGACTCCTTAATTAAAATTAAACTGTTGCTGTGAGTGTCTGCAACACAGCTCGTAGTATAACTGGAGGAATCATGATATCTCCCGTGGGGGACTCTGGCGTGGAGAAATAGCCTCAGAGCCCAGTAGACAGGCCAGAAAGATGGGGGAAATAGAAGCCTGGCCATGGAGTGATTGTGCGTGTGTGTGTGTGTGTCTGTGTGTGTGTGTGTGTGTGGGGGGGGGGGGGTCTCTGATCTGATTTATCCCAATAAACTTTTGCCTTCTTTAAGCCAGTGTTATGTGGCTCATAGTGGATCATAGGGGTTAGCTGTATTGGTGTGTGTGTGTGTGTGTGTGTGTGTGTGTGTGTGTGTGTGTGTGTGTGAATTGTGTCTTCAGTGCCTTTAATAAATACAAGCTACATGTCTATGTCTATGTCTTTTGTCTTCATCAGGGCACCCCAGATATAGCCAGTATTTAATAAAGGCTTTAAAATGTTGCTAACAGCAGTGTTTCAGCATGTTCTATGTTTGCACAAGTGATTAGCTTCCTGTTTTTACTTTTTGATCCAGCGCAGCATTCCATTGGCTCTTTTTGGCGTTAACTAGTGGTATGTACTAAAGCCATTGCCTCTCTGAGGGAGCTGATGGAAGCTGATCTGAAATAATTCAAACAGTAATGTGGCAGCACGACAGAAGCTGAGGCTGCTGATGTGTTTTTATCACTTGAGCTGGTCAATATCAATGTTGTTACAAGCACACGCACACGCACACAGACACACACACACACACACACACACACACACACACACACACACACACACACACACACACGCGCCTGCACAGCAACTGCTCCAGCTACCTACAAGTGCAGGTATGTGGTGCAAAGTCCTGAAGCTCTCTCATTCATTCAGGGGGCTCTCTTCATTATCGTTATAGCTGTGATAAATAGTGTCTTGGGAGGGTGCCGGGATGGCCTCGCCATAAATCCAGCCCTGCTCAGCACATCACAAGGCCTCTACGAGAGCACATTGTCTGCCTGAACAGCACCTAAATCACAGACGCAAGAGGGAATATGTGCAGGAGGGAGTCCCTTTGTCATCACAGGAGGCCACTGTCATGACATCGTAATTGCAGGCCGACACGTTGAGCGGAGGCTTCTTTCATTGAGGATGCAGTGATGCACAGGATGCATGCACACTATATACATGTACATTTTAGTGGAATAGTAGTAAAATATACTATAAGTATATAGTAGTAAAATATATAAACATTCAAACATCATTATTATTATTTTAAAAAGGGAGAGTCAAGCTAGAATGCAACATGTTTGGGCACGTCTGTCCAAAAGAAACAACTTTAACGTACATGTGCTGTATATGTGACACACAAACGACGCAAAGCTTCCATTTTTGTCCAGGGCAGAGGAGGCAGCTGCAGGAAGCTACACACAGACAGCCATCCTGACAGTCAGTTGTGTTCCGAAGGCAGGCTGCCTCCAACTCTGACCTTTACAGTGTCAGCTCATTATCGCCCACTGCTGAAGCACAAAGACACACAGATACACAGAAGAATACAGAGACTTGAGCCCTTCTTATAAGACCAGGGCAAAAACACATAGTGGCACAAAGAGACTTGAGCCCTCCATATAAAGCCAGGGTGAAAACACACACATATACAGTAGAAGCACACACAGACTACAGCCTAGGGTGAAAACACACACATATACAGTAGAAGCACACACAGACTACAGCCTAGGGTGAAAACACACACATATACAGTAGAAGCACACAGAGACTACAGCCTGGATAAAAACACACACATATACAGTAGAAGCACACACAGACTACAGCCTAGGGTGAAAACACACACATATACAGTAGAAGCACACACAGACTACAGCCTAGGGTGAAAACACACACATATATAGTAGAAGCACACAGAGACTACAGCCTGGGTAAAAACACACAGAGATAGAACCACACACAGAGACTGCATATAAGACCAGTGCAAAAACACACACAGGTAGAGGCACACAGAGACTTGAGCCCGTCATATAAGACCAGGGACAAAACACAAGCAGATAGAAGCACAAAGAACTTCATATACGTCCAGAGCAAAACACACAGAGAAGTACACAGAGGCTTGAGCCCTTGGCATAATTAAATTCAATTCAGTACATTTTTATTTTTATTTATACAGTGCCTTTTACAATAGTATTGTACAATATCAGTATTGTCTCATGGTGCTTTACAGAAGGAGCACCCAAGAGGGGCAAGGAAAAACTCCCTTATGTTTAGTTAGTCTAGGAAGAAACCTTGGGCAGATCCACAACTCAAGGGGCTAACCCAGCTGCCAGGGGTCATGCAGGAAAATTAGCATAAGACCAGTACTGTGACATTACTGCAGCTGTAGCTCCTATCTCTGTATCATAGCATGTCTTAAGTGCTAGCTGCTAGCTATGAAGCCCACTGCCATTCACTTGCTTTCATTGTTTCACTGACCTTGAAAGTAATGCAAGCAAATAGGAGCATGCTAGCTCACTAACTAATTGGCTTCTAGAAATCTAATTACAGAACTAATAGATGCATGTGGATGCAGACTGGTGGTGTTGCTAATGTAAAGGCCACTGTGGAGTTCTCTAATTAAGGCACTCCTGAATTTAATGTTCTTTATTTTATTATTAATTTATTTTTGTTATTGTTTATAAGTGTCTTCTCTGCATGAGATTTTATTCTGGAGCACAGGGAAAAGACACTGGTTAAATAGTGGCCACGTACATTCTTCCTGACCGACTTAACAAACTTACCTCTAAGAGACTTGCGTCTAAATAACTTACCTAACAGCTCAATTTCTTAGTTAATTGTTAATTTATTTATATGCTTGTTTCCTTGGTGTGACTCTTGTTAGACTCTAAAGGATCCCACTCTGGCTGCGAGAAAGGACTTCCAGCGAGAAGCAGAGTTACTGACCAACCTGCAACACGAGCACATCGTTAAGTTCTACGGAGTGTGTGTGGACGGAGATCCTCTCATCATGGTGTTTGAGTACATGAAGCATGGAGACCTCAACAAGTTCCTCAGGTGTGTGTATGTGTGTGTGTGTGTGTGTGTGCGCGTGCTGCAAGTTTCTCGAGGAGCCAGTTTATTTAAATTAGCCTCTGCTGTGCTTTATCTTAAACAGAAAAGGCAAGCGCCTGCAGAAATATCATCCAGACAGTAATGTCATCACCATTCAGGCAGCTCAGTCTATCTGTCTGGTGGTTTACATTCATGACATTCGTTTCAGCAAAACTAACTGGCCTTCAGTATCACAGGAAGAGGTCACATTGGAACTTTGTGTATCTGCCGTGGAAACAAAGCTAGTTTGAATGCAGAATTTAATGGCAGATGCAGAAATGTGAGCCAAAATTGTTATGTTATTTTATATTATTAATTGTTATGATTGTTATGCAGTACATGTTTAAAAAAACTTTTTTGTGTGTGTATGTGTGTGTATGCGTGTATATGTTTGTTTTTGTGTGTGTGTGTGTGTGTGTGTGTGTGTGTGTGTGTGTGTGTGTGTGCACGTGTGTGCGCGCACGTGTGTATGTGTGGGTGTGTGTGTGTATATGCATGCCTAACCACTGAGGTAATGCTCACGTCTCCTTCCTGACACAGTGAACTGAAGATGTTCAGTGTTCTGCCCTTTGCACAAACAGCTTCCCCGGTGTATGTTATTGTAATGCAGACTGAGAACAGACTCTCATATCATATGTACATGACTAGGCCACGACAGTCATGATAAAGGACACAAATGTTATCATGAGGGATAGATTAGATTTCTGCTGTTTATAGTGCCAGAGCGTCTGACTCCCATGTCAGAAATGGAGGCAGGCAGTGTCTAAGGGTGTAATGCAAATAAAATGGATGCAGAGCCCTGTCATTTTCATTAGAAGCCTTTCAATAATTCAGTTTGAGCTCATGGTGGTTTAGTGCTCTGCTTTTTACTGAGGGATAATTGAAGTGATCCATCTTCATAGAAAAGGTTTATCACATCATCTAGGGCCCGTTAGAAAACGAAGACAGAGCGCACAATGCAAAATGAAAAACTACAAAAACTGGTCCTTCTCTTTTTTCTCGCCCCCCCTCAGTTCTGTGTAATGTGCCAATGGAATTTTAGACAAATTGCAGTCTTGGAGAGACTTGTCTTCAGCTAGTTTGGGGATTTTGGAATTAAATAAAGCTGTGTTTAATCACACAAATGTGGTTCTATATGTTATGCATGTTTTTATTTGTATTTTTGCTTGATTGTTTAACTTTCAAGTCTTCTACAAAGGATGTAGCTTTAACATGCTTATTAGTATGATGGTCAGATTCCACAAATGAAGTGTATGTGAAAACCTGTAGTGGTTAGTAGGCTGAAACACACACACACACAGACACACACACACACACACACACACACACACACACACACACAGTCACACAGGGTTATGCAGGGCGCCATTCTGTCACACTCCTGTTCCACCGCAAATTAACCAAACCTCTGAGCTTGGTTATGTGGGAAAGCCATGACTGGCAGTGAATTGGTTCTGTAAATGATGCATAGTAAATATAGAGGCCTGAGGTTTGTGTGTTTCTTAAGGTACCAGTGTACACACTAAGTGCCATGATGACACTAGAGGGAGTTCACCATCATGTCATCACTTATCTGCCCATCCACTTTAAATTCTCTCTCTCTCTTCAAATTCAAAGTGTTTTATTGACATTTACTTGACATAGGACTTGACATAGAATCTTGACATTTATCACACATTCATATCAACACTATATTGACCCCCCCACACACACACTTTCTCTCTCTGTCTCTCTCTCTCTGTGCTGTAGAGCTCACGGGCCGGATGCCATGATCCTGGTTGACGGGCAACCACTGCAGACCAGCGGAGAGCTGGGCCTGTCCCAGATGCTGCACATCGCCTCTCAGATCGCCGCAGGGATGGTCTACCTGGCCTCCCAGCACTTTGTGCACCGTGACCTGGCCACACGCAACTGTCTGGTGGGCAACGGCCTGCTGGTAAAGATTGGAGACTTCGGCATGTCCAGAGACATCTACAGCACTGACTACTACAGGGTATGGTGCTATTTTTATGTGTAGGACCTTTCAAGTAAGTTTGTTTGTTAGCATCGTAGCTGTTCCCACAGGGTTTCTGTTTTCACTTATCATGTGGCTGTTTGATGTGAATAAACACAGCAGAAGTAGTTTGGGAACGAAATAGCACATTTAGTCATTGTTTTTGTTTTTACCCTTGAAATGAAATAGCACATCCAATCATTGTTTTTTTGTTTTTACCCTTGAAACAGTCCACAGGTGTCATTTTCCACTTTGGTCAAGTGTAGGTTTTGGTGGGATTTGGAAGAGCATCGAGAGGTGTGTGGGGAAGTAAAGGGACGTAGGATGTTAAGCTCTGTGACTGTGGGGCAGATTTGAACCCATGGTCACTGAGAGCACTTGAAGTCTATATGGCTCTCATGCAGCACTCCCTTGGGCCTTAGGTGTCAGTGTCTAGAGGATATACTGTTTGTTCTATGTGGCATATGTGTTAGGTGCCTAAATGGCAATAGAATGTGAAAAAACAACCATTATGTCCAGATGTCATGTTCTTACGTGTTGTTGAGGTATCCACTTAAGTTAGTGTGCATACCAAGTAGCACTGACCCTTTCTCCTATGACATCCTGTTCTACCACATGTGGCTGCTGTATTAAATGCAAGTGGGTCCAAAAGCTTAAAAGAAGAAATAATCACATCATATAGCAGCTTTTGTAAAGACAGAGCTTGGATGGACGTCTCTTAGTGTTGTAAGTTGTAAACACGGTCGTTTTCTGGAGATCATACCAGTCACAGATTGTGTTTTAAGTTGTGAACACGGTA
This sequence comes from Tenualosa thibaudeaui, assembly GCA_027481765.1. Taxonomy (NCBI): domain Eukaryota; kingdom Metazoa; phylum Chordata; class Actinopteri; order Clupeiformes; family Clupeidae; genus Tenualosa; species Tenualosa thibaudeaui. Next base: position 23,787,057 of record JAIFZK010000007.1, read on the forward strand.
GTTTTTTGGAAATCATACCATTCACAGATTGTGTTTTTAGTTGTGAACACGGTAGTTTTCTGGAGATCATACCAGTCACAGATTGTGATTTTAGTTGTGAACACGGTAGTTTTCTGGAGATTATACAAGTCACAGATTGCCAAGCAAAAGAAGGAGCATGGCTATGAAGAAGATATGAACTTGATGACTGATTTACTTCCATTGCTAACACTGTCACATTGGTTTATGCAAATCGTTGCTTAATTACTGCTTGACTCACTGGTTCTCTCTCAGGAAAACTGGAAAGATTTAATATTCCATTATTCCATGTGTTTTCTTTTTCATTATGTTTTGACCGCCCAGCCTTGCCTTCCCTTGCCTTGGCTTGCCTTGCTTAATCTGTTGTGATCTCTATGAAACCCCAGGCCAGCCTTGCCTTGCTAAATCTTTTCTCTATGAAACCTCAGGGTAGCCTTGCCGTGCCTAATCTGATCTGATCTCTATGAAACCCCAGGTCAATCTTGCCTTGTCTAATCTGATCTCTATGAAACCCCAGGCCAGCCTTGCCTTGCCTAATCTTATCTGATCTCTATGAAACCCAAGGCGAGCCTTGCCTTGTCTAATCTGATCTCTATGAAACCTCAGCCCTGCCTTGCCTTGTCTAATCTGATCTCTATGAAACCTCAGCCTTGCCTTGGCTTGTCTAATCTAATCTCTATGAAACCCCAGACAAGACTTGCCTTGCTTAATCTGATCTCTATGAAACCTCAGCCTTCCCTTGCCTTGCCTAATCTGATCTCTATGAAACCCCAGCCTTGCCTTGCCTTGCCTAATCTGATCTGATCTCTATGAAAACCCAGGCCAGCCTTGCCTTGCCTTGCCTTGCCTAATCTGATCTGATCTCTATGAAAACCCAGGCCAGCCTTGCCTTGTCTAATCTGAACTCTATGAAACCACAGCCTTGCCTTGCCTAATCTGATCTCTATGAAACCCCAGGCCATCCTTGCCTTGCCTAATCTGATCTGATCTCTATGAAGCCCCAGGCCAGACTAAGGGAATTTGTGGAGAGGCCACGAGGAAGCCACTCCTTTTTTCTTGCTGTCTCTCCTTATTTATTTCCTCCTGCGGCAGCACACATAATGAACTTTTGAGTGTCCACTGAAAGCTCATTCATCCAGCCGACTTTCTGTACAGCGCCGTGCACATCACAATGAAGACGTAATTTATTTGAGAAGCTCACTCTCCGGTGTTGGCCATGCGTACGCATTCCAAAGCGTATCAATCACTGGCAGGTAGATTTCTCATTACACCTCTCATCTAGCAGGCAGACGGCTTAATGAAACGCATGGAGCTTCATAATGCCTCAGTGATGGATGAAAAAATGGAAATGCAGCAGACATCTGCTTCGCTCGCATTTAACAGCAGACTTCATCAAACCCCAAATACTGCAATACTGACACTGACAATAATCTAATCTGGAGAAGAATGAAATGCTCTTTGATCAGCCTGGATTGCTTTTGTGTGTCTAATAGGGTTGGTAATCATTGACACTCTGGAGTGTTTTTTGGTGAATAAAACTTCTCTGTTAGTTGTGTACTGTGGTGAAACCATGTTTCCTCTGTCTGTCTGTCTGTCTGTTTGTTTCGCCAGTTCCATCTGCAAAGCTAGAGGGTTCCTAACAGCAGACTGCAGATATCCAAACAAACTAAAATTGTGTGTGTGTGTCTGTGTTAACTGCACAGAAGGTTTAGGAGACCCTGCTACCAAGACAATGTTTAGTAAATGTCTCATAAGATTTACTACAGTCTAATATGTCCTAAAGAACAAGAGGGTAGGTCAGTGGACAAAAAAATGGAGCCCTTTTCAACAGGACTGAAAGGAGATACCTCCAGTCAGGTTTCAAGCAAATGTCGAGGAATTCTGTTTGTACCATCTGTGCCTTCTTTAGATGTATGGGCATGGGATAAGCATCCCTATTCTCTTAAGCCTCGTTGACCTCCTTATGTCAAGACAATCATGTCCGTCAAACTCAGATTAAATGAATTGTGACTAATTTGACAAGAAAGGCTGGATGAACAGTGGTGTTGACTGAGGAAGAACCAATGATTGCTAATCACGAGAAAATGCTGAAACAAATTACTCCAAAAATAAAATCCTGTTTTAGAACCCGTGTAATTTCCTCATTATCAACCTCCGTCAGTGCAGTAAACGTTCCCCCACAAAGACACAGCTGTGTTTGTGTGTGAAGTAGACTTCCTATGTAACAGTGGAAAGAATGTGCCTTTGAGTATGCTGAGCTTTCAAGTCCAGGCGTATAGAAACATGTGAATGCTAAGGTTGTCATTGTCATTCCTGTCATGCCTTCATATTGTCACCCTGTTCACTATTATTTTTCACTATTATTTTTTCACAGTAGCTTTAAATAAACATCAACTAGCTAGTTATGCAGATCTGGTGCAGTACTGTCTACTGTACAGGTTACACTAGCCCCAGAGCTCTGTGATTCAGATGAGGTGAAGGCTCTAAAGCTACAGGCTTCCACTGTTTGTGTGAAGATTTCACAGGTGAAGCCAGCAGTGCAGCGATCCAAACTATACACACTATAATTGGAAGCAGACCGTAGCCCCATTCAGATTTATAACATCAGCTCATTCCCATGAGAGAACTGTGTGAGAAGTCTCCTTCGTCTTCTCTTTTGAGAAAGCGCCGCGTGTGCACTTTCAGCTCGTCCCAGAGGACAGTGTTTATGAACTCTTTTGCAGTAGGAAGGTGGTGCGTGGAGATGCTCCACATTACCAAATGTTCCACATTAATCTTTATGTAGACGCTTCAAACTATGTTCTCCTCGTAACACAAGAATATGATTAAAAATGTAGAAAATTTTATGGTTTCCAAATGCACGTTCAGTAGCGTATGTCTCTCGAAAACGGAAGCATTTCTACATGCAATGTTAAAGTTAATGTGTTAATAATTGACCAGGGATCCATGAAGTTCAGCATCGATATAAGCCATTAGGAAAGCTCACTGCTCAGGGCTATTGTGCTATGATAAATAATATATGAAATATATTGGGAATTTATAATATAAATAATATGTTCTGCTTTATGCCCATCCAGGATGCCATACCCAAATTAATAAGCAGTCATAAGTTAATCATTGTCTGAATTAAAATCAAACCATAAACTTATAGCCTGCTCTGTTGAAAAGTACTGTGTCAGTGGTAACTGCTGTACTGAATTAAGTTTTGTCCGTTAGTTCTAGAAGACTACCTCATGAATGGAGTATTCTCAGTAAAAGCATTTCACTTTACTGTTGATTTGCTTAAGTAGTCTGTATATGTGTGTATGCATATATGTGTGTGTGTGTGTGTGTGTGTGTGTGTTAGTGCACGTGCGTATATGTATGTATGTGTTTTATTGTTGGTTTGTTTGACTGACAGGTAGTGTGGGGGCTTGTGTGTGTTAAATATGGCTTCAAGTGGACTGACACTTGGCCCACCCACCAGGGGCCGTTGAGAGTTGGTCACATTTCCCTTATGTCGACCAGAGAGTGATACTCAGGCAGTACTATTGATTTAAATGTGTATTAATTAGCTGGAGTGGCAAAGGCTTTTGCAGAGGAGCAGCTCCCGCTCACTTGCCATCTCCCTTGAGCGTGTTAATTGTGCCATTCCTTCGTGTGCCGCCCAGAGACTGTGGTCGGATTCTGTCAGTGTCGCCAGGAGGAGAGGAAGAGGACGGGGAGAACTTATTTGTATGCTTCCTCAGTCAGCCGCAGAGACCCAGAGGAAAAAAAAAGAAACGTGGGAGGAGCGCTGGGGTTTGGGGGGGTGGTTTGGGGGCTTTGCTTTGTGCCACCGAGAAGCCATTTAAATTAATAGAAATTCAATCAACTCATTTAATCTGCCGCACAGCAGCACACAAACACAAACACACAAACAAAAACACTGAGTTCCTTTGAAATCCCTCTTGGAAGGGAGAGGCAACTCGGAATAAGAGAGTGTGTGTGTGTGTGTGTTTGTATGAGTGTATGCATTTGTTTCTTACTGTGTGTGTGTGTGTGTGTGTGTGTGTGTGTGTTTGTATGAGACTATGCATTTGTTTCTTACTGTGTGTGTGTGTGTGTGAGAGAGAGAGAGAGAGAGAGGGAGACAGAGAGTGTTTATTAGGGATGTGAGGCACATTTATCAGGGCAGGACCTGCGGCATGGCTGCACACAGACAAAGCCGTCTGCACTCTGTTGAAATGACAGCGACAGCACACACACACACACACACACACTCATATATTCACACACACACACACACATACACACACACACACACATAATCCCTCATATCACACAGACACTCACACAGACACACACACACACACACACACACACACCTTAAGCAATCTCAAGCTGCAGGCGGGAGAGCGTAGAAACACTGAGGGCTTGACAGTGTTATCGCCCACACTTGGGAAATATTTACACCATTCGTTCCTTCTTGCCACCACCTTAGCGTTAACGTGGCTGCGTGGTGCACCCGTCAGTCGATACAGACAGGCCTTATATCAGCCCGCTGCAGCCTTGTCACACGCCTCTCACCCCCACATCCTTAACCCCCTCCTCCCCCGCACCACCTCCTCCTTGGCCCCTGCGGTGGGATCGTGACCACTGAGTGATGGTGATGGTGGTAGAGAGAGCAGTCCTAAAGAGCTGTGTAATTAACATGCCACTGGCCACTTAAGGCTTCACATCACCAGTAACGTCTCGGCCATCATCGACATGCCACTCCGACCAGGCCTGTAATTAACACAGCACTGCACAGCCTGGGCAGAAATGGATTTTAAACCGCCATTTTCATTGGGAGGTGCGCGGGTGTGTGTGTGTTTATGTGTGCGTGCGCTCGCATGTGTGTGAGTGTAGGGAGGGAGGGCCGACATGATTAATGCCTAGTTGCTTTAATCGATTAATATCTGGCTTCGGGGAGGGTCTCTGCAGATTTCAGTTGTGGCACAGACTTCATTTCTATCCGTGAGTAAGTGCTTTGAAGCTTTCCCACTCTGTTAATAGAAACGTTCCTCTCTCTCGTTTTCTTGCTCTGCGGGACTCATCTGCCACTGTCACCTCCTCTCCCGCTTCTCCCGAGGTGAACTATCAGCCTCATCATGGCTGATTTGGCTCGGTTCACTGTAGCTGAGGGCAAACTACATCACAAGAAGTGACACATTAGGATCCCAAGTAGAAGTGCCCAAACACTGTGTTGAAGCCAGTTTTGCTATTTGTTGTTTCATTTGTTAGTATAATTACAATCATATGTTTAATGATATAGTCAGTCTGTCACTGACTGGTGCTGGGCCAATAGTGAAGCGGATGAGCACAGGTTCATAGCTCCACCTTCTCTCGCCTACATAAACAGAGCACAGGTGTGCAGATTGAGGTGAGCTGGTGGTAGTAGGAAGGAGATACAGTTTTTTGACCGC
>JAIFZK010000007.1:23795000-23882500 GCA_027481765.1 Tenualosa thibaudeaui
GCAGAGTGTTGGAGCGGCCGCGTGTGTGTCCTAAGGAGGTATACGACATCATGTTGGGCTGTTGGCAGCGGGAGCCTCAACAGAGGCTCAACATCAAAGACATCCAGAAGATTCTCTACGCCTTAGGCAAGGCCACCCCTGTTTACCTGGACATCCTAGGCTAGCGTGCCACGGCTGCCAGGAACTTGTGTCTATCTTTCTGTCCGTCCTGCCATCCATCCTTCCATCTGCCATTGTCTACGATGGCTGCCGACACTGGAACAGCTTCTGCGCCAGACGCCAGTCGCATTTCTCCCTCCCTACGGATGAACACCATCCCAGGAATCTCCCAAAAAAACCCAAACCTTAAGACTCCACTGTCACATACACACACCCTCCGCACGGAGAGACTCAAGTGCCTGCTAAAATCTTTGGATACACTGGATATTAAAGTCTTTAAACAAAAGCACTTTTACAGTTTGTTTACCTGTATTTAAAACTGTACAGGTACACTGTATGAAGAGAAAACGTCTGTCTTTTTTCGTAAAAATAACACTCTTCAAAAAAAAAAAAAAAAAACAATTACAAATAATAAGTAAAATGCTCAAGATCAAAGAAAAAGAAGACAACAGGATTAAACGTTGGCTTTTCATATTCTGATATGGTGACAAGATGATTCAGCTCTCCTGTCCTCTCTTTTGTTTTATAAGTATATATATATATTATATATACAATATATATTTTTTATTTCTTTGTTTTTGTTTGCAAAATGTGGATGTCTGCCATCTCTCTGGTGAAGGGCACACCCCTTTCTGAAGGAGGCAGCTCGATGTTGTCCAATCAGGTCATTGGGAAGGACTCTGAGAAGCCTCTCTGCAATCTGATTGGCAGGTCCTTTTCCTTGACACGGGAGGAGACATCTAACAGGGCTCTTGATTCTTGTGGCAGAGAACGCTTTCTGTTGAAGGGAAGAACTCCATGTTCTGGCAGAGAACACTTTCGAAGGGATGGACTCCACGTTCCAAAGGAGCGCCCTGCCAAGCCAACCCATTTATTTAAAGAAACTAAGGTTGTTGTACATAATGTAAATCTCTGTGTCACAAAGCTACAGTATGATAACTTATTTCCTATTTAGAACATTTTAGTTCCTTCGTGTGCAGTAACGGTGAGTGAATTCTATAAATATTTTGATAATGTTATGTTGACCTTTTTTGTTTTGTTTTATTGTTGTTTATGTTTTGAAAATCTCCACTCAATCATAGAATGTATGTTTTAATGAAGTTAATCCAGAGAGTTCTAGAACTCGGTTGCTGATTCCATTGAGTGAGCGACTATTGTGTGAAAGGTGGAGTTTTGCAGAATATTCATGACCAGGCACTCACCAAACATTCACCGTGTTTACCAAACATTAATTTGTAACTCTTCAAACACTCACCGCGTTTACCAAACATTAATTTGTAACTCTTCAAACACTCACCGTGTTTACCAAACATTCATCTGTAACTCCTCAAGCATTCCCCACATTTACCACTCACCACGTTTACCAAACATTTACCATGTTTACCAAATACTCACCACATTTACCAAACATTCACCACGTTTACCAAACATTCACCTGAAACTCACCAAACATCCACAGAAAATTTCTCAAACATTCACCTGAATTTCATCCACCACATTTGTTAAGCATTCACCAGACACACATCCACATTTACAAAACAGCCACCAGAGACTCGCCAAACACACACCACATTTACAAAACATTTGTCACATAATGTCCAGTAGACACTCACCAAACACACCCTCACCAAGTGTTCACAGAAAACTCACTAAAACCCACCAGAATGGAGTCATTCATTAGATATCTGCTGTTCTCTGATTAACACGTTGGGGTATTAGTCCCCCTTAGGGGACCTGTGTCGACTCCCTGCTTGAGTTGACTCTGCAGAGTTGAAGCTCTGTGAGTTTTTGTCTCAAAAACGTAAACATAGCACCTTCAGAATCCTTGACACACGCTTGATGCACAAATGTCAATAACTGAACTATTTCCTAAGCATCTATTCTTTCCAGTACCACACCTTGTCCAAGGCCGGGGGGTTAGTGAGTGATCAGACATCCCCAATAGTACCATTTCTACATGTAGATGCTCAGCTTCTAGTCTAATGTGTCCAAACATGCAAACAGCCATAGAACATACAGTAGTGTTGTCTAGAATCACTAACACTGCCATAGTCTGTTAGTGTAAGAAAACCATACCAAGTCTGCGTGTGTAGAAGTCCATTAAGTACATTACAGTCATAATGCTTCATCAGTGCAGGGTTGTTGGTCTGAGTGCCTGAGTCACCAATGGGAGGTGCAGCAGGGTGGACACATGTTGGCAAACATGTTTGTATGTGCTGTTCACCCTGAATGCTTGTCATTCTGTCTGTTTACTTACTCCTAATTCTGTGCTGTCAATGTGACGTTTGTTTTATAAAATCAAATGTCCTATAGAGACAGAAACTCTCTTATATTCAGCAAAAGGGTTAACACTATTTGCTCCCACATCACCATGTTTCACACGCTGAACATCCTTTTAAATCCTTAAATGAATGTTTTTATGTTTTTTTTTTTAATTCATTTATTAAGAATTCATTCACCCTGACCTCTACATTTTAAAGTAACACATTAAAGACTGCAAATCCCCTCATATGGCAGTCAGATATACGACTGATTTTAGACTCTGATGATGGTTGTAGACGTTCCTAATATCTCTCTGCCGTACTGTCTGCCTCTTTCTTTCTCTTTATGTCATCTGCTTCTGTGGGAGTCATTCTACAGCCTGCTTCTGTTGACTGCTGATGGTTTCCCCTCTCATCATAAAAAGAGTTCAGTCTCCCTCCCTCTCTCTCTCTCTCCCTTTCTCTCCCTCCCTCTCTCTCTCCCTTTCTCTCTCTTACTTGTCGGCAGTAACTTTTCATCCTCTGCCTCTGTGGCCGTAGCATTTCATTCCTGTTTAAACTCTTTAAACAAACAACTCTGCTGTCCACTTGTTTATTCTCTGTGAGATATCTACTATATGCCGGAATAGCAGCTGGAGGCAGGTTAGGAAGAAGGATAGTCCTTATTATTTAGTGCTTTTAAGAGCATGTTTCCCATAAATGTTTAGACCATTTGGATTTCATTAAACACATTGAAACGCATTATGAGTGAGCAATTCTGTTAACGGACTGGAATTTTGTCTCCGTGATTTATAAGGCAATATGTAGGCCCTTTTAAAACGGATCTGAAGCCATCCTTATTTAAATGCATCTCATAAAGATACAGTACACACACACACACGCATGCACACACACACACACACACACATACACACACACACACACACATACATACACACACGCACGCACGCATGCACACACACACACACATACGCATGCACGCACGCACGCACGCATGCACACACACACATACGCACGCACGCACACACACACACACACGCGCATGCACGTACACACACACACACACGCATGCATGTACACACACACACCACCACCACCACCACCAGTGGTTACACTAGTGGCATAAACCATTTTTCAAAAGACACATTCTCTCTATCCATTGCCTGCCTGTTTAACAGTAGGGAAGTTGGCAAGCACAGTACGGTGAATTATTCATTGGTAATGGAACAGAGTACACTATGTCTCTCTCTCACTCTCTCTCTCTCTTGCACCCTCTCTCTCTCTCTCTCCCTCTCTCTCTCACTCTCTCCCCCCTTTCTCTCCAATCTGCTGAGTAGTGGAAGTTGCTTCCTGGACGTGGCTATTGGCTCAATAGTGCTTCAATGATACATTCATAATGAAGTGGTTGCCGAGCTCAGCTATGAAATCTGTGGACTCAAAAATGGTCATTAGCAAGAGGAAGGTCCATATACTGTACTGAGGCAGAGGGCTGTAATCAATACGAGCTCCTCCGGCTCCATAAAGCTGCTACGGCCTGTGTCACCTCTTGAGTAAGAAGTTCACCCGAGGAAGAGCTAGTCGTGTGTCTCTGTAGTTGTGTGATTTTTGTGGTGGGAGGTGTGCTTTGGCAACAGCCTATCTGTCCATCCATCCAAAGGCTGTGGGAGTTTTCAAGAACAACACTTTGCAGAACAAACACACTGCAGAGTGTAATCAGAATGATGAGTACATTAAGTATGTGATGACCTCATCATTATTATCATTATCATCATTAGCCATCATTTTCAAAGCAGTTCTGTGAACAATGGAAACACCCCTTGTTGATCTGAATCCATCTGACAAACTTCAAATTAACTAATAGTTAATATCTAATAGTATAACTAATAGTGTGAATTTAGTGAACAGCCTATCTGTCCATTCATCCGAAGGCTGTAGGAATCATTTTTTCTGCTGCGGCCCTTAATCTCAGGCGTGTGCAAACGCCACAGCTTCCTGGTACATTAACCTTGGAAGAGGAATAAGCAGGACAGACAGCGGTGTTTGTTGATCTTGTCAGAGGGGCTGCATTTGTTAAGTGTGTGTTCACGTGTGTTTGCGTGCATGTGTGAGTGCATGTGTTTGTTTGTTTGTGTGTGTGTGTGAGGGTGGTATTGTGCAGTGATAAGATTACTCCCACTACTGCTTTCAGACTGCCTGCTCAGAAATAGGTTCCTTATATGTCCCCCTCGCCACCAACCATTCTCAGCTACAGTAATCACCCACAACTACAACCCTTTCTCTCTTTCTTCTCATCTTTCTCCATGTCACCCCATCCCTTCTTTCACTCTCTTTTTCCCTTTTTCACCCCCACCCCCCTCTCTCTTTCTTTCTTTCTTTCTTTCTTTCTCAGAGACACAGGGACATGCACACACACATACACACACACACACACAAACACACACTATCTCTCACATGCACATAAACACACTCACACTTTATGTCTCAAATGTACACACGCACACTCTCACATGCACTTACACACACGCTGTGGTTCACTGCACCCCCTTTTGTTTTGATGACTGAAACATGCTCTGCTGTTTGTCTACCAGTCAGTCATGTTGCATCGTAGCATCGTAGCAGTCACCTGTACTGAGGGTCAGAATGACTCACCTGGCCCAGCAGAGGCCCCTTTAGAGGTGCTTTATTGGGCTCTAATGGTGCAGAAACAGACAAGCAACACCTGCATCATCCACCACACAGGGAAACACTGTCAGCTTGACAAATCTCTCATATATCCACATGCCAGGACCAGCAAACAGTGCCAATGAGGATCTACACAAGACTACAGGTTAGAACAGCTAACTACAGTAGTTAGTTCTCAAGAACAACACTTTGCAGAACAATGGAAATCAATGGAAACACAGTTTGTTGATCTGAATCCATCTGACAAACATTAACACATGTGTGATGTAGCCTATACAAAAGACTTCAAAGGGACATAAACGTGAGGTATGGCTCCATATGACTTTTTGACGATTATATCTATTTATATCCACTGATTTAGGATTACCACTAATCCTATGTCACTGGAGGCATTGACTGTAGGACTGTGTAGGTTATGTGTGTATAGGTTATGTGTGTGCATGTATGAGTGACAGACCAGAGTGTGTATATATATTTGTGTGTGGGGGTGTGTGTATGTGAATATGTATGTGTGTAAATTTGTGTTTGTTTGTGTGTGTGTGTGTGTGTGTGTGAGAGAGAGTGTTTGTGTGTCTGTCTGATCCCCTGAACATTACTGGAATCAGTGGCTGTGTAAGTGTGTCTAACGGGGTTGAAAGAGTCAAGCATTTCCCCCCCTTTTCATTCAGTTGATCGATGTGCAATGGCCCGTGGCAGGTGGATTATAAGTGCAGAGGAGAGTGTGTGTATGTGTGTGTGCGTGCATGTGTGCTTGTGCGTGTGTGCGTGTGTGTGCTTGAAAAGCTCAGTGTGATGCAATGACTCGTCTCTTCTGATCAATGCAAGATGAAAAAGTAAGAGTGGGCTTGTCTACCATCAAGGCTGTGTCCTTTGCTGAAGCGAAACCAGTGTGTAGTGTGTACGCACACGCACATTTGTGCACATTTACATTTATGCATTTAGCAGACGCTTTTATCTTTATCTTACGCTTTTAACTATCAATCACATCAGGGCCAGTCTCCCTTAGAGCAACTTAGGGCTAAGTGCCTTGTGTATGTGTGTTTCTGTTAGGCTGTATTTTTTTGTGTGTGTGTTTGTGTCAGTGCGTCTGTCTTGTGTGTGTCCATCCGTGTGTCCGTGTGTGTGTCCATGTGTGTGTGTGTGTATGTGTGTGTCTGTGTGTGTGAGTGTGTGTGTGTGTCTTTGTTCGTGTGTGAGTGTGTGTGAGAGAGAGAGATGAGTATGGTGATGGGGCCAGAGGCATAGAGTCTATCTGCCCCTCTAATGGCTCTGCCTCACAGGAGAGAGTTGGAGATTACAGGTGAAATGAGTTTCTGGAGCCAGCCTTTCAGACAGCCCTTAAATATGATGACCAGACCACCACTAATCCCCCTGGGCACACACACTAAAAGAGCCTGATCCAGGATGTGTTGTATGTGTGTGTGTGTGTGTGTGTGTGTGTGTCTGTGTGTGTGTTAAGCTGTGTTTTTGGTGTGCTTGTGACAATCCGTCTGTCTTCCTTTGTATGTGTGTGTGTGTGTGTGCACGCGTGTGTGTTGTGCGCACGTGTGTATGTGTGCACTTTTTTGTGCATGTATGTGTGTGTCTGTGTGTGAGTGTGTATGTATGTGTGTGTGCATGTCTGTTTGTCATGACGTCCATGAAGGTCATAACATCCTGTATTGCAGTAGTGTGCAGCCAATCCATCTCAATTGATGAGGGGTAAGGACCTTCATCATGAGGAGGAGGAGGGGGAGGAGAGGAGGGAGGTCCTGGGGCGAGCTTAGTAGAGCTCAGTGGTGCTCCACTTTGCTATGGTCTCCTGAGTGAACAAGATGTTTGGCCGTAACGTTGTGCAAAGCTTTGCAACAGGTTTCTGAAGTAGTTTTCTTTTGTTTGGTGGGTGTGTCAGAGAAGCCATCCTATCAGCAGTGATGTGTGTCAAAAATCCGCCACATTAAAAAGACAACAAGCACAGTTTTCCCCTCCAGTGGAATGATAAGGATAATAAGTTGAAAGTAATTCCCATATTTATATTCATTTAATCTGGCTTGGATAAAAACACAAAACTAATAACAATCGATGACCCTCTTAGTTGTGCTTGCATGAGTAACAAAGCATTGAGCGCTACATTTGGTGCATCTTGAACTCAACCCTAGTGCTCAGGCTTGGATAGGGGGGTTGGGTTAGGTGGTTGAGTGGAGCCAATGTGGAATGAAATTAAGTCTTTACCTCCATCACTTTCATTATCACCCTTTCCTTCTTCCATACCCTCTTCATCTCTCTTTCTTGCTCTCTCTATCCCCCATTTCTCCAGCTTGTGCAAGTGTTGTTCTTTTAGTGTAGATAGGATTATATAATAAAAAAAATACCTTGATGGTTAATCTGGCCAAGAATGGAGGTAGAATATAGAATATCTTAGGGCAAGGATACTTTCCATAACTGCTGTGGTTGCAGAACACACACACACACACACACACACACACACACACACACACACACACACACACACACTGCTTTAGCTCTTAAATATTTAATTAAAGATGCAACTGGAAATCTGCCCCTGTTGGTATGATGTCCTCTGTATGTTCAAGACACCCCTCATGCTCTGTGTCAGACCTCTCTTACCCTCTCTCTCTCTTTCTCTCTCACACTCCCTCTCTCTCTCTCCCTCTCGCTCCCTCCCTCATGCTCTGTGTCAGACCTCTTTTACCCTCTCCCTCTCTCTCTCTTTCTCCCTCTCTCTCGCTCCCTCCCTCATGCTCTGTGTCAGACCTCTTTTACCCTCTCCCTCTCTCTCTCTTTCTCCCTCTCTCTCGCTCCCTCCCTCATGCTCTGTGTCAGACCTCTTTTACCCTCTCCCTCTCTCTCTCTTTCTCCCTCCCTCTCTCTCCCTCCCTCATGCTCTGTGTCAGACCTCTCTTACCCTCTCTTTTTTTCTCTCTCTCCCTCTCTCTCCCTCCCTCCCTCGTGGTCTGTGTCAGACCTCTCTTACCCTCTCTCTCTCTCTCTCTCTCTCACTCCCCCTTCTTGTGCTCTCTCAGACCTCTCTTACCCTCTCTCTCTTTCTCTCTCTCTCTCTCTCCCTCTCGCTCCCTCTCTCCCAAGCCTCTGACAGAAGAGTTCCCTGACATTTCAAATGAACACAAGGGAATGCTCTAAGGTAGTGGCAACAGGTGTATGTGAGGTGCCAGTGTAGTGTCTTTGAAATGTCATGAGGGCTGGAGGAGTTTGGCCAGACACACCTCTGATGATGTGGTGTGGTGTGAGTGTATGTATGAGTGGGAATGTAAGGTTCATGTCTGTTCTTAAAGGCGGTGTTGTTTGTGTGGTAGTGTGTTTGTTTGTGTGTGTATGTGTGTGTGTGTGTGTGTATGGAGTGAGAGCCACGGCATCTGATGACATCTAACAGCCATCCAGGTGCTCTGTCAGCAGCTCACTGACATCTACATTAACCTTGTGCACGGGAAAGGGAAAATAACACACACACACATACACACACACACACACACACACACATAAACACACACGCACACACACACACACACAGACACAGCACACACATGCACAAATGCACAAATGCACACACACACACACAAACACGCACAGACACACACAGACACAGCACAAACATGCACAAATGCACACACACACACACACACACACACACACACACACACACACACACACAAACACGCACACACACAAACACACACACACAGACACAGCACACACATGCACAATTGCACACACACACACACACACACACACAAACACGCACACACACAAACACACACACACACAGACACAGCACACACATGCACAATTGCACACACACACACACACACACACAAACACGCACACACACAAACACACACACACAGACACAGCACACACATGCACAATTGCACACACACACATGCACAAATGCACACATTCCATTCTCCTTTTCAGTGACTTTTATCCCTGTCCCACTTTTTTTCTCTCTCTGGCCACATCTTCATCTCCCTCCTCCTCCTTGTGTGTGTGTGTGTGTGTGTGTGTGTGTGTGTTTCCCCCTTATTTTCCCTTTCCATTCCCTAGGTGCCCAGCCTGCACCCCAATTCCCCTCCTTTTGTCCAGTTTATATGGGGAGAAGACAGAGGCCAAATGGAGCTGGCCTCTGGGTGTGAGTCTGTTTTCACCAACTAGGCTTTGCTTTGTGCCAAGGGGAATGTGTGTGTGTGGATGTATGTGTGTATGTGTGTGTGTGTTTGTCTCCTCTGTGCTTTTGTCAGAGGGCAACAATGCCAGAGAGCGGAGTCACACCAAAGGCTGCATGATCCTCAAAGGTTTTGCTTTCTCCTCTTAAATGTATAATTCACAATCGCGCACACACTCGCGCACACACACACACACACACAGAAGTTGCCACCCCTCTGTGGTGTAACGCATACAGCTTGAGGATGAATGTACCCATGTGTTTGCTGTTTGTGTCTGTGTGTGTGTGTGTGTTTGCAGTGTGTGTGTGTGTGTGTGTGTCTGTCTTAATGTTTGTGGTTTTTTTTGGAATGTGTGGAAGCAGACAGTGATTGGTCATCTCTTATGGAATATATTCATTTGCCTTGAAGTTTCCTTTTTAAGTGACTGTTTGAGCTCCTTCAGGTCGAAGTGTGCTGTGGGGAGAGACATCATGAGAAGTGTCAGTCCCTAACTTCCAGAGTCCCTGAATGCTTGGTCCTGAGATGCTTATTACACAGTTTATTACATGCTATTACACTACATGCTATTACACTTTTTCAAGCCACAGCAGAGAATGTTTGCAGGTCTGCAGTACTTGGATCTGATCTATTATGAATGGATGATTCATTTAGTGAGAGCTTCAATGTTTTAATGTGGACATATGTTTCAGATGATTTCCAATAAGAAGTTACATTGTTTATTACATTGTGTACATTATGTTCTATTACCTTGTTATAACATCACCAGTCAACAGAGTGTGGTTTATTTTGCCAAGTGCTGCTTAAAAGGGTCTTTTAAAGGTGCTGCTTGAGAAAAATGAGTTACGAACACACTGTAAATCATTGCTTTAAAGGAACTGGCCATGGACCAAACAGATTTGTTTTTGGTTATGAATATGAATTTGCTCAGGTTTATAGAATGCAATTGGTGATTTGTTCTCAAATGATGAAATGCTGATAGATATACTGTTTGACAATGATGCATGGAAGTTGATTTTTGGATGAAGACGTTTGCTTGCATTTGAATTGAGTTGATGCTTTGCGCGATATATTAGGCATAAACATGCATCAGTGAGCATATTGCAGGTTGGCTCATCACACAGACACGGACAGCAGATTACCCTGCATGATGAACCTTGATCTTACTTAGGTTATACTGTATGTGGGTTTCCCATTTTTGTCTGTTTGGAGCTCAGCTAGGACCTGAAGTGTGTGGCTTGTGCCCTGCAGCCTCCGTCTTAAGTGAAGATTTCTGCCTCACTGGGCTGCTTTAACAGCGTGTCCCAAAAGAGGGCAAAGTTTTGAGCAGAGATGAAATGTAATAATGTTCCATCAACTGCAGCATCCTTATCTCCATGTTTACATAATGTGTACTGGCACCGCATTTAAATAAACATAAACTCTCTCTCTCTCTCTCTCTCTGTGTCTCTCTCTTTCTCTCTCTCTGTTTCTCTCACCTCCTCAATAAACACTGCAGAGGAATGCTAAATTTGTCTGATATAAACAGCTAAGATGGATCTCACATCCGTCATGATCAGAAGTTACATTTCTGATAAAATATACAAAGATTATTTATGAAAGTAAGAAAGAACATGGTGGTGGTGAGCCCATGCACAGCTGCAAATGGGCCATGTAGTCCTTAGTGAACTCATTCCTACCCAGACTAAAACAATTGTCAGTTTGAAAGCCCCCCATCCCTGTGAACCTGTCAGCTCTTATGAGCTCTGTTTTAGAGCCTGAAGCAGGAGCGTCTGTGTGCGTGTGTGTGTTTGTGTGTGTGGTGCGTGTGTGTGCTTTTTTACATGCACTGTTAAGTCAGTGCTGCTGGGGTTGAGTTGAAACGTGCCTCTGACTACATACTGAATGACTGGTTGAACTCTGTGCAGAATCACATTTCTGGCTGTTGTCATGGTCATAGTCTCAGCCTGGAGGAAACTGAAGAGAGCTGGCAGAAAGGGCAGTGGATCCTCCAAGTTAATAAACTCTACATGTTGCTTTTCAGGGTGCCTTCTCACCCAATCAGAACACTGTCATTGGCACTCTAAGAGGTATTGATCATCAGGATGTCAGCGACTAATAGGAGGCCTATTATATTAGAATGTCAGACAAGCCTTGCATACACACAGAAGATAGGACTAAGGCTTATAGATTACCGTGAAGCAACAGCCTCCATTTTGGTTATCATATACTGAAGCTGTCCGTCACACTTCAATCACACCCTATGGCCATCACTCTAAACTTTGATAGGGACCGCCCGTCAGCCATCAATCACATCGTAACCACACCTCCAGCTCAATCACTCATCCCATGGCCACGCCCATGTGTTTGTTCATCTTTCTCAGTCTTAAGCCATCATAAGGCAACAAAACTACAGGGCACAAGAAAGCTGTATCTGCCTGCAAACGTTTCTCTCTAGATGCAGAACGCGTCTGCACATCCAGTCGGTTGTTCCCAATCTAGCTGTGTACACAAAAGCAAAGCTACAAACTACCTAACAGGAGGAGGGGGAGGAGGGGTGGGGTGGGGGTGGGGGTGGGGGTGGGGCTGGGTGTTAAGGGGGTTCATTTATTAGGTCTGTAGAGGGCAAGTTTGGACATTCTGCTGGATGGGGTGTGGGTAAAAGAAGCCATGTATCCAGACCAGGGTTCTGTGTGACCATAATCATAGCACAGAACTGCCTGTGCTTGCTGGGAACCTTACTGTGACACCCCCTCAGTGTATTTCTGCTCTGCTGAACCTGTGTTGGGGGAGAAAAAAAAGGATTGTGGCAATATTTAATAGCCTGAAGTGTTTGTAACCCACCACTTCCTGTAAACATTGTTTATGTGCTTTACCATCTGCAATTACCCATGGGTCATTAACCCCAAGACGTGTGTGAGTCTATGTGTGTGTGTGTGAGTATATGTGTAAGAGAGAGAGAGAGAGAGAGTGTGTATGTGACAGAGAGAGAGAGAAAGTGTGTGTGTGTGTGTGTGTGTGTGTGTGTGTGTGTGTGTGTGTGTGTGTGTGTGTGTGCCATCTATTTAGTGTGTTTCAGCTACAGCTACTGTATGTAGTGTTGAAAATGATAACTTTGTGAAGCCCTCTGGCAAACACAGCAATGTATTGTACATCCAAGAACTGTGTCGCGGAGTGCTGAGTCTGCGATTTCTCTCTCTTGCCTCTCGATCATTGTGTCCGCTCCTTGTTAGAGTGATGACGGAACAAGGTGTAAAATATCGTCATAGCTCCTCTCTTTGCTACTCATCTTATTCCTCTGCGTTACGTTCTACGCATTCCATCTATAAACTGAGAAAAAAAAACTGCTGTACTGAAGTATGTATCCAACAATGATTTATGTAGACTTATTCTATAAATAAATGGAAAACCACAAAAAAAAACTTGTTTTGTCTGATGTTTGTCTCTCTGTGATGTGGAAACTACAGTGTTTGACAGAACAATGCGACAGAGATGCAGCTGAAGTGATGTGATGTGAGTCAGTTTAGATTTTTAAGATTTGTTACACAAACAGTGAACAGCAGGCTCATTCATTTCCCAGTGTTAAGGGTTTTGTATTTTATCTTTAAAACAGGCAAACACTTTCGTTTATATTTTGCTTCAAATTGAACAGTTTGTCACTTCTCTCTGTGTATGTGTTTCTGAAACATGTCTGTGGTTTTTAGAGAGCAGATGGTGACGGCATACAGAAAATCAGTGAAGCCAAATCAATATCCTGTGCAGATTTGTCTTTGTGATAAACAGTGATAAACACAGGAAGGAGCACAAATATAAGAATAATTATAAGCACAAGAACAACAAAAATTATTACCATTCATTTTCAATTTTTGTATTACTATTGATTTTTTTATTACTATTCAGTTTCAATGGCTTCAGTTGAAACTGCAGGTGTCACATTTTGATCTAAAACCACCATCAGTAATTATTTCTTCTCCTCATCATCTGATGTTTAGGCAATACCCTGAGAGGCAGAATAAGATTTACTTGTTAAAGCTGCTTAGAGGTGTTTTCATGCAATGGTTGTGGTTTTGCTTTTGTTTTGGCTGCAGCTGTGTTTTGTCATACTCACACACTCACTAACACAGCAGCTATACACTATAAAGCATGTCATTATGGGAGAGAAATGACCCAGTGCTCCTTGCTTTCAAAAAAAACTTCAAATGATATCTGGATAGCATCGTGCTCAGGAATTGTTGTCAATAGATCAGTAGTAGTCTCTTCGCATTTTGTTGTTTCAGTCATTTTTGGATGTTTTAACCTAAAAAAAAATCACATGACACCTTTAAGCCTTTAATTAATTAAAGCCTGAAATTAATATTCACCCGTTAGTCATGGCTGAGTCACCTTCATCTGTTACTGTTCTGTCCATCACCTCCACACAGTCACACTCACAACAGTCTTACTCACAGCAAGAATAAATAGAAATCTGGAGGAGGACCTGTTTGCGCTCTCTCTCTCTCTCTCTCTCTCTCTCTCTCTGTGTATGTGTGAGTGTATGTGTCTAATGGACAGCCTTTCATCTCATTCAGAGCGAAATCTCTCACTCAAGGCCTTCTCTTCTCAGGCCTTTACTTTTGTTTGTCCACATCCGTCCTCCATTGTGCTGTGTCTGAATTTCCCCATTTGGACTTCAGTCACGTCTTTGATTGGAGTTATCAAGCTGATGAATGCATCCACTAGATCATGTGAAATTACATGGCGGCTGCATCTAAGCTAAGAGGAGAAAAAATATATATTTATAAAACTCAGTAAATCTCTCACTCTTATGCATGGTAGTCTTCACGCCAACCACAAAAACAACAAAATTAACAAATAATAAAAAAAAAAAAAACACTTTGCATATTGTGATGACACTCCAGACTGACACCACTCCAGACTCGTCTTTCAGCTAGTTCAGGGCTGCCTCAGGGGTGTAAGCGAGGAGATAATGAGTCCGCCTGACACTCTCTCCCGTTTGCTCTAGTCTGACTTTTGTCACTGGCCAGTGACTGACGCTTGTAAATCTCCTCCGGTGAATCAGTGGAGCAGAGCCTCTCTCTCCTCCAGCCATCCCAGAGAGGCTCCGGAGGCAGGCGCCTTCGACATTGACAGCGTTCATTTGCATGCAGACTGTCCTAGCTCTGTCTTTTAATTAAGGCAGTGGTGTAATGTCGCGTGGGAGAGGGATTGACACGTCTCTCCGCCGGCGCACCAGTCTCCAAATGAGAAAACTTTGAGCCATTGAAGTCATAGCCATCCCTAATGGCCTACGCTCACTGAGCTCTGCCTCACTGCTGCAGTCGACCAGATCATATTGACAAGGGCCATTCTCATTGACAAGGCAGCTTAATAGATACGTGCTAAATTGGCATTGACCTAAATGCTCTAGGTCATGTTGTCCTGCAGGACATGTCAAATAGGAGAAATCTTAATCCAATAGTTTCCATTTGCAAAGCTTCAGTGAATGTATCCTTAATTTATTTGTTCACAAACCTTGAGTTAAAACATCATCAGGCTATATCCATGACTGTAGACTTATTGTTTTCAGCCATAAATTCTTGAGCACATCCAATATATCAACACAATGGATCACTTGGCTTGAAAGTAGAACAAACAGTATAAAGACTCTGTATGTAGAGGACTGTATGTCCTGTTTCATCTTTTCATTCTAACAATCTATTTCAGAGCTCCATTTCTTTCTTTCTTTAATTTGTGTAGCAGTGGGTCCAAGGGTATCATTGATATAAGCATTTGGTTTTGAAGTCTCACTTTCGAGCGATGGCTTTAATCTCTGGGTTAGTTTCCTGACTTGCATTGATTCAAAAATCCCAAGTGTAGTGCTGTCATTTCACTAAATACACCTCAAAGGTGAGATAGATGGGAATCAACAGCCAACTCGGAGTCAGAGAGTATGTTGCCAATATGGCATTACTTGCATGCTTAGCTCACATGATTCTTTTTTTAATGAAAGAGCAGTAAACACACAATAATGCATATGAATAGTGAAAATTATTTACATTCATAATAAATAATCTATTATATGTAACAACTCAATTAGTTACTTTGCTGCAGTCAATGCTGCTGCTCATGGTCCTGAATCGTGTCACTTGATTCTGCAGTCCTGCCATTAACAACTGTCATGCAAATTATAAATGAAACTCATTCAACGTTATTTTGCATATTTCTTTATGCCTAATTTTGAAATATGTCTGTAACTTATGAGAGGTCGGAGCCACTGCCTGACTTACACAACTTTTGGCAGGTGTTTAATAGCCTCAGAGGACACCCAGTGACGGCACTCGTTCATCATCCCAGTTGTCCTCTGGAAGTGGCAGCCATGTTGTTGATGCAGCACCTGTTGCACCATGTTGTTCATGAAGCATGACATTAATCAGGCTAAATAAAAACAGCCTTTATTTTTTGCTTAACTAAAATCAAAGTTTGCATATACTGTGGGCAATGGTATATTATGGCTTAAAGGCTGGTAGTGACAAAGCCTTAGAAGGACAGAAGGTGGCTTGTTATTTTCTAACAAGCAAAAGAAAAAAACATACATGCATACATACATACATACATACATACATACATACATACAAACATACAAACATACATACAAACATACATAAATACAAACACACATACATACATGCATACATACATACATACATACATACATACATACATACATACATACATACATACATACATACATACATACATACATACATACATACATACATACATACATACGTACGTATGCACGTACATACATACACACATACATACATACATACATACATACATACAAGCACACATACATACATACATACATACATGCATATATACATGCATAAATGCATACTGCATATACTTTTCAAAATATTGATTGTTTATATTTGTGTGCCAAAAAAGCACCCTAAAAGGGTCATTAATTTCATTCTAAGGTGGAGTAATGACCAAGCACTCCATTAGCACAAGGCACCCACCATGGCATTCATCAAGAGTGCATTAAGACTTTTGAAAACAAATAAGAAGCCACATGTAATTATTTAAAGATTGACTGTCTAATATAGCTGTGCATCAAGCATTTCAGCACCCAGTTAGAAATAGGTGTCAGAAATAACTTTTACCAATACACACATTGACGTAGATGGATGTCTACACACACACACACACACAGTATATTACACAAATATTACTGTTAGAGGAGGTCATCTTAGACATTAGACATTCAAAAAAATTATTCACCATACATCAAAGCAGTGCTCAATCAAAGGACATGTTTGGTTATGTTTTATTGGTAAAACACGAGAAGCTACTTTATTTACAGTGATTAAAAACTACTTGAAAACCTCCAGAGCATATGCAGACATACTGACTTTCTCTTCCATTCCACTAACCTCTTTTTTAATCTGTTCATGTTTTGTTCCAGAATGTATATTAAACCTGGGGGATGGGGCTGGGTCTGGGCATGGGCATGGGCATGAGGCTGGGGCTGCGGCTGTTGCTGGGGATGGGGCTGGGCTGTTGCTGTGTGGGGCTTCTGGAGTGAGCTGTGGGAACTGAAGTGATGAAGCACTGGTCTAAAGTAGGCCAACACATGCAGAGATGCTGAGTAAGATCTCATGGTGCTAATCTGTTTGCTTTATACCCCCTGAAAGCCCCACTTCTCCCATTCTAATTTCTGCTCCTGCTCATAATATCCAAAAGGATCCCACTGTATTACAGGCGGTTAGCTCAGCCGTGGGAGTCATAAGCTGACTCAAGCCGCTCAAACGGACATTTTCATTGCAGGACGACATATGCAGACCTAATATGGTAGGGTCAGTATTAGAAGTCTCAATATTGTATTCTGTATGGCTAATCTGACTCATTGCATAAGTATGGAGTCTGTTTAACATTCAAAACTGTTTAACCCTTGTATTATGTCCAGATTGTGCCTTTTGTAGTGTTAAAATTGACAGAAAACCAATTCAAAATATTGTATATATATATATATTTCGATCCAAACAAATTCAGATCTGATCTAATTCACCAGTTTTAACTGTTCTCTGCAAGATGACATTTAAGAATATGTGTGTCAAGCCTTTTTCAGGGAAAAAGTAAAATGTATATAAAAATCTACTCTAATAAGGACTTGGATGGCTAAAATCATGTTTATCTTAGAAAACAGAAATGAATATGCACACAATGATAGATCTACTTTGAAATAGGGCAGATGAACACACTGTGGGGGTCCTTCAGTAGAGCAACTCTAATAGATCACTGTGGGGCTCCTAAACTAACCTGCTGCATGCTTATTCTATAGACTGCTATAATGTTGCTCCACCTGCTTGTGATGAGGTTCCTTCAGTAGATGGGATTCATCTGCTGGCTTGCTATGAGGCTCGTCTAATGCGGTTTCTTCAGCTTTCTATGTCAGTTTGACCCAAACACCACACAAGGGTTAAATGTACCTTGGATACAGTATTCCTTCATTCACATTTCCCTTTGTCATCTATGATCCTCTCTGGAAAGGCTGTTTTTCTCTCTAAATAAGCAGTTCCTGCATAAAGCTGGAGCTTTCCTGGCATACTCTTATCTCCTGCTTGCTCCTGTCAAGAGGAAGTCACTGTCTCACTGCAGGCACTGCCAACATCAAAGAGTTTCATTAACATACCAGTGACAGCTGTTTCTTCTACATTCACAATTCACTTCTGTATCAAGGTGTCCAGGCTTCGCCTTTCAGCAGAAAGACACACACACACACACCAGACATACAGGCATGCACACACGTCCACACAAAGGCACACAAAGGCGCACACACAAACACACACACACACACACACGCCAGACATGCAGGCACACACACCCGCACAAAGGCGCACACACACATGCACACACAAACACACGCACCCACACACACATACACACACACACACTGTATAATGCATAAACTGTGTGTAACCTGGGGTCATATTAACATTTAAAGAGTAAGCTACTTTCATACATGCTTGCTTAATGCTGCATTTATTGCTGCATATTCATCAGGAGAAAAAGGCACAGCCAAGGCATCAGCCTGTCTCATTTCTGCCACTACGGTAACAGAGTGGAAGAGGCAGAGAGGGGGAGCAGGGTGCAAAGAGAAGGAGATTTTTTGTGCATGTTTAAGTCTGTAAATCTACACATTTTTTCTGTATTCCTTATCCTTTGTATTACCGTAAATGTGTTTTTTTGTCATGCAAATAAAACATACTGAATAGAGGGGGGGGGGGGGGGGAGAGAGGGAAAGAGAGAAAGAATTAGTGGGAGAGAGAGAAACCGCAATAGTCTGAGTAGCTCACATACTTTCCACACTTTCCACATTTGATTTATCAGATCACAGCTATCCATATCTCCATGCTGTCTATGTGCAGACTTTTCCTACGAGTAAGGGCTGAAACCACTTTAATGCATTTTAAATTTGTATAAATCTTCTGTTTCCTTTTATACTGGCTGACAGCCTATGACTGCATTTGTAGCATAGAGGTAATAGATGAATGCACTTCAAAATGAAGCTTAGTAGACCAGCTGTCACATTATGAAAACATCCTTGGAACAGAACCTCTCAGAACAGTCTTGACCGTATCCAGCCATTCCCCCAAAGATAGACAATATCTCTGGAACTGAATAATACATGTTTTTTCCACTCTGATTCCTTACGATCTCCTGTGGAATGTGCTTGAATAGGGACGTAGCCTAGAATACTACGCCGTCACTGTATTTTATTCATAGTAATCCAGCATTCCTATTATGGAGATAATGCTGTTGAAGAAGCCGCCATCCACAGAAATATAGTGTCTGAACACAAATGTTTCTTTTGTGCTCGCAGGCTGTGTTGTTCTGTATTTTTTTTTTAATTTGTTGTTCTCTCACCACAAGCAGGAACTCAAGCTTTCAGCTGAAGCAAAGTGCACAGGGCCTTTCCACGCACACACAGCAGTCTGTGCTTAGCTTGGGTGGGTGTTGAGTTTCCTTTGGTTGGATGGGTTACAGTAATGTGTGTGTGTGTGTTTGTGTGTGTGTGTGTGTGTGTGTGTGTGTGTGGTTGGTAGTTATCATCTTCTTATCGACTTTGAAGAGCTTCCCCCGGGACAGGGCTCTCCTCCATGCCTAATCAATAGCAGATGATCCAGTATTAAGATCAGAAAAATAATATGGCCACTAAGTACGCTGCAGCTGAGAGACTGGGTCAGGCCTGCACTCGTGGGGGGATACAGTTTCTTGTTCTGTGAGCCCCTGTTCTCACTCGCTCGGCTGGAAACTCAATCTGGTTTACATTTAGTATTTGTGTCACATTAAGTGTGAGGCTTAATTGTGGTTGGTTGGGCTCCCCCAGAACGTGGCAAGGAATCTGATCAATTATGCAGCTTCAATTCCAGTTTCTGTCTGATGACAAATTCGGGACATGACTACGGTACACACACAGCACCAATTCTGTTACAGAATCTCTTGGTTCCAAACAAAGACCAGAAGCAACCCTTTTTCTTAGTCTCTCTCTCTCTCTCTCTCTCTCTCTCTCTGTTTATTAGTTTATATGTGTGCATTTTGATAATGGGGTCTCCTAATGCTCAAAGTTTAAGTTGAACTCCCCCTCACACCTCTGCCTCATGAAGACCAAAGATCAATTCAGATACCCACCCAGTATTCTGACTCCACTGCCAAGAGAAACAAATGGGACTCTGGCCTCTGACTGGAGAGCTCCTCTCCAGAAGGATCAGTCTAGTGATTTGATCGCAGTGAGAGAGATGCAGGGTGGTCGGCCACTCCAAAAGGACACATGAACCCAAGCAGCAGCTGCACACCAAACAATAGTCTGAATTTCATACAGTGTGTCACACAGACAACCAGAGTGGTAAACAGGCAAGGGGCCAGTGAGTGCATTGCAATTTCAGAGCAGTGATGTATCATTCACATGTAGGCAGCCATTTTAATTACACACACACACACACACACACACACACACACACACACACACAAATATCACTGTGTAACATCTCACAGTACGCCCTCACTATACCGAAGCCTGGGATATTTTTAGACATCAAGGTCTGCTCAAATTTCTGTGTTCAGTCAGCTGGTGAGCTGATGAGGGAGCTTTTGACTGATCCTGGAGCTGAAGTGGTCCAGCCCACAGGAGAAACCACCCAAGGCCTGGTCCTTCAATCCGAGTGCCTCTTGATGTGTAAGAGTCAGCAGGTGACCTTGGGCCACTTCAGAGGCTTTCACTACCTCAGTGATCCCAGACAGTCCCCTGTCTCCCATGCTGCCTGCATTTGAAGAAGTGGACCCCACAGAAGGCCCCTTAGTGAGGTGAGTGTCTGTGAGCCACATCCAGCCCTCGACTCAGCTGGATGCCCACAGGATGCAGGGATGATAAAGAGGGAGAAGGGCAGAGGTCAGCGGAGAGGGAGAGAGAGAGAGAAAGGGCAACAGTGAGAGACAAGGACAGACAAAAAGAGAGATGGAGTCATGAGAATGGATGGTTGTCATGTCAACGACAAGGAAAGGCTAGGAAAGAGTTGTTAAAAAAGTATGTACACGTCAAAGAGATAGATAGAGAGAGAGAGAGAGTGAGAGAGAGGTAGGTCTTGGCTTCTATCCCCATCAGGCAGTGCAGGCATACCTTTGACACCCGCTCCCTCTGAGTCCATCCATTATTCTGCGGGCGGCTCAGGAGCCTCATCCAGGTGAGACGCAAGGGGAGTGAGCAGCCCCCTGCCATGTTTGAGCTCTGGCTGCGCCCTGAGTCCACTCAAAGCGGTTCATTAGCCATGCACTAATGAATGAGCTCAGACAGGTCAGCCTCCAAACCCCCCGGAGCAGCACTAAGATTGCCTGACCCAGAATTAGCCTTCTTTGACAGAGAGGACTGTGGCCATCACACAGGTCACATCTTAACCAGTTAGCCCAAAGCTATAGACCTACCTGAACTAATTCTTCTTGGCACTAATGCAATGGACTGATTACATCCGTGTTCTTCTACAAAACAAATATCAATGATTTTTTTGAATAAGAGAGTTTTTGTGGAAAGCTTTTCTTCTCATGAACATAGATGATTCAATCCCTCAACAGAGGTTAAAGGGATACACCACCGTTTGGGGAAATACACAATTTTCCACCTTTCCCCCAGTTAAACAATTGAGTTTTACCTTTCTTCAGTCCATCCAGCCATTCAGTGAGTCTGATGGAAGCACTTTTAGCTCCAGCCTAGCATAGATCATAAAATCAGACTAGACCATCTCCATTAACATTGGCCAATTAGCATCTCACCTATTGGCATCTTCTTCAAATGTTACTAAGAATTCTGATTAAATTGATCTAATTAAAATTTGATTCTCCAGTAGTTTCAAACTGTACCAAGACCAACAGAAAATGAGTTGTGGTGATCGGATGTTTGAACACATCAGAAAGTAGTCCCTCCATGTGTCCTAGTCAAGTAGAGCAAGCCACTGATGTCGTGGTAGGTTGCAAAGTTCCTTGGTTTTTACACTAGAATGAAAGAATAGTTCCATGTCAAATCAGTCTAGAAAACCGCCATGTTTCATTTTCTTAGTACACTTTGCAACTATAGAGGAGTCAAGCTTTAGTAATTAGGAAAACAGTCAGAATTCACTTTTGAGCAAGATGCTAATAAACAAGAGACAAGACAACAAACAAGTCTAATCTGATTCAGTGATCTATGATAGGTTGGAGCTAAAAAGTGCTACCGTCAGGCTCGGAGAACGGCTCGATGAACTGGAGAAAGGTAAAACCAAATTGTTTAACTGAAGGGGAGGTGGGAAATAGGTGCATCTGAAGGGGTGGGTTTCTAACCTCACTGCAAATCCTGATCTTAGGACACACACTCATGTTGATAAGATTACACTGGGTAAGCCTGTGACTGGAGCATCCCCTTTCATTCACACTGCATTTCATATGAATTCATAACTTCATAGATGACGATGCACATTCTCTCTCTCCTATGCAGCCAAGTCTTTTCTCTGCTTGTGTCTACTGTGAGGTGGCTGATTTTATTATTTATTTTTTTGGGACCATTTTTCTGTCTTGTTTTTTGCCCAAAGATCAAAGATCATCAGCATTCAAGTGAATCTGGTTTAAAGCAGTATTACTGGAAAGTCCTCATCACTCTATTACTCTCCACTGTTTCAGGGTATTCATCTCTCTCTCTCCCTCTCTCTCTCTCTTTAGATATCCATTTCTCTAGAGGGGTATGATATGATTATATGGTATGCTAAGGTCGTCTCTGTCGATTCATTCAGTGAATGTGCTGAACATTTAGGCCCAATTAAGCTGAAGTGTTCAGACTGACACTTTAATTAACAGACTTCTCATGTCTCCTTTGGCTAATGTAGCTTTAGGACTACAGGGCTTTAGGGCTTGAAACTTGCAAAATCTTGCTGGTCAATTTGATACTTTTGTCAACAAGCAAACAACAAGATCAACAAACCACTTTGGACTAAAGTGTCTGCTAAAGAGCATTACATATAGAACATTTCTGAGGTATGGTCAGGACCTTGGACAGCTCTCATTGTTTAAGGTGCTAGAATTTGCACTGGTGAAATGGTGAACTACTGCTTATCTAAGCGGCGTTCAGGCTGTGATTTTGAATGTAATAATATATAATTAAACAAAGTAATGTAATTGAAATTAATTAAATGTTGAATTTATTTAGGGATACACAACCGTTTTGGCCAATTTGCTCATTTCCCACCTCCCATAGGGTTAAACAATTGAGTTTCAACTATCTTCAGTTCATCCAGCCATTGTTGGTAGTGTCTTTAGTTATACTGAGCTATACTTGGACTACTTGATCTATGCCTTGAACCACTTGCTCTGCTTGATTATTATGCCGGAATGAGAGTATAATTCATATTGTTCACGTCATACTGGTTTAGAAAAATCAGTCTTAGCACATCTTGAAACTACAGAAGAGTCAAGCTGGGATTCTGTGGACACTTTTAAGCAAGATGCTAATGGGTAAGATGCTAGTGGCAACCAAAGGATTCAATAATATATGCTAACCTGAAGTTAACAATACTACCTGGATGAACAGAAGAAAGGAAAAACTCAATTGTTTAGCTCTGGGGAAGGTGAAAGGTGAAGGTGATTGGCCAGAAGTATCCCTCATATCAATATTAATTGGATTCTGACCTCCTTGGTATCTGATATAGCCATGGTTCATATGACACTGCCAAAACAGGAGAATAAACAACAAAGGCTTCTTTTTTTTCTTACCAGCAAAGCCTTTGTTAGCTCAGGACTTTTCTTCCCACACAGAGAAGTGTGACATCCCATAGGATCCACTGTGCTGCCGGTTTTCTTAGAAGTCACCTCTTATCACAGATCCCTGACAGGGAGCAGTCCTTTTCGCTGGACAGGATTAGAGCTGCCCAGAAACCAGCTCTCACACAAAGCCCTTATCCAGGCATGATGTGGCCTTGCAGTCCTCTCTTAGTTCTCTGCATTGTATGGTGTGATGGCAGATCACTGATGTTTGAAGTTTGAAAAAGCAAGCCAGTTATTCTTTTGTATTTACTTTTATGTATTTAGCAGACACTTTTATCCAAAACAACTTACATTTGGCAACTATCAATTAAATCAGGGCCTGAGCAACTTAGGGTTAAGTGCCTTGCTCATGGGCACAACGGTGGCAGCTGGGATTCAAACCCACAATTTCGAGGCTACTAGCATGCTAGCCAGGTTCTGTAGGTAACCGCTACACCACCACTGTCACAATCCTTGCATGGCAACCTCCGCCACCAGTGTGAATGGGTGACTGTAATACACTGTAAAGCGCTTTGAGTACTGGTAGGAATAGAAAAGCGCTATATAAATGCAGTCCATTTACATGCAGTCTCTTCTTAAATAGGCCTTACTGTCCATGTGCTAGACTATTTGACACGCATCTCACGCGTCAGGTCAGAAGCCATGCTTACAGCACATAAAGCACAGAGGGCTGCTTATTCCAAAACTTGTGTTTGTGATGACTCGGTCTTTGAGGAGTCCTTAAAGATTGCAGTCCGGACTTGAGAAGTTTCCGGCACTTCTTTGGCACCTTTCATCAGGGCAGTAAGTAGAAAGGCAACCTTCACCCAGTGCTGTTGTTGCTGTACCAGTGATCTACAGCCTATATAACAGACCTGTCCCATAGCTCAGCAATGCTACGGTCCCTAACAAATTGCTTGGCTGACTCTAAAGACATGTCTATTAGTGCTTTTATGTGCACGCTGCTATTTATTTGAGAATCCTTCATGAAATGTGTCCATTTCGGGCCAGTGCTTTTTTTCCTGTAGAGGAAGGAAATAGCTTTTCTGTGGGTAGAGCCTTTTTTTCTCCTCTCTCTTTCTCTCTCTCTCTCTCTCTGGGAGAACTCTCTAAGTGCCCATTCCATCACACACACACACACACACACACACACACACAATGTATTCTCATTCTAGACGGCACGTTTCATTTCAGGACATGCCGACTGCTTTTGGGCGGTGAATAATGGTGAGTCTGTGATGCGGGGAAGGCTGGGGGAAGGCTGACACACACACACACACACACACACACACATACACTGAGAGAAGGCTGGCATACACACATTCACACCCACTCTCTCAGCGAGAGCCTCTGAGGACACCATGGCAGGCTTGGCTTTTTGGAGAAGCTCATACTCCTATCAATGGGTGTGGGGATTAAACTGCAGCAAGAGTAACAGACCTCCCTGCCAATGCTCTTCTGCAAAACGATCAGCTTGTCAGCTATTTACGTACACTTTTAGATTAGCCTTGGCTCCACATCTTCTAGTCTACACTGCTCAAGGCCCTGTGAAGTTAGGTTAATGCTAGAACTAGATTTAAATGGAGCATTTATCTTAAATGTCAGATAGGAAACACAACTACACAAGTAGATAATGCTGAAAAG
Organism: Tenualosa thibaudeaui; assembly: GCA_027481765.1. Classification (NCBI taxonomy): domain Eukaryota; kingdom Metazoa; phylum Chordata; class Actinopteri; order Clupeiformes; family Clupeidae; genus Tenualosa; species Tenualosa thibaudeaui. The sequence continues at coordinate 23,820,208 of JAIFZK010000007.1, forward strand.
CAGTGATATATTCATGCGGATGGAATTTGTTTGAGTTGGCTTTGTGTAATTACTGTAGACAGAGTATAAGTGTGCTGTTTCCCAGACTCACTCACATTTATACTATACCATACTTTGGTGTAGAGAGAATGTCGGAGAGTGATGGGGTGATTTAAATTTCTGTCCATGTGTGTTGCAGAGTTTGTTCTGACGTGCACATATCAGTGTACAGTCTATTCAACGATTAGTTGTTGATACAGGGCTACAGCCCTATAACATCTGTTGACAATAGTTCATTTTTGTCAAGCAGCACTTGTCATCTGCCCTATTAATTGGCCATGTAAGCACTGTATTTCAAGTATTTCAGGATTTCTAGGAAGTATGTGTGGTACAAGTCACTCACTTTCTATCAGTATTGCAGTGGTTATTTAAGAACACTGAGAACTGTCTTGTCCCGCACTTAACCTGCTTCACTTCACAGCTAAGAGCATGTGGCAATCAGGTTTTTGTGTCTAGTGACATTTAAAGGCTTTGTTAACTGCACAGCAATGAACTTAGCAATGAAAGTTTGCAAGCACATTGACTTAATGGTATCAGTTGAAATTAATTAAGGTTTCGATCAACAGTTGTAACCAGCTACATATTTTGGCAATCAAAGACAAATCACCTCTTCCAGAAAATTGCCTTCCCAAAGACTACAAGTCCTGCAGGACTGAAAATAGGTGATGCCATCTCCGAAAGTGAGTGGGCATAAGTCCCTCCTCGTTGTGTTTCTACTACCACCATAGACCCTCGGAGAGAGATTATTTATGAATCTGTGGAAATCACTGGGGTCAGATCTAATAGGCTGTTTATTCTCCCCATCTGTTCAACTTGTTTGTTCAGTATCCCATACCACCCAGCAGCGGATGGGGCCCTAATCAGGCACACATCCCAGCCAGACTCAGCCTGATCTCCTATGGGGTGGGGGGAATCTCTCTCCCCATCTTCTCCTTTTTGTTTTTTGGCAGGTTGATTTTATTTTGGTCTCCAGTGACTTGATTTGTTACTTTGTTGTTTCACGAGAGCTGTGCAGGCCCACCATCTTTCGCAACAGATGTTCTTGATGTGATCCAACGCCGGGAGGCTTTTAAAAGAAATCTGCTCTAAGAAATGAGTCAGTGGAAGTAATTTGACCAGGGGATGGGGGCCTTGAGCTGCACTGGGGCTTGATGAATACGGATAATATGAAATGGATTTGGGTTTCCGAGAGCTGAGCAGACTTTGCTCTCTATCTATCTATCGCCCTGAGTTCTACTGTAATGGAAGTGTGCTGAAAGCACTTATTCATTCAGCTACACAGACTGGAGCATCATGGATATGTTCCCCTTTTACATGGCAACTTATTTACTTTAGAGTTTGTCTCTGTATATCTGTGATATTTACATTTACACTTGTGCATTTATGCAACTTACAAAAAAGAGGATTAACATTCAAGCTACAACACAATTAAAAACGTGCAGCTTGCTTACAGGAAATTGGCAGATTTATATAGTGCAAGAGTGTGATAGAAGTGCAGTAGAAACAGAGTGGGGGTGCATTGTAAGTGCATTCCAGGTAGTTACATTGTCATGACTTCAAAAAGTGTTATTTACTGTCATTTTTGTAGTGTCACTTACATTTATGCATTTAGCAGACACTTTTAGCCAAAGCGACTCACATTTGTCCGCTATCAGTTACCAGGGCCAGTCTCCCTTAGAGCAATGTAGGGTTAAGTGCTATGCTCAAGGGCACAATGGTGGCAGCCGAGACCCACAGTTTCCAGACTAACAGCACTGCAAGCCAGGTTCCTTAACCGCTACACCACCACCACCACATACATGCACAGAGGCTAAATGGACAGCAACTGATCAAAAAAGTTTTTTTGTTGACATGACATGTTACGAAACCTTACCAGCTGAAGTGACATAGCATGTTTTGAATGACACACTTGGAAGTCAGCTGTGATATGCCAATCAAGTCCCATAACCTTATAAATAAACATACTGTACCCATCCACGGAATGCTTGACAACCTCCAGACAGAAAAAAATAACATTTAAGACAGTTGGAACTACTTTGAAGTTGGTGTTGACAACAGGGGCATATGCACTGTTGAGAGATGGGTTGATGCAGAGAGTAGGTTGACGCAAACTCTGCCTAGGAGCAAGTTGTTGCAAACTCAATATGCTTCCTGTATGACTGCAACGCAAGCACAATATCTAGAAACAATTTCTAGAAAAGAAAAAAGAATTGGGCAATCATCCACAGTCCTTTGAATGAACTCTTCAGATTGGCTCTAAACTAGCAGGCAGCCAAAAATCTCCAGTTCTGTCATTATTTTGTGGATTTTCATGATCTCCCTTATGATGGCAGCACAGACTCACATGAGTGGATGGTGATAATCATGTCACCTTCGTGGGCCGCAGCGATGAGGTAATCACAGAACGCCACGCTTGCTGATCCGATCTGTCTGCCTGTCTGTGTGTGTGTCTGTGTGCGTGTGTGTGTGTGTGTATCTCCGTGTGTGTGTGTGTGTGTGAGAGAGAGAGAGAGAGAGTATACATTTATGTGTGTGTGTGTGTGTGTGTGTGTGTGTGTGTGTGTGTGTGTGTGTGTGCGTGTGTGAGCCTCTGCAGGGGAAGCTGCCATTCCCATCGCAGCCCATCAGGCCTGTCACTCTTATCAGACAAGCGGCCTGGCTGGGGACAGGCTCAGAGATAAGGCATCAATTATACATGAAAATAGGTACTCTACTCTCCAGCCCTCTGGAGGTCAGCGCCTCCTCTCTTGTCCCTGTTCACAGTCTGCTAGCTGCCTCACACCTAAGGCAGACAGTAAAAGAGAAGGAGAACAATAATGTATGTGTCTATGCCACTGACTGGATTTTATAAATTCAAATCACTAAGCTTTCTTTGTTGTTCATTATTTATCATATTAATTTGTTTAAAAAATATGTTGACAAAACCTCATTAGGTATTTATGTTTATTTGTGCTTGGCAGACACCTTTATTCAAGGCCAGGTACAAACCAAAAAGTACTTGGCAATTTTTTTTTTTTTTAATGCACAACTTACTAAGGCTAGAACACAAACTTTACTGACAAAAGAATCCTGTAGAGTAAAAGAAACAACTCAATACTGAACACCACATTATATGGTGATTGTACTGATAGTAAAAAAAGCAACAAAAATAAAACCAAATAGGAAAGTTTTTTAGATTATTGCACAACTACAGGAGAACATTTAGAGAGAGCTTTAGGCCTCTGCATAATCCAAAGAGAACACTTTGTAAATGTTAATTTTGGGTTTGTGTCTGAATAACCTTGGAAGAATCATAGGCTAACATTCTTTTTACATAATGTGTTAAGCTAAACTCTCGTCTATCTATCTCTCTCTTTCTTTCAGATCAGATCAGATCAGACATTTCCATTTACCAGGGGTGGACCCTCTTCTCTGTGCTGTCCCCAGCACCATGTTCATAATTATATGGTTGCTCTGCTCTGCTCGGTCTGTGCTGGCAGCTCAGTGATAAGCCCCTAAATGTTTCATGAGAACAAATCAGATTTCTCCGCAGCTGTCGTGATGTCACTGAGGCGCAGCACATGAGCCTGCTCTCAGATGAATACCTGATACCAAGTCTTAGATTCCCTGATAACTGCTCCAGACTGCTTATGGCCCAGAGCTGGCACTGTTCTGGCTGACATTCAGACGCTAACGGGAACCTTTTAAAAAGGAGTCTGCCAGCTTGTGAGTGGTGGGGTGAGGACTCCTTGTCACCAGATATCAGATGGGCTTTTACTCCATCTCCAGACGCCATTGGGGAGCACTCACACAACATGGCCTCTGAAGGGAGAGCAGTGATGAGCTTTCTCCCCCGCAGAAGACATTAAAGTGGACCTGAAGGTCATGCCAACCTCTTCTCTCCTAGGAAATCATCTTCTCCCGCAGGCACAGTCTGAAACAGTCCATTTACGAACATACACAGTAAAAACGGAAAAGTTCAGTTTACTTGAAAAATTGGTGTAAAACTGGGACCCTTTTTTCTGTAAAAGGGCCATGTTCAGCCAGATATAGGGTGTGGTAAAATGTCTGGAGTCACAAAAAAAAAAAAAAAAAAAAAAAAACCTTCATTGGTTGTCTCGAGACCAACTCAGTTTCCTATTCTGAATATTTTGTTTCTTGATCTTGTAATTAATTAAAGTATGGTAGCTCATGTCTGCAAGATAGAATATTTTTGTTGTTGGTTGATATAGGCTATTGAACAACTTAAGGAGGAAAAACAGGCTTTTTATGCTGGAATGAAGAAGCTCGGCAGTTTCAGTTCATGTTTGAAAAAGTTAAATTAATATCAGCACACCGTAAAATAGAAAGTAACTTAACCATTTTTTTGTAAATAATACATAATCAACTTTGAAATGATAACATTGGGAGATCATAAACCATTTTCAAACTATCAAAGTTTGTCACTTCCTCCATGTTGATATTGATCATGAAATTTGCATGCCTCAGAAGTCCACATTTTTGTGCTCATCTATCTAAGAATATATCTATCTTTCTAGTTTAGATGACCAGATATCTTATGAGATGGCTGCATCAGCCAATTCCATCTCAAGATTAGGTGCCTATCGCATTTATTACTGGCTTGTCAGCCAACATAATGCATGACAATGATCATAGCTGGTTTCGTATTCTTTGGTTTGCAAGTAAATTCACATGGATTGGTGAGAATGTACAATGTTGATGTTATTTTTTCAAAGAATCGGCAACTGGAGATAAAAATTGCAGTCTCTGGTATGCCTTTAACAGTGATGTATCAACAGCCAGGTGTGTGAAAGGGAGTCCTTTATGAACTCGACAAACCTTCTCAAACTTTTTTTTATATTTCGATGGCAATATTTGTCTATTCTCCCTGAACTCTCAGAGATGGGGAAAAAGATGACATCTTTAGAACTACATCTTGCACTCAAACCACATAGCCAACTGGCTACTTCATCAGCTGTGCGCCCCTTTTCTAGGAGGTTTGTGTTTAACGAATTTTGATTATTATATTATATTATATTATATTAATCATGAAGTGCAACTCTATCACAATTTGGGTCTTCCAAGGTTTTGGTAGGTTCTGGAAGGTTTTGGTCTTTGACTTCTATGGACGTGTTAATGTTTTCTGCACAAGCAGCAAACTGTTTCAGCACTTGTCCTCTATCACAGAGTCTGAGCAGGAGATTCAAATATGTGCTGTCAGGATTTAACCTGCTGCACGCTTTATGTTGACAAAGAGAAAGAACATTTTAAGGTCATATATAGGCTTCATATTATTTGCAGCTTGATGGCTTACTTTAAGCCTACAACTACCATAGAAAAATAAAACCCATAAAATATTTATTTATGTTTACTGTTATTTAATCTTCTTTCCGAGGCACTAGAAGACCCTGATGTATAATGTCAAATGAGTTAAGTAAACGTAACTAGTCTCTTTCAAGTTATGTTTGCCTATGTCATTTGAAGCAGAGTTTCAAAAGTTTTTTCAAATAAGAAAATACTTGAAGTGTAGCGCCTCACATCTATGCCTTTTCTAATGACACATTATGAAACATCACTTTTTCAATGATGTGTCATTCTCTGTTTTGAGTGCAAAAACATCTAAATTCCACTCTTGGGGTTTCCACATTATGGGCTGACACATTATTGATTAGTCACTGCTGACAGGTTCTATGGTTACTTTGCTACCAGTAGTCACTTTCAGTTTCTCTGTGGTATGACAAATGAATGATGGGAAAAACAATAGATACAGTGCTGTTGTGCATATAGTTAATAAAAGTCCTTGAGAGAGAGAGTCTTGTGCTCAGTGCTCAGTCAGAAAAGAGCAGGGAGTGTTTGTGGTGGGTTGCTTATGGCAGTGCTGTTGTAGCAGAGGCTTAATGACGAGATGAGGCACACTGGTTTACATAGGTTTCAAGATTACAATAAGCATCATGGTTGATCTTGTCCTGAAACAGGTTTTCCGTTTTTCTCTGATGTGCTTACCCATACGCTAAAAGTCACTTTGATAAACATTAATAAACATTCATTATCTCCGCCCTTATCATTTAATTTGTGATAGCTCTGGTGAAAGATGATAAGGTGAAAATTAGCTAAAATATTACCAAATTGGTCCAGCGTGGTCTCTGTCACAACGTCTCGTACATGTGGTGATCATTTCCTACTCTTATTCGGCGCAATGCTGGATGGGAAACTGAAGTTAAACAGTTTTAAATAAATGTTAGACTGACATAGACTTCCATCGCAAAATCAAATTCCTTAAATTCATTCCATACCGGCTTGTTCAAATGGAAAATAAACCGCTATTTAACATGCTTAAGTGCTCTGTACTATAATTTAATAGCTAAATAAAACATACTCTATGTCATGCAAGATCCCATGTTTGTAGAATCCATGGAATGCAATGTTATCAAATTTCAGAGGTCCAGTATAACAGTGTACGTGACATGTTGGTAACACACCAAGCAATTAAAACCAATTCAAATCAGTAAACAGGAAAACATTTGTAGGTCTAAGACACATGGGACAACAGTGAGCCTTGAATTGATTGCCTGTTTTTTATTAACTGATACAAACCTCTTATCTAACCCAAACAGCATATTTACCCTGAAGGAAATATGATGTGGTGGATGTGATACAGTGTAGGGAGGCAGAATGGGACAGTTCTATTTAAACTCTTGGCAGCAGGATGCAGCTAATTTGGTTAATGGCAGCGGCCCCAGCATGGCCCTAGCAGAGGGGCTGGAGGAAGAGGAGGTCGTGCTATGGGGGAATGAAGAGGGCGGTCAGCTGGGGACATGGACACCATGTCTCTCCTAGCAGAGCTTAAGCTCGAGCTGTGCTTTCTGTCGTATAGTGGAGCAGCAGATTTATGGGGGCACTGTGAGTCAGCCACAGCACAGGCATATTTATTTACTCATCTATTTTTAAGGCATCTGTGGGAGTTGCACCACAAGCAGGTGGTCGACTCCAGGCATTTCCACAGAGCTCAAATAATGAGGCTGTGGTGTGGTGTGGGTTCAGGTGATATGGCAGCCGTGTAAAAACACTTAGGGATGTTTAATTGAATTCATCGTTATGTAGACCTTCCACAGACTCACAAGTTCTTCAGTAGGCTGCAGCGTGGGCAGTGATCTTATTTAATAAACCCACAGTAATGTCACCAGCATAGGGTGATGAGTAACCCTGCAGGGTGTCTTTACAGACAGCATACTTTCACTTAAAGCTAATTTAAGCATTTGTAGTGTTTTCAAATCTTGCCTCGCAGTTATAGATGGAAAAAACAAAACACAGGCACTGTGTGGAGTTTTATTTTCACAGACCACTGAGGGGAGAGCTGACCTACTTCTCTGGTGTGTTTTGTTGGACATTTGTTTCAAACAAAATTAATGTTTCTTTGGAGAAAAGTTAAGCATTAAGGGAATTTAATCTTTTCTAAAACCAATGAATGAGTGCACTAAATTATGCTTTAGAAAATTACTAACTGTAGTATGTGTTGTTTAGAATACCAGCAACATACAATATGATTACTTATTCAAGAATATATTGGGGAAATAGGTAAGTCTGCTTGAATATCCATCTCTCCACTCATGTTCTACAGGCCATCAAACAGAGAAAAGTCTGTCTGCTGGGTTCATCTGTGGACACATGACTCCATTCTGTCTGAGACATGAAGCATTTGCAGCACTGACTCCAAAAACACACACACACACACACGTTTTTCATGTTAGACAAGCTGCAGCTTCAGTGAAGGCAAGTGAATTTAAGAAACACAATGTTTGCCACGTATCATCTGTCTCAGCAACACCACCCGATTTGAGGAACCTCACCTCTCTTCCCAAAGCCTCTCTTAAGCAGACGGCCATTTTGGAGCTGGACACAGAGCTTCGGCGGTGTGTGGAAATAAGATTTATGAAGGCGAAGCCCGAGGCTGAGGAGGGCCGGAGGGCTGGCTGTCCGCCGGTGTCAGATAGGCCCACCGCTGGGAAATAGGCTTCCATTCAGAGGGAGTGCTCAGGGGACCTGCCCACGGACAGATATGAAATTAGATCCAGCAGAGGGAGAAATGCTGGAGAAAAGCCACACAGACAGGATTGTGTTTCACTCACTGCCAGTGGTATGAAATATTTAAAAAGCCTGGAATCTATTAGGTTGTAAATACGAGCCAAACATTGTGCAGTCAGGCCTGGCAGAGCTGTTCAACACGGTCCTTAGTACCTTACCGCCTTCCATAGAATACCACTGCACAAATTTGGCTGAGTGAGTGAATGTGCACTTTACTTTCTTCTTGGTCTAATTTGTATTCACCTGAAGTGTATGTGCCATTTAGGAAGGCAATTTCACAACTCATGACTGCAGGTTCACAGATGGCTGAGACATATCGATTCTTTTTCCCCACACAAAAGGTGCACAAAGCAAAAGTGGGGAGGGCATTTTGTTTTGACAGGAAACATGCAAGCAAGCCCTTTCTTCTGAGAGAGGAAATAAATAAATGGACTTTTGCTTCATTCAAGATAAATCTGCACTCTGAGGCACAACAGCTGTCATGATAATAGCACACATCATCAGGTCCGTGAGAGTTCAGTGGGAGGGTTATTGAAATATATCAGGATTCTCATTTAGCCCCTGGCTGAGGAGCGCCGCTTCCTTATCCAAGTAATTTGTTGCACAAGCACACACTGCTGTGTGTGTGTGTGTGTGTGTGTGTGTGTGTGTGTGTGTGTGTGTGGGGGGGGGTTATGTGTTAGCCTGTGCTGCTTTCTGCTGTTGTCACGGTGACAGTTAGCCCATGGTACTTCTCAGATGGGGAGATACTGTATTCATATATACAGCGAGTGGAGTGTATATGTATGTATGTGTGTGTGTGATATACACATGTGAGATGACACTGGCAATCAAAATGGTGGTGCATGCAACACTTTGGCGGAGTCAGAGATAGTGGTTGGAAGTGGGAGTGTGCGTGACATGGAAGAGATGCTAAAGGGATATTCTGTCGCATTCCGGCCCACAGCCCTGAGGCCACAGAGTGCTGTCAGTAAGAAACAGAATCAGCAAATCTGGTACAAATCTGGTACAGTCACTGAACGGGCTAGGTAAACTGAGATGGAGTTTCCTTGCCCTTATCATTTAGGGTTAGCTGGCATTTTGCAATTGGGACTATGGTATAGCCCCTACAGAAACAGCACTCAGTGACCTCCAACAACAGGGCTACGGGTTGACTAACCCAGGAATATACTTTCAGTGCTGGACTTTTATTATCCCATAGGAAATGTAGGCATGTTTAGCATATCTAACCCATTTTGGTATATGTAAGTATACACGCCAAATACTCCTTTTGTATCTTGATGTGGTTGAGTTGCTTATGTAGCCTTAGAATATGCCATGTTGTGGTGAAGGGGGTAGTGAATGTGGCAGGTTGAAAAAGGTGGTGCTGATACAAAATCTTAACCTCTTATAGTTAATCTCTCTTTTATACTGCACTTTTATTATACTATTGTACTTAAAATACAAATTTTATGTTAGCAATATGCACTCTTTGTTAGTTTCTTTCATTGTGTTGTAGCTTGAATGTTATCCTCTTTTAGAAGTCGCTTTGGATAAAAGTGTCTTGTAAATGCATAAATGTAAATGTAATGTAATCTCACTTTAATTAGCATTTTTGCATTAGCAATTATCATTTTTGGCAGTTACAGAGCCTGTTTAGCTGCTCCCTGTCAGTATGGTGTGTAAGTACAGTATTAACATATTCTGTGGACATGAAAGGATAGAAAATGGACAAAAACTATCTCTCTGTATCTCTCTCTCTGGATCCACACAGCAGGGTTACTCACCCCTGAACTGAGGAGAGCAGTGGCTCAGCATGTGTTCAGTGGTCACCCTGTTCCCTGTTTGTGGAAGCGCATTGCAAACACGTAGCCCTCTGCCACATGAAAGGGGGTGGTGGTGTGTGGGGTGAATGTATATAAATGGCACATCAAAAAGTAAAACTTTTCCCTAATCAAAATAAATAACGCAAGCGGCGCAGAGATGAATCGAGGCGGATCAAAGATAAAATACGCAGAGTCGGAAAGCTGGCCTTGACAAATATTCACAGGGAGAGACTCCCATGTGGAGGTAAATCTGCAGCGGTAGGGTATTTTTATCTTCAGGTGAAGGCAGTTTTAATTTTAAAGAACAGATCCACCCTCCCTCACTCCTTCACACGACCATCCGATATGCGTCTACTTACTGTATTCACCAGCACTGAATCCAAAGCACACAGAGCACTTTGCATTATGAGCCGCTAGCATAATTAACCAACGTTGCGTACCTGTTTTAGGAACTGTTTTCTGTGCCTCTTTTGTGAACTGTTTTGCGTGCTTGTTTTGTTGACTGCTTTGCGTACTTGTTTTGTTAACTGCTTTGTGTGCTTGTTTTGTGAACTGTTTTCCATGCCTCTTTTGTGAACTGTTTTGTGTGCCCTGTTTTAGTCACTCTTTCTGGTACTAAAAAAACAGGAAGGACCTTTCCAGTCTCCTCCAGTCTATACCAGAATGCACCACAGATTTACCGTAAAGTCCATCCTGTATGACCATTAGCACTGAAGGGAGAGAATATGCTAGTCATGTTCCTTTCATCCGCTCTGATAAATTATAGTGTGCACTTTCAAGATAATCGTTGTGGTACATCTGAGTCCGATTTGTCTTAATTCACAAACTTCTCCATGTTCTTTTTCCACTGCTACTGCCACTACTCATGGTGTTTCTGTGCGTGATGAGCACTGGTCTGTGTTATAACACCGTCTATCTTATTTCATGGGGTCTTAGCATCCTTGTAATCCCTCATTTAACCATACGCAAAGGCATAATGGACTTTAAAGAAATACAAGTCATTGCTCGTTTAAATTATTAATGTGAACCAAGTGGCTCTATAATAAAACACATTTATGTGTGTGTGTGTGTTTGTGTGAGTGTGTGCGAGTGTGTGTGTGTCTGTGTGTGTGTGTGAAACAGTATCATTTTTAATGGGCATTTGTCTGCAATCCCAGTGTTTTTGAAAACCTCTCTCAAAGACCACTGCATAAATACTTAATGTGGAAAAATGTTCCATGAATTGAGGGGCCATGTTGGAGCATTTATGAGTAATAAACTCATGGGATGACTGTCTGATCAGCTGTCATAAAACAGATATGTAATTAAAGCATTTGTGTTGCACTCAGACATTTAGTGTTCAGTCAGACATGGCTCTGATAGACAGGCACAAACAGCATGGCACTAGGACATGAACTTACAGTGACCTGAATGAGACACTATGCCTGTAGTCTGTGGCCTGCTAATAATTGGTATATAAAGGGTTAAAGCGTTATTATACAGTGTATGACAGTCAGACAAAAGACAGATAAAAAAAATATTTAATAAATGAATCCAATCATACAAATACAAAACTCTCACACATATAGAGGGTTAAAAATATTCTGTATTTGCTGTTGATGTTATTTTAGTTTTGAAGGTCAAATTATCTCTCAGGAGTTGATTGATCACCATGGAGCAAGATCAGGTTCATCCCTGAGATGCCAATAACCGGGTGTAGAACCTGCGGGAACCAGGTTGCATATCTAAGTATTGATTATTTCTTGGTGTAAACCTTAAACTGTCTCATCAAAAATCAAAAAGATGAAAGCTGTCAATATTATGATTAAATGTGTGTCAGTCCTCACCCACCATCTGTGGAAACTAAACTGTAAGTTTACTTCAGTTTGTTTACACGCATATGCATTCATAGGGATACATAATACACTGCCAATATGTTTATCATCCCGACAAAAACAAAAACAAAAACAAAGTAAACTACCTACACACCTGCCCCAGACACACATCACTCACACACACACACACAAACTCAGAGACCAAGCGCTAATGAGTCTGGACAGCAGATAGTCACAGAGTCAGTTAATGGGAAATACACCTGCATAGGGTTAGCTTGGATCTGATAGCAAGTTTCCATCAGATCACAATAGCTGCCCCATGAAGGTAGCTAAACAATGCGAGAGGACAGACATCACGGAGAGCCTCTCCAAAACATGACAATGACTCGCTAGCAGCTCATCTTCCATCTTCCTCCTCCTCAATCAGGAAAAAAACTTTCACACTTCAGTGTTGATTTTGAGCTAGCCAAAGCATATACTGACCTGTATTCTTGCCTGTTGATAGCCGTGTCACTTATTTTATTACTTAGTCATTATCAGGAACAAAGATATTGCCAGCAGCCTTCACTCACACACAAGTCTGCCACATTCTATAAGGCTATACAATCACATATATGTCAATTTGAATAAAGCTAGATTCATTGCTGTGCATCAATATGTCTGGTTGAGTTGAAGTAAAAAATGCCAAGGAGTGTACATGTCTTTCTCTAGCCAATTACAAGCAGACTTCTGTGATAATTTCCATTTACCTCATCTTGCTTCTTCTTAGCAACAGGGAGAGGCCATTGTGTACCACTCACCATGTAGGACACAGAAAGGAATGCATATAGTCCATACATATTTCTAAAAGGTGCCCTGCCATACATCATGGTATTTCAAATTGTTCTCAGGGGTCTCTAAAAATGGTATGTAACTTTAGTTGGGCTGAAAACGGTCCAAAGAGACCTTCACAACGCTATATTCAATTCAATTCAATTTTATTTATACAGCGCCTTTTACAATAGTATTGTCTCGTGGCACTTCACAGAAGGAGCACCCAAGAGCAACAGGGGCAAGGAAAAACTCTTATGTTCAGTTAATCTAGGAAGAAACCTTGGGCAGATCCACGACTCAAGGGGCTGACCCAACTGCCGGGGGTCATGCAGAAAAATTACAATCAGTGGTAACCATGACAGACTACAAGTTGCCTATGGTTTTAGCTGAGGTTCGTAACAGTTCATAATGGAGTGTTATCCCACTTTGCATTATATGGTAGTCAGTCTATAGGTGGTTATCAGGAATTATGGCTGGACAATGTAGCAGACATAGTGTCAAACTCAAAGGAGTGAGATGGGTCATGGGGGTAACAGTAAGGGGCCATTTGACAGTGCCATTGTGAGGGTGGGGGGTGTCACGAAGCTTCAAAGGGGCAACCTATATGCAACCTATTCAAAAAGCCTCAGAGTAAAGTGCTGTTTTTCTTCCTGATAATGAACTGTGCTCTGATTTGTTGCTGTCATGTCAACGTTGTAAGGCACGTCAAGTGAACTGACTATTTACATTAGTTCACTAATGTCAGAATTGCAAAGGACAGAGAACTAAAAGTGTTGGAATATTAAAGACATATTCTATGATAAACACATCCACTAATTGCTTGTAAACAGACACTTTGCAACGGTAAGCTTGTAATGTGTAGGGTTTCAACATAACCAGATAACTGATTCCTTATTGCAAAGTTACTGTTACAACCTCAGGTTAAAACTTACAAAGCCTTACAAAGCCTTTCTAAATGCATTGGACAGAATTAATAAGGGACTTTTCCAAAAAATTTTTGCAGCCTTTGTCCCAAACCTCCTGGTATTCAGCATACTTAAACGAGATGTTGCTGTTCTGCCTGTAAACTATTTCACGGATATTCAGTGATCTCGCATAGTTAGGATTTCATGGGGCGGGCACTAATCAAATACAGGAGAGCATGGATTGGGCTATAATACAGTGCCATTCACCAATGGCTCAAGCTTGGTCTATCTTGCATAAACTTGATCAACTATTCGGATTGGCCGGATTTCTCTGTTTCATTTTTTTCCATTGGCAATTGCAGACAGTGAAGATTTTATTACATTTTCACATGCACCATATAAATCAAACTCGTATAGACCTATCATATATCAAAAACAACAGGTAAAAAGGTTTTGTATGGCAGGGCACCTTTAAGTATCACAACACAGACACACAGCAGTACTTATCTCATTATTACCACACAGCAGTACTTATGTCATGATTACCACACAGCAGTGCTTATCTCATGATTACCACACAGCACTACTTATCTCATGATTACCACACAGCAGTACTTATCTCATCATTACCACACAGCAGTGCCCGGTAGAATCAGATCTCAGATCAATGGTCAGATTTGGTCAGATTTGGACACTCTCTCTCCCTCACACACACACACACACACATATATATAGGCGCCGACCGGGGGGAAGGGGTTGGGGGAGTTGGGATGATCGTAGGCCCTGGCACCAACATTTTAATATAATCAATGTTTGGGGGTCCAAAAATTATTTTCTGTCATAGGGCCCAAAATTCCTAGTGGTGCCTCTGCACACATACAAACACACAAACAGAGAGAGAGAGAGAGAGAAAGAAAGAGAGAGAGAGAGCATATATATATATATATATATATATATATATATATATATATATATATATATATATATATATATATATAAGCCAAGAGAGATATTAAACGCTGTTCCATCCTACCAGCAAGGTTACCTAAGTAGTGTACTCATAGTGGTTTTGTAGGAGCCTGGTGACATTACTGGAGCAATTTACCGGCACAGGATGCAATCATGTGTTTTTGTCCCATCCCCTATTCCCTGTAGTTGGTTCCTTTTAACCCAAGAGTGGAAGATGGAGGCCAAAGTGACCTGCAGACTTAGAGCAGATTTCTGCTCTATTTTACAATGGAAACAAACCACACTGTGATATGCCATTTAATCCTCAATGTAAAAGTCGGGATTTTGTGTACTTTATACTTTATTGGTTGAGCTGCAAAGGACAGAAGCAGTGTGTGTGTGTGTGTGTGTGTGTGTGTGCGCGCGCTGTGTGTGTGTGTGTGTGTGTGTGTGTAAACTTTTTTTCAGTTGTCAAATTTCTAAAACACAATGAACACAATTACACTCAGAGTTAATCAGAAAATGTAATGACTACCTACATGAATTCTAAATATAACAAAAATACTTTACAATACATTATTTTAGAAGAAGTCTCTAGGCTATTAGATATCATATATATTTAGAGATGAAATATTGCTGTGCCCAATTCCCAACATTACTGCAATAAGCCCTTGTGTTAAAGAAATTTGTTACCTAAAAACTTCACATTTAATAGCAAATCTATGTTGTGAAAAGGTGTTTTAGTACAGTAATTGCAAACTAAATCCAAAAGGATGGATTCAATTTCATTGCTATGTCATGTACACTGCCAACCTAATATCAGATTTTGCGAGTGGTTATATTGCTGGAGAGCTATTTATCTCACAATTTCAGGCAACATGGCCCAGCATGAAATGAACATAACCACTGCAAAATCAGAGCAATTCGAGGGATGTAGGATTCTTCCAGTATTGCACCAAGGACAGATGTCTCAGAGCACTGAGGGATGACCATGGAAACCTGCAACATATAACAATAATAATAATAATAATAATAATAATAGACAAAATGTAGAGGTAATGCATATATACAAGATGAACATGTCCCCTAAGGCTATATGCTGACATTCAGAATAAGAGGTAAAACGAAAACGCTTTCTATGAACGCAGTATTTATAAGGCATTATCACTGCACTCATAATGGGTTATAATGCATTCATAATGCTTTATAAATTATGACATTAGTATAACTAATATGCTTATACAATCTCATTATAAGAAATTATAAGAAATTATAATGTTATTATATAAGCCTTTACAGTGAAGTGTCACAAAGCCTTATAAGCTTTCTGGCCTTTTGATACTAGGGAAACATGTCACTTTACTTTTTGTCTGTAATGTCTAAGATAACTCATTGTACTATAGTATTTTAAGTGGTTACGTAGTTAAGTTTTTCACTACAGATAACAGCTAGATGTAGCAGGACACAACATGACGTGGCATTGAATCTCCCACTGAGGATGCAGAGTTGTATACATTAGAAATGTGAAATAGAAATGTGATTTTACTGTGCATGGATGGTTTTTTTTTGTTTTTTTTCTAGGGGTAACTGAGTTAAAATGCCCACATGGAAGATAAACACACTTAGTTACTCAGGCTGTAGCACAGAACATTAATTAAAGAGAATGATAGATACACAAGTGCAGAAAAGCAAGACACTTGCACCTTATTAATTCCTCATCACACATCTGTGTTTTATTCAGCATCAGAAAGTTGAATAAAAAGAGCCCTTCTTATTATCTTTTCTTTCATTCAGCCAGGGCACATGTGCAGTTGCATGATGACAACACTGTTCTTAACCTATTGCCTCACAGTTGTGCACAATAAAAAAAAAAAACATTCAAATACATCCTGCTATTTGAAAGGACACAAGTGCAGATGGCTGATTATAAATGATTAAGCTATTTTGAGAAGGAGTGTCATTTGCTGCTGAGTCTTTTTGTTTGTCTGAGAGGCCCTGAATCAACGAGTGTGGCTCTAAATGGCACATGTAGGAAAGATGAATGGCCTGGAATAAGGGATCTCATCCCCCCAATGCAAGTGGCCTATTGGCCTAACATTCATCCAAGCTGCTCTTATCCCTCTTTTTAATATCCTCCTCCATCCCATAATGTTGGCCTGCTGTGATTGCCTTTATGAAGCAGAGTCAATGTGCTTTCCAGTATAGTCCAGTATAGTATAAGCACTGGAAGAATGAACCCTATTGGCTATACTCAATGCTTATACTCAACTTACCTCTCAGATCACACACTCACACCCACACAGAGATTTGAGCTCATCACAGTTGTATACATCTTGTGTGAACATGTAATAGCATGATTGTTCAATTTACTGTATATAATGGGATTTCCATTGATTGTGGTACTATGATATCAAACAGCTCTCTCTCTCTCTCTCTCTCTCTCTCTCTCTCTCTATATATATATATATATATATATATATATATATATATATTTGTATATATAATCAATATTACTATTAAACCAGTAGATTTGTACAATTGATTTGTTGACTAATTGATTGTCTGATTGATTAATTAGTCTGCCAGTGGGTTAACTGATTAATGTCATTCACATCAACATAATTTTACCATGTCTTTGATTGTAATTAAGCTATTAGCTCTATGAGCTTTCCAAGTTACTACTTCAAACATTTTTTTTCTTGATCACATAGTATAATCCATTACTGGTAGAACTGACATTTCAATTTATCAATCTTGCGGCTTCCTTTTAATAGAAGGTTGCTTTTATGACCAGGGAAAAAGAACGCTGTAAGTTCTCTATAAGAATTCCCTTTCCCTGGGCATATCAGTGAGCTATTAAGACTGAATGAGCAATCAATAGACAATCTTTTATCCTGCTGTGGTGCTGCATTGTGAGTGATGTGCAGCAACTGCACTCCCTCCCTCACTCTCTCACTCCCTCTTTCCCTTATTCTCTCAAATCTGTTATCCCTTGAGAATAATTGTCAGGATTTATGTAAATTAAATGTGCCTGTGTTCTCTTTGAAGCCAGTTCCTCTGTGTTTATCTGAAGGGAAGTTGGTCTCCATGTTAACAGTGTATTTTCTTCACACAAAAGATTGCCTGTGTCAATAATAACAAACCTTTTCCAACATTTGCCTACATTTAAAAGATTGCCTTTCATGAGACTTCTGCAGAACAGAAAAAGAATTATACTGACGGACAGAGTACCCCTATTTCAAATGTACCAGACCGATTTCCTCTGGCAGGATGCGGAGCAAATGTAACGGGAGAGTGTTATGGAGGGGTCGAATAAGCAGTGAGCCTTTTTCCTGAGAGGAAGCTGCTGAAACACACAATACACTGAAGTTTAAAAGAAAAAAAGCCCATCAATATCTCTCCACCTCAAGACAACTGAGAAAGTTTGCCTTACTGAGTAAGCTATTTAAAAAGCCCAACAATGTCTCTTCCACCGCATAATGACTGAGAATGTTAGTCTCTCTGACCATGCTGTTAAAAAGGCCAACAAAGGCTTTTCCGCCACAAGACAACAGTCGACTCTGGCCTGGGTTATAAGATCCTGAGGGCTTTTCTCAATAGAGTGTCCTGACAGGAGGCCTTACTGCATGGGACATATGCTGCTAAGCACTGCATAGGGATGTGGCATCTGTGGATGTAATCCACCATCCATTCAGGACTTACACAGCAAGGGGATGCACCAGTAAAGCTAAGAGAATCACTCAGGACACCATCCATCCCAGCCACAGACTTGTGCCAGTCACAGGACCAAGCAACATCACATTTGACTAGCAATGTCACAGCCTTAAGGTATGGGTCTGTAGACTGCAGAAATTACTTTTAATTTTCCCACCAGGTAGTCAGGCTAATGAACAGTGATCAAGCACAGCCAAAGCCCATGCCTGCCAGTCTTTGATAATACACACACACACGCACCACAAATACACCACATCACACAGCACTGCACTTCATCCCACTCGGTCATTTTCACAGCTCTCACTCACTCTTCCATGAGTCAGATTGAACAAGTGTGTCTATGATGTATATTGGGCTTCAAGGCTATGCTGTGTACTGGGCTATAGGGCTATGCGGTATATTGTGCTTCAAGGCTATGAGGCTATGCTGTATTGGACTTCAAGGCTATGAGGCAAAGATGTATATTGGGCTTCAATGCTATGCTGTGTACTAGGCTTCAAGGCTATGGGGCTATGCTGTATATTGTGGTTCAAGGCTATGAGGCTATGCTGTATTGGACTTCAAGGCTATGAGGCTATGCTGTATTGGGCTTCAAGGCTATGAGGCTGTGCTGTGTATTGGACTTCAAGGCTATGAGGCTACGCTGTATATTGGGCTTCTTGCCTATTTTACAAAGGCAGAACCGTGACACCATTGCTTTACCTCAATATGCATAGTCATTTCTTTATGTGGGGTGATATCAAAATCATTTGTGAATATTTGCCATTATACCACTGCTTGATCAAATTTCCTATTGTGATGCGCTATTTAGAACGTGCATCATGCACACCTATGAGGAAGTTCCACTTTTCTGGCCGCATTACACTTTTATATCAATTCGCCCAACTCACTGTGTCACATTAACATGGGTTACAACTTACAGCCTGACGGAGCACAGCAACATTTTAACTTGTGACTGAGACGGATTTTATGTCTGTTACACGTATGGGTATGGGAGTATGGGAAATGGTGATTTTACAAAAGCCAAGACAGTACAGAATCAGGATGGGGTGCTTGGCAATGACAGACAGGACTAACAACCCACTTGTGATCATAGCAACCATACATTTAGAACTAGTAAGGACAGTTTATTCCAGTAAGTTTTGAATGAGTTGATGTGCAGCGGAAAGTAGTTCTGCAAACGAGCCATTAAAATGTGTAAATCATTAGCAAAACTACATAGCACAGACGTGGCAACAGTGGTATAAGTGGGATAATGAACTCCACGGCGTGTGTATATCAGTTAATATTGCTCTTATTATGTTGTAAGGGCCTTATCACCACCTCAAATGTGCAGTATTCACCGATATATGCAAGGCGTGTCATTCATTATCCCTTACTCTACCTCTGCCATAGACTTGCTTACAGTAATATTTTGACCTCTGCCAGATAGCATTTATCAATAGCCTCTCACAAATCATTGTAGTTTCACTCAGTGTGCTCAGCAGCCAAAAAGATGTCTTATACTCTCATGCTTGAGCTATAATATTGATGAAGCTGTGTTTGTGCAAGTCCATACTCCACAGAGGTATCTTGTATAGGACTTTATACACTTCTGTCTCCAAGGTCTTTGTACTGGGAGTATGGTACAGTACACAGTCAATCAATTTTTAAACATGCTCTTTAAAACACAGAATGAGCCAAAGTCTAAAAGTCTCCAACTGAAAAAAAGAAAAAATAAATGTGTATGTGTGTATGTGTGTATGTGCGTACTTTGTGTGTGTAAGAGAGAGAGAGAGAGAGAGAGAGAGAGTCATGTGTCACTGTAAAAAATAAATCATGGTTTTAACTTTTAACTAGCTGCATAACTATTTTAAGTTGACCACATTTAAGATAATGAGTTGTGATAATGAGTTCAGACCTCAAAACACAAAAAAATAATTGCCATATTCTGTAGTTATTCTGACAAATAATTGTAAGTTATCACAAATAAAAGGAAGTCTTATTTTTTACAGTGATGAACTCTAAAAATGGGTCTCATGGACCCAAACATCAAAGGAGGGTAGATCTGAGCTATAAGAAACGAGACTGGCTGTGTGAGGAACCATCGATTTAGACTCCAGGAGTCAGGTATTAAAGCCAGTAGCATGGCATGTGGTTTAACTGTTCCTCTATGTTGTCCTCACCAGCTCACCTTGAACTCCTCTGCCCTTCTTGTCTCCCAAAATGCTACTTCACCAAAACTGGACACTCGGACAAATAGCCAGAAAATTGGGCTGTCTGAGAACCATCTGTGCAGGTTCAACTGTCCAGCCTCAGAGGTGCGATTTTGCACTAGAAGATTCTCCACAGTAGTTTTACCATTGAATACACCGGCATTGATCGACATGTTCAGTCCACCTCCTTCTCCCTAGTTACTGTTGCTATGTGAGACAAACAACAGCTTCGAAGATGCATTTCAAGTATGCTAGCAACACTAACTAGGAGCCTTCTGGTTGGTGGGTTCCAGATCCATGACAGACCAAACAGAAGGCCAACAATTGGTCAGCTGGGTGACTTGTGAGTCATTTGATGCAACCTGCATACCATTAGCTTTTTGACGAATACTCCCAAGACCAACTTAAATGTATGTGTATATTGATGACGCTACAGGAGGAGAGTAGAAGAATGTTTTCTGACTGACAATCAGGCAACCTGGGTTCAATTCCTGGTCTGTGTCTGCTCAATAGCAGTTTACTTTACTTTACTTTGAAGTTAATGGTATCTTTTCATAGCCACAGTATTCCTCCTCAAGTACAGAATAAACTGTGGTTTTCTGCATGTCACAGCAATGCCAAGTGGGCATGGACACAGGCCTAGAGGAGGAGGGGTGTAAGAACATATGAGTGAGTGTGTCTCAGGTAACTCACTTTGTGTTTCACCTTTGTTAAATCTGACACTGCATGGAAATTCACAAATTTGACAAATATGGCACAAACCAAATGGTTTTGGGGCAATACTTTGAGAAATCTTGAATGAGGAAACTGGTCAGATTTCAGTCTTGTTCACAGTTCAGGGTGCAAGCCTGCGTTTTTTTTTACCCCTGCCATGTAATCACTGAAGTGAACGTGAAGCTAGTAAAATAAACTAAAAATGTTTCCTGGTATTCCTTTAAAAGTGTTTCCATTTCACAAATGTGCTCCAACAGACAGGACAGATCTAGAAGCATTCGCAGATTATGCTGTTCTTCTTTAGAGGTATGTATGCAAACTATAGGTTTATAACTGAGAAACTCACAGTTAATGTTGGTGGTTGACACTCACACTGTTGGCGGCTCTCTCCAAATGGTTCATGGGTAATACTAGCAGCTGCTGAATAATGAGAGAATGAGAAGAGAAAATAATTCTCACTCTGTTTGCCTAAATGAAGGATTTCCTAAATTTAAGAGTCTGTGAACCCACAAAGTCTCACTTTGTGAACCTGTCACACTTGTCTTGGAAGAGTTAAGGTTGTGCTGCTCAGCAGCAGAACTTACTATTTTCAACTGTAATACAGGGCTTTCTAGACACGGGTGTGAATGCATCATTGATTGAACAAAAGTTCCATTGTACCCTGATACTGGTACAAAGCAACTTTTTTTTGTTGTTGTTAACGGGAACAAACTCCAGAATATCACTTCTTATACATGTGTTTTTTTAATGGAAAAGTCTCACACTTCTACTTTCATAGTCCCAGAAATGTAAATGCAACTTGTCTTTGTGTTCTCTTACTGCAAATGGTTTTCACAATGCGCAGTCTATTCCTACATAGTGTGCTTTCAGGTGCATACTGTGACCCAGTTAGACTTAATAGGGTTTTCACATACAGCATAACAATAGGAATGCTGGATCTCCCTTATTTCCAGTGACTTGCATCATACCAATGGTTTGCCACTTTGACAAGGTGTAAGATGAACTCTGACCTTTGTGGCACACTGTGACAGCAATTCTGCATTGAAAGCAGTGGCCAACACAGCAAAGAATAGCTTAGTACTTGGGTACCAACCTGTTGCTGGATCTGCCATTGTGATTTAACAGTGAGGCAAAAGGCATCATTTAGGGGCGGTGGTGGCACAGGTGGTAGAGGAGCTGTTCAACAACCGAAGGGTTCGAGCCCCACTCTGCCTGACCCCATCGAAGAGCAAGATACTGAACCCCAGCGGGGCCCCTTGCATGGCAGCCCCCGCCACTGGTGCATGAATGGGTGAATATGAGGCATACTCTGAAAAGCGCATTGAGTACGCGTAGGAGTAGAAAAGCACAATATAAATTGAGTCCATTTGCCATTGTTTCTAGTTTGTCTCATCTCACCCCCCCTGCCCCCGCCCCCGCCCCCATGCACAAATAGGCTGAGAAAGACACACATATTTTACACTCAGTAACCATATGCATATGACAATGAAAAAAATCCTTGTATCCTTGTATCCAATCCATGCTGCCTGGGTGAAGACATACAGCAGACAGTGAAAAAGAGTTTTCATCAGAATGCTTTATGAAATACCAGAATGCAAAACTGACTGTTGGGAGAGCTGCATCACCTTGGTGACAAGCCAGTCTCCAAAACAGAGACAGCTGGGCAAGCCAATGTAGCAAAGACACACAATGACTGCCCTGCTCATCTGGAAAAAAAGACACTGTGATAGATTTCTTCTGTCACCAGCAGTCAAAGACCAGAGTCTTATTGTCTGACTAAGGTGTCAACACATATTTTTTTCTCAGTTTTTTTTATTGTGGAAATGGAATTCATAACTGCATTGAACGGAACAGGAAGAGAAACAATTTGTTCACCTTAATATAACCATGAGGACACTTAATGTGAAATGGTTGTGAGACATGACGCATCAGCAGGGTTTAGCCAAATTTCAGGGAGCAGCACACAATACTATGTTAAAACATTTGTGCCATAAATTTGGCATTCTGTAAGGTTTCGTTTAGGAGCCGACTGTCATGCAAAGCTGCATTCTATTTCAATGCTCCAAAGAGCCATGTAATCTATATTTATGATTTCATCAGCTGAGAAAAAAATATGGCTCCTGTAACAGAACAAAAGAGGAATATTTATGAGCAGGGTTGCCAGCAGTATATCTCATTCATAAAAAAAAAAAATGAAAAGAAAGAAACCATGGCATAAATGGAAAACATTTAAGAAGGCGGTTATATTTCTGTCTGCCCCTATTCAAAGGCTTAACATGATCGGCCTGTGCTGTGCCTACACCCCTAACCACCAAACAGCATGTTATTTCCTCAGATATGCAAAGCCTATTATCACAAAGCCCCCATTTATTAATTCACATGTCATCGTACCACCTCCTAATACTGTAATAAAAGAAACAGATAGAGGTGGGCTTTACCCGGTAATTTAAAAGTAGCCGTCTATTTATGGACAAATCACACACACACACACACACACACACACACACACACACACACACAAAGCTATGAGACTGCTTTCACTGCTGAAATGTCTATACCTGGCAAAAGCACAATAACCACATATGTTTTAAGCAGTCAGATATGGAGTCCAATCAAAGGCTTATGTAGGGGTTGGCTTGCAGACACAGCTGACTTGTCACATCACTGTGTTAGTCAATGGCTCAGTGGAAGGGGGCAGATGTTAGTGCAGAGGCAGCAGCCAGAAGATGAGAAAGCTTGGCATGAGAAAAGTCTATCACACCACGCTGTGCTCTGTTGCCCCCTGAATTTATGGAGATGCTAATTTCATTTCATGTTCCATTGAGTCCTTCAGCTAGCAAGTCAGCGCTTGCTGCTGTGGCATCCACCATTCAGTCTGCTTGTCTCTCCATACTTACCTTCCTCTCTCCTCCCCCTCTCTCTATTTCTCTCTTTCTCTGTCTCCCTCTCTTCTTCATGCGTGGCCACAGTGTGGCATGAACAATCAGTGATGTGACAACAGGTCCCAACTGTTTCTCTAATGCCTCTTGAAACAGCTGAGACATGCCACAAGAAGAGAGGATGATCCAGCTTTCAATTTACTAACCAGGAGGCTGATAGGCATGTGGAAAGAAGTGATTTTTTCTCATCCCCCTCCCCTGTTAGGTAAAGCAACGAGGTGCAGGCACTTCTAGCCATCTGGTCAAAGTAGCACTTAGTGACAGATTGAGGACTAAGATGTGGGAGAGAGTGAGAGAACAATTCTGTGTAGAACAACACCAGCTCCTGAAACCTGACAAATTAAAGATGGATTCATTTTATACACATTTACACCAAAACAACAGCAAAACAGCAAAGAATCATGTATATTTATGTATGCATACATCTATTTATATTTTAAAACATGTTAATAACAATTTCTAGTTTGTAAATACCGTGCATAGGTGGGTAGCTTTTTCAATGGATGTTTTGATATAATTCTGTTGATAACATTCTACACTTTCATTTCATACAGAGGGTCTAGACATTCAGTAGTGGGATTCAATTGCTTTCTTGAGGTGTTTAAGTTGAAAAAGATTTGATCAGCCCCTGACTGATAGCTCTGCATTAACCATGCCTCCCTCTGTTCACTGATTGGACAGGTTAAAATGCCTCCTGAGAAAACAAGCTCAATGGGATCAAATCCAGACTAGCACTGTAGGGAGATAATCAAGCGGAAGTGCTAGGAAGGCATGGCTAGGCTACAAATTTGTGAAAAAGTCCATTGAATGTGGTGAAGACAATGCTAATTAAACAAACAATGTTAACAAGAGAGCTGAAATAAACAAGATATAGCAATATATACCAATAAATACCACAGCATAAGTTAAAATGCAAGTCTTTGCTTTATTTTTGTCTTCATGCAAACACTGAAAGCAGTTTTGTGAGATCTTCACCTTGGCCAGTGTTTTTCAGTGATATAAAACAATGTTCACATACGGATGAAGGCCGTAAAAATCTGCCCAAAAAATCTCACTTTGAGTGGAAATTGCCTTAATTAACAAGAGACTATGGAAAACAGTGTGACAACTTAACAATGCACAAGCTTGACATTGTGTGAAATATCCTTATGTTCATTAGAGTGTATTTTTTGAATGGTTGTGAAAGCTCATATTTTTCTTTGTTGCCTGAGCCACCAGTCTGATTTGAACAAGTGGCACCCTGGAAAGGCTTAAGGGGACCACGGCATGAAGAATCCTCTCTCTGCGCCAGGACCCCCAGGAGATTTCAGATGATCATTGATCATCCACTCAGACATAAAGGACACCGAACACCCTCATATTTGCCTGTCGGTCGAGCAGGCAGGAAGGTGAGGGGGTTGGGAGTGGGAGGACAGCGGTGGGTTAGGTAAGGGTTGGCATATATCAGATAATTCATGCTGTGCCCATTGCTGCCCCATGAGCTGAGATGTCAATTTAATGTATTCAGGGAAGATGTGAGGCGCAGTCAGCACGCTTGAATGCACACAGTAGGCCTGAGAGGGTGTGATATCTGGGGCTTTCACACATAGCCAAGACAGCTAGCCTTTGGGCTGATTAACCTATTAGCACTGACCTAAGCTTTCCATCGACAGAGCTAGCAGACAAATAGGTTAGCTCTGAGCTAAGAGTGCTAACTGCAGAAGTAGCATTGCTAATGCCAAACAGAAATTGCCTGCTTGACAGACTGCATTCGAAAGCTTACTCTGCCAGTGGCTATACCGACACAATGATTAGTTAGCATGCCTCCCACAAACATGATTTTTTTTGCATGAATACTGAAGCACACACAAGTGCACTGCAGTCTACATTGAAGAAGTCCTTTGGGCCACAGCTGAACATGAAGTATTGGCAAAACTGCAGAGAGAACCTAATTTTGCCACCAGATTAACACTGATGGTATGGATGGAGACAGGCGGCTTAAAGAGTTTGTGTTCGTAATCAGTGTCTGCTTAGGTGCGTATGGTCCTTCCAGACCTCCCTGACAGAACAAATGAGAGGGAGAGGGAGAGAGAGAGAGAGATGGAACAGGGAAACAAGGTAGGGGAGAGGAAAATCCATTATAGCTCCTGATAAGGCACATGGCATATGCGGAAAAGGTCCAGAAATGTCATGCCAACCTGCAATGCCACATCCCCCCTACGCCTCCACCTCCCACCCCCCACTCTGCATTCTAGAAGAAGGATTGTTGTAATCTAGGCCATAATGAAATTCCCTGCAGAGAGGCATTAAGATGCGTAGAAAGGGGTGAGCTTCATGGGGATAGAGAGCGTGGGGATAGAGAGTAGGGGGAAAGGTGGGGGGGGGGGAGTGTGGTTTTAAAGAATTTATGTGAGGATGGCACACAAGCCCATGCTGTTCCCCTGCTCTGGGCCTCATCTCATTATGGCAGAGAGGCTTCAGAGCTGAGCCGAGTGCCAAGGCAGTGGTGCCAAATCAGGCGCCCCGCTCAGGGACCAGGGACCAGGGACCAGGCGGGCAGCAGAGCGGAGGACACGGTGGCTTTCACTTCTCTGTTAGCCACCATCCAGACTCATGCATTAACCCCCTCATGAGAGTTGTGGAAATGCAATCACAGACCAGCAAATCTGAAGCCCAGCTGCTCGAAACACCATAACAACACATGTTCCCAGAAACACATCTAATACAGTACTATACCAAGTTAGCCACACCGGTTAGGGTACAACAGTCATTTCGACAACTGGAGCCCAGCTGTGCCATTTCAAGCACAGCTGGACGAAAAGCAAGCGTATTACTTTTTACTAGCGCCTTGAGATGTGGTGTTTTTGCATCCGCACTCAATCCCAATTGAGCCCCAGCCGTTTGTGATGGGCTGTGAAGGAGCTGGGAGCGCTTTAAGAGACTCCAGACTAGAAGGTATGTTTAATCAGCCATGTAATGCTCCCTGTCTGAGACCTCTGCATTGATCCACTGCAGATGCGGGTCAGTGGTCCATACATGCAGCTAAGGAGATCTCTGATTGGCTGGCTGCACTGCACAGCTCCATTCTAGCCATCCTAATGGGTGCAGATTGCCGCTCATACTGTTGAGACAGACCTGTGTGTCATCAGCCATGACTCTTATTAATCGTAATGGTAACCTACACTTAACTGTTAGGAAAAGTGCCAGCCAAGCTGTATGGTCTAATCTCAATGTATAGCGCCTAGTGATTTGTTGCGTGTAACAGTCAAGATCAACAAATGAAATGTGCTGTCAGCCTTTTGTCTTCTAGTCAAAATATGAAGCTGTGAATCTCTCTCACTTAGCCACCTATCACCTTCAGTTAATATGAACCCCTGCAGGTACATCCAGCCAGGTATTCTTAAGCATATAAATGTATTTTGATTGGAACTGTTCAACTGTGATCTCTGGAAAAAGAAACCCTAATAAATTCAATGAATGCCCCTTAAACCTGGCATCACTACATTATGTCTAATGACAATCTTTAGGTCTGCTTGTACAAGCTTTGATGCCCTACCTGCTTTTGGCCTCCTGTGAGCAAAACTGTGCTTAATTATACGCCCTGCATTTGCACATTTGGAAAGCAGCCTGTGGTAACCACAGGGCAGAATATGATTTCTTCCCTCCATGAGCAGTGGGGAAAAGTGGTCAATTATCCACTACAGGCAGATTTGACACTGGTAATGTGCTGTAGCTCTCCCTTTATGTGTGCTATCTGGCAGTGCAGTGAGAGATGCCCTGAGCCAAGGGAGAAGAAGTCTAAAGAAGGAGCAGAGGAGAGCGAGAGCAGCAGGGACCTTTCTCTTTCTCTCACTCTCTCTCTCTCCCTCTTCCCCCTTCTTCCTCCCTCTTTTACTCTCTCTCTCTCCCTCTTCCTCCCTCTCTCTGTCTCTCTCTCCCTCTCCCCCCTCTCTCTCTCCCTCTCTCCCCCTCTCTCTCCCTCTCTTACTCTCTCCCTCTCTCTCCCCCCCCCCCCCCCCCCTCTCTCTCTGGTTGCATAGAGACGTGGAGCTCACTACAGCTGAAGAGGGTCAGGCAGCCATTTTTCTTTTTCAGAAGGTGTTTGTAGTGTTATGAGGAGGAAAGAATAATGACAGCTTGGACCTGATTCACTAAGGAACCTATTCAGTACATGTTAAGCACAGCGATCATTAACTTTGCTTTTATGTTCAGTCTTTAAAACTCAATAATTCGACTGACAGCTGCAACAACAGCAAGTGCCTGCAATTGTTTTTTTTTTTTTCTTCTTCCTCCTCTTTCTTTCCTTCCCTCACCTCTTTGCTGGCTCCGTCTGTTCACTCCTGAGTTAGGTGTGTGTGATGGTCTTTGCATCTCTAAGCAAAAAGCGTATTGCTACCTGTCAATATTTACAGCATTGGCGTGCCTATTAGCATACATTTTCAGGAGTAAATTGATTCCAATTAGCAGGCATTTGATTTGCAGGCGTAAATTTGAAATGTTATGATGAATGAAAGGCTGCTGTGAGCCTGTGGCTGACTGTAGTCTATGAAGGGAATGCTGTGACTCTTTTGAACAGATCAAATATCTAAAGTTCCATAGGAGCCAGGATTCCACCGTAATGTGAAACACACACATGCCACTCACACACACACACTCGAACACACATTACACTCACGCATGTGCGTGTGCACACACATGCAGACACAGACACAGACACACACACACACACACACATGCACACATACATGCACAACTCACCCTTTAAGCAACTAAGAGACAGTCAGTCAGTACAACCACAGACGTTGCAGTTAAGCAATGACAGACATGCAGCTGGAGGCTTTCAGGAGTGTGTGTGTATATGTGTGTGTGTGTGTGTGTGTATACTGGCTCTAACGAGAAGAGACGGCTCAGCCTCTCGGATCTCGTTCAGTGGAAACGGCAGTGATGCCTGTGAGAGCCCCCATCAGCTGAGAGTGATTGCTCCACGGGCACTGCCGAGGACAGACAGCCGGGGCCCCTCTGATAAACAAGAGGTGCAGAAACAGGACGCCAGCATAGAAGGTGCTTGTACAGCTGTCCCCGCCGATAAACATGACAAGCTACCTGCCACTCTCTCTTTCTTTCCCTCTCTGTCTTTTCTCTCTCTCTCTTTCTCTCACTCACTCTCTCTCTCTCTTGCACACACACACACACACACACACACACACTTATACAGACACATTATCTCCCCCCTTCCCGCAAATGATGTGAACTAGTCTTTGACATTTCTGAGAACACTAAAGAGAAAAAAAGATAGAACACAGACTTACAACTGTGTTTTGGCAAGAGTTTGCAAATGATTGTATGCAAGCTACAGCTCTCTTCTCAAATGTTTGTTTGTTTGTTTGTTTGCCATCCATATTTATAGTGTTCCAGTGCCTGACAAAATGCTCTGGTGGAGCTATCCTTCACTGACTTCCATTCATGTCCACACTGGTGAGACTTAGTGCATGAAACAAAACCCACAGGTGTGTGTGTGTGTGTGTGTGTGTGTCATTCTTAATAGGTTTCAAAAAGCTCTCTGTTCTTCTCTGCCATTGTGTGATGTTATACGATTACTGAGGTCCGACTCCTCTGGACTCCCTGGTGTGTGTCTGTGTGAGTGTGTGTACCTGTGTGTGTGTGTGTCTACGAGTGTGTGTGTGTGTGTGTGTGTGTGTTCAGACAGCAGTGGAGAGAAAACCCTCATTAGGAGAGGCAGCCGTGTGTACTGCCAGTCTCCCTCATAGCATGCCAATGAGGACCAGCTTGCCTCTCTTCTTCATCATCTCTCTCTCTCTCCATCTCTCCCTCCTGCTTTCAGGTGTACCATGTCCCTACACCTTTGTGTAATTAGACAATCCATCGGTAAAATGGGATGAAGATTACAGAGCGGGACGCCAACGCAGCGTGTGCTTGGGGAGGAAGACTTGCCTGCACTCCCCGAGGTCAGCCACAAAGTCATTCTGTGATACCCACAGCAATCACACTCAGATGCAGTTCATCAGAGACCCATAGATGAGCTTGCAGATTCAGTCGCATCTGGGGGCAACGAAAGAACGAACAAACGTGTGTCTCTCCATTCTATCTTCTTTCATCTCAGTCCTGACTCCGAGTCCCTCAGACTAGTCCCATGGGAAGTTATACTGGCATGAACAACAGGTGAAGACAGTGGACAAATTAAGGTCACACTTTCAACCTTCAGCAATACTGACTCAATAATTCATTAATGTTAGCAGCACAGCAGCTTGACACAAAGCATCATTTTTTTTACAGATACATACAGCTTGAAGGATATTTTAACATGTCCTTAGAATGGTATGTCAGAAGGGTGAGCGATCTGGAGGCATGTTCAAGACAGCTACATGGTGCTAAAAAGTGAAATAATAATAATAGCTATAAAAAATGTTGTGCATCTAAGAATTTGATTCTGTCATCACTCATTGTCAGTTTTATTGACCAGCACCACCAATATGTGTATGGCCTTATTTCACCTCATAAGTCCCTGCTCACTGCTGCCAAAGTATTATATGGTAGTGTGTGTGTGTGTGTGTTTATCTTCCCCCAACACACTGACCCAAAACTCCCAAAACTAGCAGAGAAGCAGAGAAACAGAGAAACTCAATTCCATTTTTATTGCTGTGCAAAAGAATGACTCTTGGTGGGAGAGAGACTTCAGTTTTCTCATCCTTGGGAGTTTTTCCTTTCCTACCCTGGACACTTGAAAAAACACATTATTCACATTTGAGCACCAACAATCAAGAATACTGGCACTATGGTGGCTACCACCAAAAGTCATTTTAAGCCCTGATACATGTATAAGCACCCAGCGGATCTGGTGCAGAGAAGCTTAAGGTAAGTATAAATGGACAGGTTTGAGCCATGAACTGTTTTGCAAACTGAATTTAATATTCATTTTGATAAATTGATGATGTTATAATGCAGTAATGCAATATATTATAATGACTGGATCTAACACTTTATGGGAAAATAAAGTTAAGTGCTTACTGAAAATGCAAGAGAATATATGTTGCCTCTTTAACAAAATGCATTACAAAAGTACTGTTTCAAATGTTGCTTTTTAATTTGCAACTACATGTTATTCAGCTTATAATGTAAACATAATTCCATACAATACTAGACTTTATGATACAGTATGATATGGTGTATTTTGTGCTACTGTAAATGCAAAGTTTTTGGCTGCTGCTTGCCTGTTGCAAGCCTCTAGATGTTACATAGACTTACAGTGGCACGTCCAGTTAGCAAGCTCAGGCAGGACATTATTCCATGGGTCTGAATATCACCATATCTGCTATATCAGTGATGGGTGTAAACTTGTGTAGATGAACCCCTACCCCCAGAAATGCTGACATTTGCTGCACTCTTAAAAAAAAGAAAAAAAGAAAAACACGGTTCTATAGCATAAATGTTTTACATCCTCCTAAGGGAGTGATGTTAAATTAAACGTTTAGGGCTATTTGTCTGAACAAAATATCTAGAACAGCTCAACCATTAATGAACCTTCCATCAAGGTTTTCTTTTCCATGAAGAACCGGAGAACATTTTAAATAGAGAACCTCTTGGGAGATTTTACATGAATAACTTTTAGCTTCTTTAAAAGAAGCCACCAAAACTGTTCTAGGATTCTCAATTTTTTTATCTTTTTTTTTTTTCTCTCTCAGAGTGTAGAGGTGAATCGATTCACAGCTGGAGTCTGTCAGCACTGCAGATGTGTGTCCAGCTCCAGCTCAGCCCGTCCTAGAGCGACTCCAGGGAGTCTTGCCGATACATGTGAGGATAGAGGCGGGACTTAAGTTCAGCTGAGTGGTTTCCCCTGTGGTGCGACTTCTGCTTGTCCCCATCCTTGTCCTTGTCAGCGTCCTCTGTGTTGGACATGTTGGCGTTGACCTCTGAGTCAAGGTCGTTACAAGAGGGGTCAGAGGTCACGTGGGAATGGTACTCAATCTCCTCCACACAGGGGGGCTCGTCATCAACAAAACAGCTGCAGGGGAAAACACACACACACAAGCACCAAGACCCGTTAGTTTACAGTGATTGTCAATCACACACAGTTGAAGATTTACACTGATTCACTATGCTTGCAAGGAACTTCAGAGGGTTAATGGGCTAACAGCCCACAACCACTGTTACACCAATGCAGATGGTAACTGTAAAGTAAGCAGAGCTCAATTAATGTCTGAGTGTTAAAATGTCTTTGTTATAATTACTAAAATCTCCCCTTTGCTCATCTTGATGTTGGCCAGTTCTACATCTGAGGTAATTTAATTTAATCCTCAGTGGACAATCTGCTCCTGGGCTTTGACACCTCATTATTCAACTCCTCCAGTTCATCTAGAAGGGGAAAAGTGTCTCTCCACCTCCTCCTCCCAGGAATAATGCTGACAGGTCATGACTTCTCAGGGGATGATGGCTATCAGAGGGAGAGTTATACTGCAGCTAAATGCCCCCCCCCCTCCTTTAGATTGTTTATCTTTTCTCCATTTTTAATTTACGTGTGACTCTTTTCTACTGTGTGGTGGTGGCATAGTGGTTAAGGAACCTGGCCAGCATGCTAGAAGCCTGGAAGTTGTGGGTTTGAATCCCGGTTGCTTAACCCTAAGTTGCTCTAGGGGAGACAGACAAATCTGCTAAATGTAAATGTACTTTGTTTAAAGACGCTGAACATAGCATTCTTATAAGAGAGGAAACAAAACTACTTAGATATCAGAGTGGAAATGCTCCATACTTATCCACTGTTTGAACAGTGCATCCACTGTTTGGCTGAACAGACAAATGAAATGATTGCGTGATGAGATATGAATATGAATTCACTTGATCTATGTCTGACCATTCAGTGGCCTGTACTAAAAATGATTAAGTTATAAATTATAAAATTATAAAAATATAATGTCCAAACTATTATATGGATGTCTGAAGTGTGGTGAATTCATAATTTACAATTATTCTGACTGAAAATGTCTAAAGATGACAAAGTTTATTTGATCAGGAGGGATATGAATGATTTTCAATTACTGATGAGGGTTCTAGGATTTTGCCTGCAGAATGAGTTCAGATGAAGGTCCACTGAATATATAAATGCATGCAGGAGTGCAGAACCTCTGACAGCCATGATGCACAATGGCAACAGACACAGAAACAAGTGCACAGCTCCCATCTGTTAGTACTGCGACACCATACAGAAGGTCTTCAACCCCTTTTCTGATTCTACTCATACAGCTTACAAAGACATTGTTGCATACATAAGTCTGTGTGGTTGTCAGGTCAGTCAGACAGACCATTACTGCTTTCACTATGTCAATATTTATGTAATAGCACAGTATGGATAGCATATGCCATGAATGAGAATTAATTTGATTATCATTCCCATATGCTACCCAATGCTCTTTCTGTCTAGTGTTCTGTTAATATTTTATATGATTTCCCACATTCACCATAAAGCTTTAAATACTGTAGCTTTGGTGATTAAACTTCTACAGGGTCTACAGGATCATTTAAGTTTCTTCTCCTCTGGAAAAAAGAAGCAATGATTCAAAGTGATATCACACATACAGTTCATTAATCTTAATATAAAATAAATCCACTTACAGATGTTACAGTGTACATTTTCAGGCACAATAGATAATAGTTGATGTGTCTAAATACAGGGAAATCATAATGGATTTAGACAGTGTAGTAAAAACCAATACAATTCATGGGTGTCGCATTTCTTCTGTGAAATCCAATATTTTTCATATTAAGGCCCTGCTATCTCTTTTATACCCTTATAATGACATACAGGACATCCTCTAAAGCCATTACATTTTCACAGTTTCATTTCAAATTGCACTTGCTTTTGTTAGAGGCCCTGAATTAGCCTGAATTAGCATAGCATCAAGGGGCCATTAATATCATCACGCCTTCTTACTGTCATGGTTACAGCCATCAAAGGCGCTGATTGAACCACACCAATCAGCGATGATTATTTGTCAAGACTGTGTAACAATCAATTTCTTCCCCCAGCAGCTTCACAGCTTCACATTGTAGGCAATGTGTCTAATGCAGCCGAGCCAAACCTTGTCGCTGTGTCCAGAATAGCATACTGCTCTATGCTGCATACACACACACTCGTGCTTTATTCATACCGAGAGAACGTGTGCTCGTTTTGTACACACACTATAAGTAAAATACTCAAATGATGAATCAATTTTGTAAATATCAGGTATAAGTATTTAGTGAAATTAGCAAACATTGTTATCAATATAGAACAATAACAAAAGATGAATGGCACATCCCAGATTATATGCAGTGTACATAGGACCAGCAGTATGGCATTTGGGAAACAGCATGTGTCTGCAGGTGCAAAGACCTGTTCTGTGAGAGACCGCTGGAGCAAGCACTGAGGCACTGAGCATGGGACTGAGGACCTGATCTGGATTAGATCAAGTAGATGAGTGGGGGGTGGGTGGGGATGATGGGCCAGGACAACTTGATTAGGTGTAGAAATGAACAATAAAAAAATGACAAAAAAATTCAAAAATGGATTTATAGCATTTTAGAATCAAAATTTAATTTGTAGGGCTACATAATAATCTCACTGATTTCACCTGCTGTAACCCTCTCACTGCTAAATGAACTCAATGATATAACATGATTATGCTTATGTCTGAATAATATTCAACATTTAGTTTCTCTTCAAACATTTGTTAGTCAGCTGAAGGGAGTGTGTAAGAGGGTTACAATTCCTCCAGCATTCCTAATTAATGAATTAATGTGTGAGAGGGTTCAAATCTGTGCTGTGCAAGTCACAGTAAAGGACTGGTGGAAGAGAGCAGTTGGCCCATCCAGCCTTCCTAATTAATGCACAGCAATGCCCTTCTCTTTGTGTCACCTATTAATTAACCTCTTCTGCCAACTAATTAACTGACATAAAATGCTGACTGAGGATCAAATTTTATTTTAAAGGAAAGGAAAATAAAAGCCCGAAAGACGAGTGAGGCGTGTAGTTCCACGCAGCTTCTCAAAGCGCTCTGTTATGATGAAGATGCTTTAGCTGTGCACAGAATAGGTTGACTCTGCACGTCCATGTCTGATACAGAACATCTTCACCTGCGCTGCATTCACACAAGCCTTTCCCACATCACTGCCTAAGTCAATACAGATTGTTGCCATTGTTCTTTTTTCCACATGTAGCTTAAGATTTCAATGTGACACCCATGACCGCGTGACAAGGGTGACGCGAAATCCTTTCAAAGGCTCTTGTAATCTTGACTAAATGCAATCTTATCCCGATTATTTATACCAGCCATTCAGCGTACCCACTCGAGTTTTAGTGCTTCGATGGGAGCCGATCGCTAGCACAACCGTTATGGTGCGCACAATGGCCAAGGAGGGGCAGCTGACAATCTGCTTTGCCATCGTCTCTGACCCACAGAGTCAGCAAGCCAAGGTTATTACCACTTCCTTTCTTTGGGTCAAATAATGGATAGAAGCACTCTGAATTTTAACAGCCTCATTTCTCCACACGACAAAAAAGAGGTTGGATTTAAGCTGCTTTAGTTTGGCCACGCAAGGCCTTTTTTCTGCTCACTCCTTCTCTAAATTAAATGAAAAGGCAGTGTTGAGAGAAGAACACTAAATGAGAAGAGAAGGGCAGTGTGTGTGCGTGTGTATGTGTGTGTGTGTAATAGTGTGTGTGTGTGTGTGTGGAGGAGGGGAGGGGGGGTTAAGTGGTAAAGTGAGTGTGTGGTAAGAGTGGAGACACACACAGAGAGTCTTGACCTTATCGCTGCTTCACTGGGTTGCATACGGTACAGAAAGAGCACTCCCATAATACTCACACTCTGGGGAAGTTCTCAAAACTTTGGTGACTTCATAGACATATAAAAGAATGTCTAAAAACAAATAGAGAGACACACAGAGAGAGAAATAGAGATAAAGAGAAAGGCACAGAGAAAAGTAGAGAAACTGCTACAGTAGTCTGTATTTACTACACATTTTAATTCAGGTACTTAATATCTAACTTTCTTTTGTTGCTCTTCATAAAGCACATCCCAAAGCATCATCCTCATGCACTACAGACACGGCAATCGCACTGAGAATGCCTTCTATCTACTGAAACTCACACTGATCTCCTAACAAGCTCATTCCACAATACATCTGGAACCTTCTCCTCACGGATGGAGATTTGCATGTACTGTATGTGCCTTTATGGAACTGGCTATGAGGAAAACTTGTCCAGTGTGTGTCCATCAGGGGCTCTCCTTGCAGGAGTGGAGGCTGAATGGAGGGGAGTGTAGAGGACTTCCCACCTCCCTGCAGACTACGTGAGAAAACACTGACCTCCACAGGGAGAGGCAGACCAGTGTGCAGCTCTCGCTAATGAAGTAAGAGCCAGATTAAAAGTGACACGCTGTGTGTGACACGTCTTGTGCATGTGTGTGTGTGTGTGTGTGTGTGTGTGTGTGTGTGTGTGTGTGTGTGTCACTTTAATACTTTCCTAGCAAAGGAGGGAATTTAATCAGATAAGCCTTGGTAGATGAACACTGTGACTCAGAAGAAGGCTAGCCTTGTTTATTACGCACAAGTGTGTGTGTGTGTGTGTGTGTGTGTGTGTGACCATTACAGTCACCTCATGAAGGAACTCCCCCTAACACAGCACAGCATGGCGCTGCTATTAACATCCCTGGCACCCTGTGTGACATCTCACTCGGTACACAGATGCATAAAACCACTCTGATATCATCCCACTGCATGGGCAACACTGCACACACATGCAGTGGGATGCTATCAGTGTGGTTTTATGTGCATCTATGACCACCCCTGCTCTCTGTCAGGTCCGCCATGGGACCAAGCACTGGTGCTGAGGGCACTGTCAGGCACACCACTGGAAATTTTACATTTTGTTTTTCAGGAATATCAGTAGATATTCAGGTTGCATGAGTGCACTTGATAATGCTGGAGTGTGTGTGTGTGTGTCTGTGTGTGTGTGTGTGTGTGGGGGGGGGGGGGGGGGCAGGGACCTAGATAATGCAGAGATGGGGCATCTGATGTAGTGCTGTTGTTGTATTTATCTATAATGTGTGTGCTTGTGGATGTTGCATTGTGACATTAATTTAAGAGAGAGAGAGAGAGAGAGAGAGAGAGACAGGGGAAACATATGAACAGGTTAATCAAGCATCGCTGATAAACTGCTCCTCTATGGAGGCC
This sequence comes from Tenualosa thibaudeaui, assembly GCA_027481765.1. Classification (NCBI taxonomy): domain Eukaryota; kingdom Metazoa; phylum Chordata; class Actinopteri; order Clupeiformes; family Clupeidae; genus Tenualosa; species Tenualosa thibaudeaui. The sequence continues at coordinate 23,857,358 of JAIFZK010000007.1, forward strand.
TTTGGTGTGGTTGTTTATCAGGGGTACGGAGTGGGAGAGCTGTCAGGATGCCCTGATTTATGGATACACATACATATTCCCATGTCATACACAATGTATACTTTTTAACAAGGCTACTATCTCCCATCACAATTGCTCTTGCTGGTGACTCGCATCTCGCATCTTTTGAAAGTATAATGCATGCACACGCTTGCATTCTCAGTTTTGAGTTTTGGTCCCTTGCTCCCAAACCCCCTACCCCACCCCTCCCCCCTTCCTTCAATCAAGAGTTTCCCAGCAGGATTCCAATGAGCCTGCACTGTGCACAGGCCCCTCTCAGACCCCTTGCTCTATGGTTGGATATTGGCAAAGATTAGTGTATAACTTAAGTGTATAACTACAGACACACAGGAAACCCTGGCATATAAAATCCCAGCTGCCACCATTGTGCCCCTGAGCAAGGCACTTAACCCTAAATTGCTCTAGGGGAGCCTGGCCCTGAACAACAGTCTGCTAAATGTATAAATGTAAATAAAATGTAAATAAAATCCATAAGGAGGTTCTGCTCTACTCATGTGGTTGTACATGTAGTCTGCTTTGGGCGTATAAGTAAGTGACTGGGTGAATGCTAGGTATGACATTGTAAAGCACTCTCACTGCTGTATGTCTGGTACTATATAAACATTAATTATTCACTATGCATTGTTTAGCAGAGGACTGTGATATGTGTGTGTGTGAAGATGTATGTGTAAGTGTATGCATTTGCAACAACAACAGTTATCAACATCACTCACACACATTTATAGCGTTTAAACCCAGTCCTCCCTCTGTAATGCATGCATCCTAAATCACTGCAAGGTGGCACTTATAGGATTTACAACTGTTGTATTTCTCACCATATTACAGCAGTAATGAAAAAGAGGTTTAAGAGACTGAGGCCGGGGGTGGGGGTGGGGGGTGTAAGGGGTGCGTCTGTCTAAGAGAAGTTCTGTTTGATTAGGAGAGGAAACTAAAGTCTTCCCAGCGGAGCTTGGACTAGGGGACGACATTCAATTCTCTGTGGATTAACAAAGCTAATGCCTGGCATGGCATGGCAAAGTTTCTCAACTAAAGAAGTCAACTTTGATCTCTTCTGCTGAAAAAAAGCTAAGTGTGCAAGTCTAAAAACAATAGGGGAAGCTAACTATAAAACATTGGTTATGGGGAGGGTCAAGGTAGGACACGAGATCACAGGTTTATTATTTTTTTGTTACTGTTTGTGTTATTGTTTATGTTTATGTTTCTTGGCAGAAACAAAAAAAAGTACCACACAAAAATACTTGTCTAAAATGAAAATATATAAGTTATACATAGTATTATTGAAGCAATAGTAATATCAATAATTACAAAAAATAATATTAACCCTACACTAAGCCTACATAAATAAGCAAGTTGAGCCCTGGTTCTCTTTCAATCGTCACCGATTGGGATATTGCCTTTGGAGATACTAACTCCACTGACACCTCTAGCACTATGCCTGACATAGTCAGGCATCAGGCGTACATACATTAGTCTCAGCCCTCAGGCTATAAATGCACCTTTCAGCATTCTCCTGATCATGTGATCCCTCTACGACTATTTCTTACCACAACGACTTTGACGTGCTCTGGAGATTCAGCAGGATTTTGCCCCTGAGTGAGCCGTCTAGTGAAGCACTCTGCAAACTCGATGGACTTAGAAGACCATCACATTTGTGTGCTTGGAATTCAGCTGCAACGTGTGTGGGTTCCAAGATGGCGACTGCTATGACACGCTCATATGGGCTCAGTCGCCAGCCCCAACCTTTACCCTGAAGCAGGTGATCTGCAGCGTTAGCCAACATGACTGGATCGTCTCCGTAGATTTGAAAGACGTGTTCTTTCACATTCCAGTGGTTACCAGACACAACCGTTGAGATTTGAGATTTGAGATTTGAGATTTGCCTATGAGAATACGGTGCATGAGTTACGCATACTATTGTGTGGGCTAGCTCCCTGATGTACCTGGGTGCTGGAGAGAGTGTGCACAGAGAGAAACACCATGATCTTGGTTTCAGGTCTTTGTACTCACTGAAATGGCATGTGTTAGTCCCTTGGTGTGCAGAACACAGCCCCGACCCACTCACATGCCCCCTTCCTGTCATCCTGTCGAATCTCTGCTTCCCACACTGGTTGGAACTGCGTCACGCCTGGTGCACACACCCTGGCTGGGTGCCTCATCAGGGGCGCAAGGCATCTATGACCACCCCTGCTCTCTGTCAGGTCCGCCATGGGACCAAGCACTGGTGCTGAGGGCACTGTCAGGCACACCACTGGTAATTTTGTCAAAGTGTCCTTGAGCAAGGTACTGAACCCCAAATGACTCCCAAAATACATGTTGGTACCTTACATGACAGCCCCTGTAATCAGTATATGAAGAGTTCAAATATTTTTCAGAAGGATTTTACATTTTGTTTTTCAGGAATATCAGTAGGTATTCAGGCTGCATGATTGCGTTTGATAATGCTGGAGTGTGTGTGTGTGTGTGTGTGTGTGTGTGTGTGTGTGTGTGTGTGTGTGTGTGTGGGGACAGGGACCTAGATAATGCAGAGATGGGGGATCTGATGTAGTGCTGTTGTTGTATTTATCTATAATGTGTGTGCTTGTGGATGTTGCATTGTGGCATTAATTTAAAGTAAGTTGATATCCAGCTTAGGTGTCCCCTATCAGAGACACCAAACGTAAAGGTGGGAGAGGCACACACACACACACACACACACACACACACCACACACACACACAAACACGCACGCACATAAACTTCCACAAAGCCACTGCCAGACTGCCAGTTGGCGAAAACAGTATTCGGCACTCTGTCTAAATGTGTTTTTATGTATGTATGTATGTATGTATGTATGTATGTATGTATGTGTGTGTGTGTGTGTTTGTGTGTGTAAATTCAATTCAAATTAAAATTCAATTGCTTGAACCATGGTTGATATCAAATTTCCACATCCTCCAGCACAGTGATAGAGGATTAGGTACGTGGCAGTACTGGAGCCCCTGAGGCCCAGCATCACACCATGGCGGTCAGTCAGATCTCCTTCTGTGTCCTTTCTCAAGGGCATGGGTGCTAATAGCTGTAGATAAATGCTGGCTGGCATGTGTGACGTGTGTTTTATTTCCTCTTAATTCACTGTTAATGATCCTGAAGAACATGTTCCACATGGTCAGACCATGTGCTCTTTTTGGGCTCAACAGAAGCCTTCAGGGACACATAGCGGTGCATAACCACATAACCACACTAATAAGGTGTGTATGTGTTGATGTGTGTATATGAATGTGTGTATTTAATCATGCAGATGAGTACTGTGTGTGTGTGTGTGTGTGTGTGTGTGTGTGTGTGTGTGTGCAAACGGGTGCTGTGTGTATGTGTGTGTATAACCTACTTGTGTGACTTGTGGTCCAGCAGGCTGTCGTCCAACAGAGCCATGTGGCTGATGACTTTGCTGTCGTAGAGCATGGCGCTCTTGCGGAGGGTGAGTAGGCTCTGGCAGAACTTAGCTCCCATCTCTTCCAGCTCCCGCGTGCCCAGCTGCATGCCCTGTAGGGGATACGCACACACACGCACACACACGTGCGCACACACACACACGCACACACACACACACACACACACACACACACAGAGAAGTTGAGTATAATGTGTATTTCAAGATGAGTGTAATATACAGCAGGAGCTCTCTGCAAATAGGCAAGAATAATCCCCCCCGCCTGGCCCCCGAAATCATGATGGCCATGTTTGTAAGGCCCTATTCCTGTGAGGATAATGTGTTTGGCCCGGGGGAAGAGTAAAGGCCAGAGCAGCGTGTGGGCAAGGGTGGCCATTCTCTGCCCATAATTGACATGTCTTTTCCCAGAATTGTATCAGCACAAGGAGCTCCCAAGATATTTTCATTCCATTTCCGAGAGATTACTGGTGGCCCAGGGGTGTCAGACATGAGTCCTGGGCATCTGGGATCCTCCAACCCTAACTTCCCAGTGAAATTTGAACAGTCTCCCCACATCTTGCTTGTTAATGTGGCCCATCTCTGGTGGAGCGGACAGGGTAACTAGTGTTTAGCCCGTTTTCAGTGGGGTGGAGCAGAGAGTGAATGATAAAGTTGGTAGCACTTGGTATCCTGCCATAGCCGCCTTACTGAAACATGCTCTAGTTTATCTAAACACAAACACAAACATACACACATACAAATACACGCACACACACACACACACACACACACACACACACACACACACACACACACACACACACAGGCACACAGACACACACAGGCACACAGACACACATATTCACATTCACTACCTGCTGAGTCCCTTCACCCTTGTAACAATATTTCTTTACTGACAGGAAATGGCATGACTTCACAATAGGCAAGTGCAGATAAGGCTTAAGGGTGAGGCAACTGCTATACTTTGCCTGATGCAACCACACCACATACTAGCCAGACCACCATGCTGGGACACATTCTCTGATTTACTTCCTGTGAGGAGCTACTTCCAAAGGTGGTAGACAGGCGAAGAAAGATGCCTCATCGTAGTTCATGTCTGTGGGAGGAAACGGGAATCGGTCTGCATAAAGGGATGTGCCACCGCTAGAACGAACATACTTCTAGAAGGTCAAATGAGTTGGAATACATCTCAAGAGTTTGACTAATTTTATGTTGGAGTGGTGATTTTCATGTTTCTGTATAAATATTTCATACACAGCAAGTCTGAGAGAGAGAGAGAGAGAGAGAGAGAGAGAGCTCTTTCAGAGCTGCCAATGCTTGTTTGTAGCTTAGACCGATTGACCGTTGAGCAACCATAGCAACCTGCCAGTAGACAGCAGAAAATGCATGATGCATGCCTGATATGAAGCTGATCATGACTTTTACCCTTTTACCCTAAAAGGTCAGGAGGTCATGGTAACATGTCATCACTTTTACATTCATTGCTCAGAAAAATTAAAAGACTATGAAATTTTGAGGTTCTGTGATTGGCTTTAGTGTTAAAGGCTTCTGCTCTGCACGTGGCCCTCTGTGTGATCCAGGAAGTGGTTCACCATGAAGTATCTTTCTCTGCTGATCTACTATGTTTGGCCAGAACACCATACTAAGATCTACTACTACCCTGATCTACCTTCAGTATGTAGCCACTTCCTGTGATCTACCTCCTCTGAGGAGCCACCTCCTATGATCTACCTCCTGTGAGGAACCACTTCCTGTGATCTACCTCCTGTGAGGAGCCACTTCCTGTGATCTACCTCCTGTGAGGAGCCACTTCCTGTGATCTACCTCCTGTGAGGAACCAGTTCCTGTGATCTACCTCCTGTGAGGAGCCACTTCCTGTGATCTACCTCCTGTGAGGAACCACTTCCTGTAATCTACTTCCTGTGAGGAGCCACTTCCTGTGATCTACCTCTTGTGAGGAGCCACTTCCTGTGATCTACCTCAAGTGAGGAACCACTTCCTGTGATCTACCTCCTGTGAGGAGCCACTTCCTCATCCTATCCTGTCCTGTCCTTCATCAGCCTAATGAATTCAATCTGCCCCCATCCTGCTGTGAACAAGATGGCACCTAACTCATTCAGGGACCTTCCAGACGTGCTGCCATTGCCATAACCTACTAGTGAAACTGAATTCAGTTCAAATGTTAGCGCTCTGGATAGCACTTTAGCTCCCCCCAGGGATCTCTGTTGTGTGCTTCACAAGGAAAAGTGTAGAGCAGAGAATGTTATCACATGCGCATGAGAACATATCTCTCTGGTGACATAATGACATGCGACACCACACAGCTGAAGAGTTTACATAATAAGCTTGCATTTCTGGGCACATTACTGTAACCTTGAGAAATTTATCTCACAGAACAATGGAGGTCATATGTACTGCATATATTCAATATGCATGTCATTTTATCAAAAGAATACATTATGTAGCTGGAAAGTTTTTTCCTCAAGAGCACTAATACTAATTATAATAAACAGCGTAGCTGCATTCATTTCTTCTTTTTCTACCTGTGATGCCTTGATGTGCTTCAACAAAAGGGCTTTTATTTTGTGCAATTTAATCGCTATTTGTTCTGCACATAGTTCAGCTGTCCCGCCTGCGTCTAATATATCTGTTTTACGCACTCCGCTTGAGATCCTGGTGCTTTTATCTGTATCTGCCAGAGGTCTTATGGTATCATAATAGCTATAGATAAGTCAAGAGCAAAGCAGATTAAGCTCAGAGTAACTAAGCACTCCTGTGACTCTGTCTCTCTCTCTGTCTGTCTCTATCGCTGTCTCTCTCTTTGTCTCTCTCTGTCTGTCTGTCTGTCTGTCTCTGTCTCTCTCTCTGTCTGTCTGTCTGTCTCACTCTCTCTGTCTTTCTCTCTCTCCCTCCAAGCTGAGGCCTGAGACGCCGTTATTAACTATAATCTCTCCTTTCGCCAAATGAGAACAGAGTGGCTTACTGTAAAACACTGTAAGCTTTTTAACCTGCAAATATCCTAGTTATTATTTTCCTCACGAGTAAGAGGCCTTGTTTTGGAGTCAGACTGCGCAAAGTAGAAAACGAAGAAGAAGATTGTGGAGTGGCCAGTTTGGACAGCAGGGTGATTGGTGACCTACTGGATAAAGTGGAGACAAATTGAACTAAGAGCTCAGTAAACAGCTTTCAAGCAGGTGAGGTTTATTTGCCACAATCTCTCTGATGGAATTTTTCAGGTGCAGGCATGCATGTTCCTCCCATCCATTGTGGTTGTGCATACGTATGTATCCACACATGTGTGTATGTGTGTTTAAGTGTGTGTGTGTGTGTGTGCGCACGTGTGTGTGTGTGCGCACGTGTGTGTGTGTGTGTGTGTGTGCGCACGTGTGTGTGTGTGTGTGTGTGTGTGTGTGTGTGTGTGTGTGTGTGTGTGTGTGTGTTTGTTTGTGTGTGTGTGAGAGAAGGTGAGAGTGGTGGGACCACAGAAATGGTGACCCCACCCAAACACATACTTACATACACACACACACACACACATGCACAGACACACACAATCACACACACACACATCCACTCCCCTGCTGATGTAGCCCCGGAATAACAAATGCGAGAGAGAGAGAGAGAGAGAGAGAGAGAGAGAGAGAACTCGTGTGTGTGTGTGTGTGTGGAATGAGGAGGGTGTTTCTGGGGATGGCTCTTCAATAATTCAGCACGGTGCAGAAGAGTTTACACGGCTGGAATGCTTAGAACCAGCTCTGTTTGCGCCCACAGAAAATCAATTCTCTTTATGTTTGTATTGCACAGGCAACACTGACCATCCCAAGCAGCTGAAACTGGGCCCAGTTCAGTGCTTGCTGCTGCCACAGGGACATTCAGGCAGCTGAAATGGATTACAACTGATTGGGATGGCTTTATGACAGAGTAGGGTCCAGTCCAGCCATCAGCGACTGCCTACTAATTATTACTTTGTCCACCAAACCACATAGCCTATGTGGCAGAATTACAATGAGTCAACTCTCTGTAAACAAGGCAATTACCTATGTAGAAATATATTAATCTTTAATAGCCATAGGTGCTGTTCACTTCTATACAACATGACATCAAGCTAGAGTGATGTAAACAGATGCTAGAATGGGAAAAGGTATACTGCAAGTACACACACACACATGCACGCATGCATACACGCGCGCACACACACACAAGCACATTTCTTACTGCAAATTTTCCTTTCATGTTAGATTACTCTGCCAAAAGCAATTTCAGGCAGAGCAGCAAAACAGACCATAGTTTTACTGATAATGTCACTGAACAATTTATTGACTTTTGCTTAGATAACAAAACATTGACTTTCACTGAGATAACAGTTCTTGGAAATTCAGCCTATTCTCACCAATCCAATTACACTGCCATTGTCGTCCTGTTACATTAATTCTGTGACAATGGTTTATGAATGTTAACAACGTAAGAATTAGGACATCAAAGCTATGACTATATAGTGGACACCTATCAAACGAATCAATGAAAGAATGAATGAATGAATGAATGAAACAGCACACTCACACACACTCACACTTGCACGTCATTAGTATTTAGACACATATTATATAAAAACTATAAAAAATTATTGAAAATTTCTTTTGTCTACTGAGATCGCTTGACAAATGAATTCTTCCAAAATTATGACACCCAAGCGTATCATTTTCTGTCATTCAGCTAGTTTTGTGAATTTTTTGTGAGTGACAGCTCCCTCCTAAACTCTCAACTCCTGAAGCGGCGGCCAAAGAGCACCAGCTGAATATGACACTGTATCTAACGCCCATTTACCACTGAAAACGCCTGCTGGAAAACCAGCCCAAAGTCTGCTTTCAGGTTCTAAGTGTGCAGGACAGCTCGGCTGGGTGAGGCTTTAAATTATCTCCAATTACACGTCAAAGCCTGTGTCCAGACGCCAACTTGACTGCTTTCACACTGCAAGCCTAAAGGTGAGATCAAAGGAGCCCGTGGAGGAACAAGAGTGTGGAGTTGTGTGTGAGCAAAGTGTCTGTGGGCTCCTGCTGCACACACTGCTTTGTCAGGCAAATGTGTGTGAGCGCGTGTGTGTGTGTGAGCGTGTGTGTGTGTGTGTGTGTGTGTGTGTGTGTGTGTGTATGAGTGTGTGTGAGTGTGATTAAAATAAAACACCATGTGTGGCTTTAAAGCCCTGATTCTGTTCATAACACTAAAATATGTATGAAGGCAGAGAAGGTGCAAGAGATACAGGCTTTGATGAAAATCTTAATTAACTCAGTACAACTCAAACATGCTCAGGCACGCACACACACTCTCTCTTTCACACACACACACACACACACATACACACACACACACACACACACACTCACAGACACTCACACATATTCACAAATGCACACACTCAATCACAGAAAGAGAGAGAGAGAGCGAGACAGAGAGCAAGAGAGGCATCCTACCCAGGAGAGTCTGTGATTTAAGTTTAACCCCCCTATTTCCTTTCTAAGCGTCATACAGGTCCAATCTCATTCACTCTGACGAGGGAATCATCTCCAAACGCGGCACTCTGAGAACTAATCATTTCCCTTCCCTTTTTAGGCATTCTCTTTCACACTCCAACTCGGAATTAACACACTCCATGTCACATTTCTTCTCACTCTAACTCATCTCAACAATGTCAAAGTTATGTCTCTGTCTGTGAAAGGCATATGATTTCCAGCAGTATAAGGCCAAAGTTCAGAGAAAAAGAGTGTGTGTGTGTGTGTGTGTGTGTATGTGTGTGTGTGTAGAGAGAGAGAGATGTACAGTAGTCTGCATGCAAACCTGTTCTGCTTTGGCAATGCAAACATGTTTATCATGTCAATAAAGCTCACTTAGGTTTATATGAATTACAGGGAGAGAAAGAGAGAAAGAGAGAGAGACAGGCAGAGAGAAAGAGAGAGAGAGAGAATGAACTTTTGGCTGTCTCCTTGAAAATAGGTAGGTGTATATCTGTACCTTTCCGACTGTTAGCTAAGTCTCAGCCCAGTCTCAGCCTCCCGTTTCCCTGCCAGGTTTGCAGAGGAAGCCTTCTTCTGAGGGCTCCAAAATGGCTGCCCTGGGAAAAGCTTTAGAGCATAGCTGAATGAATTGGCAAACATCAAATGGCCGTCTGAGACCAACACTGACGCCCACACCTCTCACTGTCGTTTAGAAAAGCCCATTAGGCTTCCTCAAATCAGATCAGTTATAAATACATCTACCACCATTAAACATGACTTAACAGTCATCATGTGTCCCTCTGCCATGCCACTGAAGAGCTCCAGTGTGTGTGTGTGTGTTTGCAAGAGAGAGAAAAAAAAAGAGAGAGAGAGCACTTCATGGAGACTCCTTCCCTGCTGCACCGAATGTGTGCACTGTTTGACTTCTTCTGATGGAAGAAGTACTAAAAACCTTTGGGTGCAAGCAAATTACAACAGCATGTCTTTCACATCTTTGCACAGTGTGTGTGTGTTTGTCAGAATGGACTTCACCCAGTGTTACCCGCATGATCGATCCCACTTCCTGACTTACACATTATGTCTGGCTGCTACTGCGCTATCCAGTGGGAACTTTAGACAACCATGTATGGATTGACTACCATATCATGTTGTGGCACAACATTTTGGAATTATTATAATGCTCAGCCAGAACCATGGATTACCAAATTGTAGTCTACTGATTATACTTTTTCTTCATGACCCCGGGCAGTTGGGGTTGCCCCTTGAGCCATGGATCTGCCCAAGGTTTCTTCCTAGACTAACTTCCACACGGGAGTTTTTCCTTGCCCCTGTTGCTCCTCGGTGCTCCTTGTTAATGTCTGTAAAGTGCCAGGATAGGTAAGCCTCTTGAGCTTGCTGACAGGTTAACCACCAAGGTTTCATAAGCACACCACTTCATAAATACTTCATGTATTTTACTGTTTTTGCAAACACACCCTCTAAGTGAATGTAGCCACGTGGTTTGGAAGTCTGAAGCAATAGTTTTCAGTATCAGACTAGCAGAGTGGCTGTTTCTTGAATTGACTGTGAAAACAGAGTAAACTGTGTGACTGTTCAAGAACCACTTCTGCTCTATTGTTTTTAATGTGGGAAAAATTCTTAATGAAAGGCATTGCACTTGACTGTCTATTGCATCCTTTCCCTGTGTTTGCAAAAACGCAAGAGCAGATTAAACTGAACTAAAGGCTGCCAAATAAGTCTGGGTCAGAGGGGGGTCGCCTGACAGGGCAATTGAGTTGCTGAAAACATACAAAAGAAAAGGATGAAAAAAGGAATAAACAGTAGATGTCAAAGTAAACAGAAGAAAATACTGAATTAATAATAACAAAATAAACACAATGAAATATTCATGAGAATCATAAAACCCATGTGATGTTAAGGAAAGTGTAAAATACTTTTGAGATGGGAAAACTTTTACAAAATGAAATTGGGCACTGCAAACATGGTTTGGGGTTTTGAAGACAGAATAAATAAATAAAAATAAATAAAAATGCAATATTGTTCTCAAATAATTACAATAATATGCATGCACATTCAATTTTCTATGTGTGTGTGTGTGTGTATTTTTAATGGAGCACTGACACATACTTAACAGTACCAAAATAACAGCACACAATCCTTCACTCTTCACTCTCACTCAAGTCATACCTCTTTCTTTCTCTCTCTCTCTCTCTCCATCATCAGTTTTCTTTTCACATCCCATTCTCCTCTCCTTTCCATTTGCTAACCATGCCTGTCTTGTCTCTACTCTTCTATCTTCTGTCTTTTCTTTCGGTCCTTCTCCCCCTCTTCTCCTCCTCCTCTTCTCCCTCCATTCCTTATTCTATCTATCTTTCCCTCTGGGTCCCAGTCTTTGCTATCTAACTCTTCTTTCTCCGAGTTTCTCAGCTTTCCCGTCTCTCCCCTTTCCTGACTCTTTTTCCTCATATTTCTTCTGCCGTCTTTTTTTTTTCTCCTCCCCTCTTTCCTTTACTCCTCTCTTTCCTTACATTCCCTCCTCCATCTTTGGCCTTCTCTCTCTTTTCTCATCCCTTCCCTTTCTCCCCTCTTTCCTTCTATTCCCTCTATCTTCCACCTGCCCTCTCCTCCCCTCCACTCCTTTTGTCCTCTATTCTTCCCTCATATTCCCTCTATCCTCCATCTCTCTTCTCCTCAACTCCCCTGTAACTCCTCTGTCCTCCTCTGCTCTGACCTCTGCCTGTGACTCACGTCTCTGTCTGGGGGAGGGAGGGGATAATGAAGCGTCTCTGGCCAAATCCTCAAGCCAATTCCACGTCTCACCACCACCTCTAATTGGCATAAATGGACTCCAAGAAGGAGCACTTTTTTCTTTCTTTCTTTCTTTCTTCCTTTCTTTCTTTCCGTTTTCCTTTTTTTTTCCAGTGCCAGTGAAGCTGATCCATGGAAAAGAGCACCAGAGTCAGAGTATGCCCCCGTGCACACACATACACACACACACACACACACACGCACGCACGCACACACACACACGCAAACGCACACGCACACACACACACACACACGCACACGCACACGCACACGCACACACACAGACACACACACACACACACACGCACACGCACACGCACACGCACACACACACACACACACACACACCCCTCCAGTGCAGTCCAACGCTCTGCCAGCCAGCTGACATTCCGGCCGAAGATCAGTACAGACTTTTTAATCAGGCACTGGCTCTGCCTACTGCGGGGCCTTTAAGAGTACATGTGAGCAAACATCTGGCCTGCCACCTGCCTCCTCAGCCCGCCTTAATAAAACCTGTGATTTTCTGATTCATTAGGCCACATCCCAACATTTACCCACTAATGCACTCACTATGTGGAGTATATGTGTGTGTGTGTAAGTGTGTCCATCCCAGATGATTACTGAACCATGCAACCAGTATGCAGTGTCTACAAGTGATTTAAGTGTATGGGCTGTGTTTCATGTGTGCTGTTTGAATCCACACACTGCAAAGTTAACCTCTAATGATGCAAGCTCTAATGATGCAGTTACTATGTGGTGTGTGTGTGTGTCTGCAAGTGTATTTATGTGTATTTGAATGGATCCAAAGTTTAGTGTTTGACCACAAATTAAACTGTGGTGTGTGGGTGTGTGCATGTGTATATGAGTGTGAGCATGTGTGTATGATGGTGTGAACACGTGTGTATGTATGTATGTGTGGGGTGGTGTGTGTTTAGAACTACTAAAAAAAAAAAGAAAAACTTTTATGTTTACTTAAAAGTTCACTTGCAACTTGTACATTATGCAAGAGATTTATTATGTTCTCTTAAAACCAACATCCCACACTCTTTTAAATGTACCAAATAGCTTTTTGTCTTTTGTTGTTTTAAACAGCACTCTATCGACTACACACACACACACACACACACACACACACACACACACACACACTCACACTCACACAAACAGACACTTACACTCACAGCCACACACACACACACACACACACACACACACACACACACACACACAAACACGCAAGTTATAAACAAAACCAATAAACACCAAAGAAGCTATTAGGCTACCCATCAGGCCCTGGGGAGCACAGCAGACAGAGAAGTAAACTATAACCCCAGACAGTCTATGCTCAGCCCAGCACTAAAATAATTTTGGCTACAGCACTCATGAGACGGGTCGCATGGAGAGAGGGGTGAGCTAGTGAAAGGGTTCAAATGGATAGAAGTGTGTGTGTGTGTGTGTGTGTGTGTGTGTGTGTGTGTGTGTGTGTGTTTGATTGTGATTGTAAGTGTGTGTGCGTGTGCGTGTTTGTATGTGTGTGTGTGTGTGCGCGTGTATGTGTGCATGTGTGTGTTTGCATGTGTTTGTGTGTGTGTGTATGTGTGTGTGTGTATGTGTGTGTTTGTGTGTGTGTGTGTATATGTGTGTGTGTGCGTTCGTGTGTGTGTGTATGTGTGTGTTTGTGTGTGTGTGTGGCTTATCATTAGAATAGATCCAGTTGCACTTGAAGGCTAAACAGCATTTGTAGCTCACCCTCATGAGGTCCAGGCTAAACTCTGCCCACACTCATATATTCATGTATTCACATATTCATAGATTTACCCCGAGTCATTTGATTAGCTGCACAGCGGGTCAGCATGGTCTGGGGATGAATGCTACTTATTTAATCTCCCTTAATTTCACTACTGCTGCATGCTTTCTAGTTTGATCAGGATCCTTGTGCTCCATTCACACAAAATTAATGCTAACAAACAAATTAGGAATTAGGAATATGATTTGACTTCATTATTCAGAATATTTAAGTCTGTCATCTTTCACAAACAAAGGGTTTGGACGTTGGGTTCAGAGAACATTAGCCATTGCTAAAGACAATCGTTGTGGACACTTGGCCAACATCCATGCTATATGTCATCTGGCAATGATTTTGTATTTCAGTGTGATCCTCACATTAGATTAGGACTGGACTGAAACCACACTATCAATCTGGACGAAAAAAAAAAAGTTTTTCTTTCAGTCTCAGGTGTCCACCCTGCTCATGAAATTCAGCTGAACAAACTGATGCCATGCAAATGAAACTGAAAGGAATGAAGTGCTTGAGTATGCCACTGGAAACTAGTGAAGGGAATTTACATTCAAGACAAAAAAAATGCTTTTGCAAAGCAAAGTAATGGCATAACATAATATTTTTTTTTATACTTGGTATTGTCTCACTGCTTTTGTTGATTTACTGAGGTGTGATAAATTCTGTGCTCAAATATGCAATTTTCAAAAAAATATTATGCATGCTGGAACATATCATAATATTACAAAACCCCATCTAGATGTCAGCATTTCTAAATGAATGATTTGAGCGGACAGAACAGACACCTGCCTTGAAACGTGCTCAGTGTACCAGACAGACACTTCACCTTTTCATACCTGGTCTAGTTTTAGACTTTCATGTCTTGTGCTTATGAATCTCAAACACATGATGATGACATGCCTGAGGAGACATGGCTTCCATGTTGCTGTCGGTGTAAGAGTTAGCCAGCTAGCTTACAAAATGCAAATGCTCCCGCAACAGATCCATCCGGTGGCAGTGGTCCGTCTCTCTGCCTGATGAAATGAAAGTGGAGCCCAGTGGTGAGAGACTAATGCCAGTCAGATCCTCATTCATACACCCACCCACCCACATCCATATTTTACTTTTCTCTGCATTGTTTTATTTAACTTGGGTTGCAGTTGAGTCCGGAAAGTAAGAAAAGATTCAGGAGACGCAAGTGATGTGTGTATGAATGTGTGGAGAAAATAAGGAGGCTCGGGAGGGGAGAAGAGGGCAGCCATGTTTATGAATGAATGTGTACAAACAGACAAGACAGGCTTTCCAAGCCCTACTACACTGGGGATGTTTCCAACTAAACAGAAATGTGTGAAGCTGTGTCAAAGAAGTGTGATAAGACTGCCTGTGAATCCACTACTGGAGCTACTGAGAGGTGGTAGAGAGTACCCGAACACTTCATGGTTTTGGCCTGTGTAGGACACGGTGTATTGCAAGTGTCAAAGTGCCAGCTCACAACTTAAAAAGTACTGGTTCAGTTCAATTCAAATATTCAGACAAGGCAAAGGATCACTGCTTTGATCCTCCCACAGGATTCTACTGGAACTGTACTGAAATTGTGACTTCCTTACTTTAACATTGATAGATCAGGAAAAAGGGTAGTTGCAGTTGTGTGACTACCATACTCTTGTACTCTTGTTGTAAGTGTGATTTGGGAATGGATGTATGGTGCGATACTAACCTGATAGATGCCCTGGTCGCAGCCGTTGTAGGTACTCTCCATGGTATAGCTCCTGAGGACCCCTATCTCCCTCCAGACCACCACCCGCGCCGTGGACGCACGAGACTTCTCCACCAGGTAGTTACAGCTATTGAAGGAGAATGCTGGAGCAATCCGATCCAGCGTCTTGGGAATAGTCTGGCAGGACAGAATGTTGACTCATCAGAAACTATTAGCATTGCCATTAATTAAGATGAGAGGGTGGCATTCTAAACAAATTGTTGTGCTTCTTTATTCCCATAGTCTATAATTCATCATGTTACAGCACTGGTTCTCAAACTAAGGTCCAGGGACCCCCAGGGGTCCGCAGCACATTGCAAAGTATAAACTTGTCTTATGGGGAGGAAAATACTAGAGATCAGTATAGGGCCCAATCACATTGTGCTCATTACTCCCACTGTCATAACACTAGTGACTATAAGAGTACATAATACATTACATCAGTCTGTCAACACTTTCCTTAAGCATTCATGTTAACTGCCAGCAAAATGAATATAAGTTATTATTAGTTATGTGAAACACACACTGTTAACACAGCAGGCCTAGATTTGACAAAAACAAATCAGTCCATTTAAAACTGCTCCTGCACTGTCAAGTTTTGCCAAATGCAATAACATGCCTATTTAAAACTGTTGTGGTATTAGCAAAATATGTTTTTAGAATAAGTGTTCAAAAGCATCTGAAAGAAAAAAGATCCTTGAAAAAAACTCTGCTCCATGAAGGGTCTCCCGCCCAATAAAGTCTGAGAACCACTGTGTTACAGGATGCACAGTGTTCTACCACAGTACACACTGACAATAAAATAGCAGTTGCACAGTTGTATATGTGGATGTAAGCATAGTAATAATCAAGGATCAAAAAAGCCTTTACTACACATGACATAATGATTGGGTTGAGAAGTTTGGGGACTTAGAATAGAATAGAAAAGAAAGCCTTTGTTGTCATTATAAACAGTATAATGAGATTTAAAGCAACTCCTTAAAAGTGCACACAGCGCAAAGTATAAATATCCTATGTAAAACTATTACAAAGTATAAATAAGTCCTTTACAAAAGCTACTGTACAAACAAAAACTGTACAATTGGGTTTAGGTCTAAGAAATATATACCCTGTATCCTGGATCCTCCTTGAGTGTTGCTGTGTCAACTGAGGAGCCTGATTGCCAGAGGGTCTCCTTCACGCTGCAGCCGTACAGGAAGACATTCTTCTTCCTGGAGTGTCCATGGTAATCACAGAACACCTGTTGGTGAGGAAAGCATCCAATCAGTCATGTGATCGTTTGTGTAGTCACATCATTCACCTCCTCATGTTCTCTTTTCTTATGGTTCTCTAATCCCCTTCTGTGTTTCTGTGGGAAAACAAATACTAAAAACTAATGACCATCCGACTCAGACACCAAGTCTTTGTTGAGAAAGACCAACCATTTTTTATCTGACTAGCGCAGTGCTCTTATGAGGTGGCTACACTGACCGTGTGACTGAAGCAGTCCTTTTTATGTAGTCTAAAGTCTTTGGGAGACTGGTCATTTGTTTCCCCCAAATCACGTGTGTGTCTGCTGTCACCTGTTCCACTATTAGACCAAACTAACTGTTGCATAAAGGGAACACTTCAGTCAAGGATTATGCCGTGGAGAGAAGTGGATGGAGTCGTAATGGTAAACACTGTATAAAACACAGGTGCATGGGGGCTGCTGGTGCAACACCTGTAAAATAAGCAGGCACATGCCCACATTGACCCAGACTGGGTTGGGGTCTGGCCTGCACTCATATTCAATTCAATTTAAGGCAAAAAAGCTTTTAAACACACACACACACACACACACACACACACACATGCATACACACACACACACACACACACATACACACACACACACACACAGAGGAGTCACAGGGAAAATACAGCTATGTTAAAAAACAGCTATGTTAAAAAAAAAATTGAGGTGTTGTGGACACTGGACACAAAGTGGTGGGCTGATGACGGTGTGAATGCTTCAGCGTCATGGACAGTGATCTGAATAAAGCACAGTGCTTTTAGAGCTGACACTAGCATGGTGCAGGTGGATCATTAAAACAATGGTGTCAAGAAGTTCACTCTAATCAACTGCTGTTTGTCAGACAAGAGGTTACTAATTGGATCCACCACATTAATGTACAAGGCTGACTGCTCGTTTTTAATGGCAATCTGCATCCGTTAATTGCTTGTTTCAGACAATCATATTTGAGCTTCATAACAAAACAATTCTGGTCAGGTAAGTGCTGTAATTACAAGCGTGATACAATAACTGCAATTTAACTCATTTGTAAATCTGTAATTTGGTTCAATACAGGCAAATACAATGTATGTATATTGGAAGCCATTGAGCCTATATACACAGTCATATAATTCAGAGATGACTAGGGAGACTCTTACATTGCTGATGCACTGCCAGGAAGTCTGATAGCGTCAATTTAATATTGTTACTGCTAGCAGGAGCATGACTATTGGTTGGTTTGACATGAATTTGGCACCCCCTTAGTGTGAAATGGGTACCATGGACATTTGAAATGGATGAAAAGGGGCATTTCTACATCACATGAGCCTATATTTCTACATTGTGTGGGACAAAATTTCTACATTGTGTGATTTTATCAGCCAACATTTCTACATTGTGTGAGACTACATGTTTACATCACATGAACCTACATTTCTACATTGTGTGAGACAACATTTCTATATTGGGTGAGCATACATTTCTACATTGTGTGAGACTACATTTCTATATTTTGTGAAACTACATTTCTACATTGTGTGAGACTACATTACTACATCATGTGAGCATACATTTCTACATTGTGCGATTGTGTGAACCAAAATTTCTACATTGTGTGAGCCTACATTTCTACATTGTGTTAGCATACATTTCTACATTATGTCAGACTACATTTCTACATCCTGCATTAACACACTGCTATATCTGAGCAGGCCTAGACTGCTAGGAACCAATCCAAAATAATGGATGCCTTCGGTTCCCTGACTAAACCCCTACATCATTTCCACTCTCAGGAGATGGCAGTGAAACAATGTAAGTGTTAGCTCTATAAACAATCAGATATATAAATTTCAAAAAGGAAGAACTTATTATCCTGCCTAGTGAAGCTAAGGGAAAACATTAACATTCAATAAGAATGGTAATGCAGATATCACTAGAAAGAGGGAATATCCATTTTAATAAAGGCATATTTTCACAGTCTATGTTGCCATTGAAATGTCTGTCTGCTGGCCAAGATCATAATTGAGTTACTTATTCAGTCAGAATCTGTCTGTTTTGTAGACATTGTGATACTTACAGATTTACTTTCACTATTTACTCTCTATTAACTATATAGTTACAGAGCATTTCAAGAGAGTTTGCATCATAGCTGTTCACACAGGGTTTCCAATTTAACATCATATATAAATATTGATATTATTTACAGTAAACACTACAGAAGTAGTTTGGGAACAAAGTTGCCACTGAAATAGTAATATAGAATTCCTTGAGACTGTATTGACCTCTGAGCATTAGTATTTCAAAAGTATTAGAGATGGTGTAGAGGGAGCAAGGAGGGAGAAGAAAAGGGAGGTGAGAAAGCACAGGGTAGGTGCATCTCAGGCAGGTTGGGTCAGATATCTTAGGAGCACATGGCATGGCAAGTCTTTGGAAATTAATCTCGACTACGAACCATCGTCATAAAAGCAGCTAGAAATTGAGAGGCATAAATAATGATGCTTTGTGGGTGTCTTGCTTGATTATCACCTTTGAGTGTGTCTTGCTTTAGAAGCAGCTGTTCTTTCATTAGCCAACTGGCTAACCACAAAGCAAACAACTAAATCATCCACTTTGCATAATCTAACCAGCTAAATACCCAATGATTGAGAAGTTGTATTAACAAGTTAAACTGACTCCTAAATCAACGGACCCTTAAATAAAGATCAGACGACCAGCTCAGGCCTCAGAACATGTATGATGCCTTCACACACATCTTGTCTTATTAAACAGAAGGATCTGTTATGTCAGTCACATATGCAGTTTGTGAGCAGAGCGAAAATTAGACAGTCCTCAAAACTAACTGACAACTGCCAGCTGCCATGAAGATATCAAACCGACAAAGCTGAGTAATTAATTGTATCCTCCCAAACTCTTTGCATGTGTTTATCAAATTGCTCTTGGCAATCAGTTGGCATTTCACTCAGTTCTAATTTACTGTCACATTATAGAGGAAAGCATTTGGTCCATCGGGGCCGCACAGACAAACGGATTGGCCAAGCTGCTAGATGCCTTTGGTTGCCTGCCTGATCCGATACATTATCTCCACTGTGAGGGGATAGTGGTGGAGTGTTGCCAGCCTGCTGCTACTGCTGCTGGTACTGCTGGCAGCACGGCCCTGAAACCTCCAGACGTTCGGCTCGACAAACCAACAACCTCTGCATCTGGCTTCAGAGATCAAATGGGTTTCAGTGACTAGAGCAAAGTGAATTGGAAGGGATGAGATTAAGCACACAGAGGAAAAACAGGACATGGACTCACACCTGTTCTTACTTGAGGGCACGTCTATTGCCTACACCCAAAACAAATTATCCTCTGTAAAGTTAAAGATCACCAGTAAAGGAAGCGGTCAGTAAACAAGTTAATTAAGATATGTAAATGGCTCTCAAAAAGACAGTCCGGGAGCCCAAGAGAAATTTTAAAAAGTACATGGCTCTCAATTAGAGGCTGACAAATTGCCTTTAAGGCCTACTGCAAGGGTCGTGTATTGAAGTCTGATGGGGGATGGGGTGAGTGGACTCCTGAAAGCAACACCAATGTCAGCACCACAAATCTAATGTCCACTCAGACTCAGTCTAGATATCAGCCTGGGGCTATTTAGTAGACCACATCTCAATATCCTCTCCAACTCCTGGCCCTGTCAATAAAGGCCAGAAAAGAAAATGAAAATGTACCTATAAGCAGAGGTGCGATACCACATGAGAGAAACATCCATAACACCAACAAGTCTGAAATTGTAGGAAAATTCCATGACAAGTGGACATTTTTGGTATATCCATAACACCAGTAAAATGCCAGCTATTTGGATGATATGAATGATTACATGGAATTTGAGGATTTGCTGCACACAGCTGTATGGGGACCATATATATATGTGCAAAATATTTAAATAATACTACACTTGTATTCTGTCATCATTGTCATGACTCGTGTATTGTCATAATGCATCCTTTGATATGTTCCAGCATGATCCGTAATCATTATTATGATGGTGAACAGCTCTCCAAACAGAGGAGCATGTTCAGTGGGAGACTCCTTTGTCCCATGGGCCATACAGCTCTACAACACCACACAGAGGAGGAATGAGATAGACTGTTGTGTGTTGTGATCCTATGCACAGTGACACATGCATGTGATCCTATGCACAGTGACCCTGTGTCTTATGCCTTGACCTCACCTGATCTACTTTGCTTTCCTTTTTGCTTACCATACCTAAGCCAAAACTGGACTAGACACTCACTGGCTATATTAGCCTTTTGCACAGTCTATCTATCTATCTATCTATCTATCTATCTATCTATCTATCTATCTATCTATCTATCTATCTATCTATCTATCTATCTGTCTGTCTGTCTGTCTGTCTGTCTGTCTGTCTGTCTATCTATCTATCTATCTATCTATCTATCTGTCTGTCTATCTGTCTATCATCCCACCCACTATTAAAGACTGTGAACTCCTGTGAAAAGTTAGGAATTTCCATCGTGCTCTCTGGGATACATTTCACATAAACTGACACTGGTAATGAGGCACATATTGATTGATTGACTGAGCAATGTCTGAATAGATGTGTGTGTGTGTGTGTGTGTGTGTGTGTGTGTGTGTGTGTGTGTGTGTGTGTGTGTGTGTGTATGTGTCTATGCATGTGTGTACTGCATGCTCCATGCTAGTCTCTCACCAGTGGTGTCCTCCCGATGCTGTTAAGGTAATATAGGAAGCCTTTAGTGTGGTAGATGGTGGGACTGAAGGATGGGTCTGGTTTCTTCCACTGTCTATTCAAATCCTCCCCAGTCAGTGAGCAGCGGTGTCTAAACACAACACACACGCACATACAGACACACACAAAACACACAGACACACAGAGGAGGCATAAGTCAGTAAAATAAAGCACTAAACATTCAAGACATGGGTTCCCTGTAATTTTTTTGGCATTATAATTTTACTTACAAGAGCAATACCAACACCAATCAAGGAAAGAAGGCTTCTTCCCACACTACACTGTTTGAATAATTTTGAAAGTACCTATATAGAGGTAAATATTAGATTTTTAAGCAATATAAGTGGGAGTGGGGTTGTTATCAGATATACCCACAGCTGTGGTTTGGCCGCAGGCACGAAGCCAAAGGTTGAGTATGATTGAGCATGCATCAAAAAGTGTTATGCATCAAAAGTAAGTGTTGTGGATTGACTGATCATTTGGTTGCTGTAGCCTGCTATAAGTTGTTAATTCAATGTATGCTGCTGAGACATTAGGCTACTATTGTTTTAGGTTGTTAAGTAATGCATAACAATCTGCGAGCT
Source organism: Tenualosa thibaudeaui (assembly GCA_027481765.1). Lineage (NCBI taxonomy): Eukaryota > Metazoa > Chordata > Actinopteri > Clupeiformes > Clupeidae > Tenualosa > Tenualosa thibaudeaui. The sequence continues at coordinate 23,879,261 of JAIFZK010000007.1, forward strand.
AGTCATTATCATGTAATAACTCCCGACAGAGTGATGCGGGAGCCGGACACGGATGCAATATAATAACCAACACTTGTAAGTTTGGGTTCTATGGCCGCTGCTGTTACATAGGCTGCAATTGCTTATGGTTGTTCATATGTAGCCAGGTTGTTCATATGTTTTTAATAACCCTGTTAAGCGCTGCATGAGGGCTATCCAGGGTGCCTGTCTGACGTGTTGCCTCTGCTGTGTTTCACTGCACCAGTTTAGTAGTGGTGAGGTTGCTTGCAATATCATGTAATGAGGCATATTGTCAGGTCTGCATCGGACCTGGTCACGGCCACGCCCCCTCACACAACACCACAGACTCGCACTCGATCTCCTTCACCTAGTTCTAATTAATATCACCTGGTCTCCACCTTATTTAAGTCTCCCCTCCACTTCACCCTTTGTCTGTTCTCGCCGATATTCCCTCAGACTCCTCGCATGTCATTTGTATTCTCCGTGCCCCACGTATTCCCGTGTTCTTCGCTCTGTAAGTTTTGGATTTCCTGTTTTGTTTGTCGCCCCTTGTTCCTTTGGATATTCCTCGCCTATTTCTAGTGTCTATTTCCATACTCCAGTGTTCTTCTAGTTTTCAGTTAATATTAGTATTTGTATTTTCTGTTTACTCCGTTAGCGTAACGGACGTGACTTTCGTTTTACGTATTGGTTTGTGTAATTAGTGATTTTCTGTATTCCCTTCCACTTGAGAAGTGGACGTGACTTTTGTTTGTTCATTGATTTACCCATTAAATACCTCCTTTGTTTTATCTACCTCTGCCTCCATCCGTCTGTGTCTGACACATATATTCATCATTAAACTTGGAATGCATTCCTAAATGCATTTGTCTTATTTTGGTAATCTATGTGTTTTGGGTAAAGGCCCACCTGATTTTTTTCTGTGCCCACCTATTTTATGATTTATGGCTATGCCTATGCCTCTAGGTTCAAATGAATGAAACGTTTACATTGGTCAACTCAATGGAAAATGCAAAAAAAAAGTCATTATTAGCTGTGTCGAGTCACCCATGGTATATTCATGGGATACACCCACGGCTAGTGATGTGTAGAATGCGTCTCTTCCAATCAGAAACTGATAAATAGTTTGACAAGACCTAACTGTTGTATAAAGCTGTAATAGGATGAAGGGGCTTTGACATAATAAATAAATATTGTGCTAAATATTATGTGGTAGCTAACAAGGAATAGAAGAGATTTCATTAAACTACACAATAGAGGTGGTGTTCTCAACAAAGCCCATGAGTGAAATTAGTAAATGAGGAAGAACCATTACAAATAGCACCTCTCAGGACAACAGAGAGAGAGAGAATGAGAGAGAGATAGAGAGACAGAGAGAGAGACAGACAGAGAGAGGATAGAGTGAGAGAGAGAGAGAGAGAGACAGAGAGAGAGAGAGAGAGAGAGAGAGAGACAGAGAGAGAGAGAGAGAGAGAGAGAGAGAGAGAGAGAGAGAGAGAGAGAGAGAGAGAGAGAGAGAGAGAGAGAGAGAGAGAGAGAGAGAGAGAGAGAGAGAGAGAGAGAGAGAGAGAGAGAGAGAGACAGAGAGAAAGAGAGAGAGAGAGAGAGAGAGAGAGAGAGAGAGAGAGAACATGTAGTGCACTAATCTGACTGGCATGGATGATGCTACGGGAAAGCAGCAGCTTTTTGTGCCTGAATATAATCTAGTTGGCATTTAGATCCCTGCTACTGACACACATGCATGCACACACACACACACACACACACACACAAACAGACACACACACACACACACACACACACACACACACATACAATCTCAATTAAAAATGACAATGGACACTGTTTGGGATGGGCTAGGTATAATTAGAGTGGACTTTTAGCCTGTCCTTCCTACAATAGGCTGGGTTATCTGAATCTTAATACAACATCATTGCCAGGATGTGTGTGTGTGTGTGTGTGTGTGTGTGTGTGTGTGGGTGTTTGTGTGTGTGTGTGAACATGGGAGTGCATCTGATTATGGACCAGTCTCATACAGGAAACAGCAGAGGCCAAACCAGTTTAAAAAACAGCACAGAAAGAAAGAAAGAAAGAAAGAGAAAACAGGATGTTATTAGAGTTGAAATAATTGAATTGAGCACTGAATAGTTGTTAAAGGCCTGGGGGGAATTGAAAGTTGTGAAACAGCAAATGAATAATAATGCCACCCCCCCCACACACACACACACACACACACACACACACACACACACACACACACACACACACACACACACCACGTATAATTACGCGGTTTATCTCTGTCTCCCCTCCTCAGAGAAACAGAAGCCATAATAAGCAGATTATGACACTGCATTTCAAGTTATAAGTGAGGATACAATGGATTGTTACCAGACCATCTTAAAAGGCTAGGCTGGCCTTGTGGTGGGCCCATACTCCGCATGACTGACACCTCGGGATGCTATGTGTCTGGTCCAGAGATTGCAGAGACTCTCAGCTGTTTCTTTATGCAGCGTTTTTATGAAGCTGTGTTCATAAAAATGCATTCAGGCAGCATGTGAGCTACCAGACAAATGCCCTTTAACCAATGCTCATGGCAGAGTCATTTAATGCTGTTTGGTATGTTAACAAATGTGTCAAATCTGTAAAAAAAAGCATATCAAATTGTAATGCTGTTTGTTAAACTGTGAAAAAGAGTAGGCTATGAGGTGAAATCCTAAGTGGTGAATTTTTAAACTTGTCATGTGACACTTCAGGTGTGACTGTAATGGCTTGTAAATTAAAATATGGTGGCTACTTCGTATCATAGTGTAATGAGCAAATTGCTGTTAAATAATGCCTTTTTTAGTTTTATCTGAGCAGTCTACAGGCTGATTTTGACACTGTTCAATTCAGACTTGAAAAAGGATTCGCACAGTACACTTTTTAAGTCCGTATGACCTGCCAATCTGGAGTTTTGGTTATCTCCCTATTCATTTTGATAGGGCCTGGTCTTGTTGATCCCAAATAGCTGCCCAAAGGCATTCCAAGATGGCAGCCGAGTAAAGGGACTTAGAAGGACTTTGCTAACACGTCTGGTTAAGCTAGGCTGCACTTCGGTGAAGAAAGCCCACATGAAGGGGAACCTGCCTTTGCATTTCCACTTGGAAACGTCTCTTTAATTTGGGTCGAAATGAATAAAATAAGTTCTTATTTCAATTTCACATGACCTTTTAAGTGTCTATAAGCCTTCCAAACTGC